>CAKOAT010541820.1:99642-397634 GCA_932364175.1 Eruca vesicaria subsp. sativa
TTTGATTTATAACCGATTAAACTGAAACATGTAAATATGTATATATTTATAACGACGCATGAATATCTATTTGTTACATGAGTTGAACTATAATTATAATTTGTAAATAGCTAACAATTTATTACAATTGAGACATCTTATTTTGATCTTTTGCTTTTTTAACAGTAACTAAATTGAAGTAAAGATTATAAATTTGATGTACAACAATTAGTTGAAATTCTTTACAACTTTTTTTATCTTTAAACAAACAGAGTTGTGTTCAATCGAAGACATATTGGTTTGATGAACACTAAATATGGAAGAATATAAAAAATTTCTTTCATGCTTCTGTTTTATTTTTTATTTTTATTTTCAAAATTTAGTGTTTTGATATTAATTCTAGATTTGATCATTTTATTAGATGATAGAAGCCTTTTTGTTTTTTATTCTTTTATTTAAATATATAATATTTTTTTAATAAATGACTCTGTGACAATATGACTCTAAATATGATCATATTATATATTTGTATAATATATAATATGATCTCAAACTAAATAATTATGATTTTTGGTATAAAATTGAATAAACTGAAAACCGATGGTATATAAACCAAATCAAACTGAAATACATATAGATTTAGAGTAGTTGTTATATTTTAATGATCGGAATACCAAAAAATCGAGCCGAACCGAAACCCGATATCCGGATTGAACACCTCTAATCCGAATGAAACCGAACTATTGTTTCATTTTTCAAAACATAATAGAAATAATAGCTTCATCCCGCGCAAGGCGCGGGTCTTATCCTAGTTACAATGTATATTGAAACCACACAACTCAGATTCAATGTATTTCTTTCAACTGTTGAATACCCTATTTGTGGATAGTCTCAGTTTAATATGGACAAATAATGCTCCAAGGGAAGGTTTCTTTTCTCTTGACGTAGGCACGGTACTGCATATGCAAAAAGATAACAGTACGACAAAAATAAACTAGAAAAATGAATGACAAAATAAATTATTTAGGGTTATCAAATTGATTAATTTGTGGACAACAAAGATAGTTATCAACTAAAGCCTAAAACACCTTTTGGATAAATTAAGATTACAAAAGCACAAATATATACTCCCTCCATTAATTTCAATATAATCCATGTTTTAGAGAAAATAATTTGTTTAAAAAAGATACATATTTCATATTTTCAATGTATCATTTAATGTTAAATTGCAAACTTCAAAACATTTATTAAAATTCTATTGGTTAAAAGTTATGGAGAATAATACATTACAAAAAATAATACATTGGTAATTTAAAATTCATAGTTTTCTTAATATGTGTGAAAAATACTAAAACATGTATCTAATTGAAACGGATGGAGTAATATCTTAGTTCAAAGTTCTATTTTCTAATATTAACTAGATCCAATAAAAGTGACTATACCAAAAACATGTCTTTTATCTTCAACTTTTGGAGCTTATTTGAATTTTCCTGAGTTTGAGAAAACAAAATCTATCAAGAGTTACTCGTATCGTGGTAGTCTAACAGTTTTCATTAGATGAGGAATCACCTTGCTAATCTAGGTTAGGGATGGATTCCCATCCAATGCAAAATTTCTAGTTCTTCATGTGGTTAGGTGAACGTGGTCTCTAATTCCCACTGTCTGTCACTGGTGGGTAGATCCCAAGGAGATTAGTCGTTGCGTCTTCTCGGACACCCTCGGTTTATAGAAGAAAAAGAAGAAGAAAGAGTTTAGGATAGGGCGAATGATTGAGTTTTTTTTTCATGTTTAGCATTGTAGCTATGTGTCTCACTCTAATCTCATCTTTGTAGGGTTTCTTTTAGCCTGTTGAACCATTGAGATATCAAAATGGATGAAGAATTTATGATTACTAGAGAAATTGAAAATATCTGTTTTCTATTCATGGTTGTTTCTTGCTTTTATATCAAGTTTCTTTTTAGAGTTATTTGGTTAATTTTCTGCTAATTATTATGGTTGACTTAGGACATCAAAAACTTTATAAAACTAAACAAAACCTTTCGTTAAAATGTTGGTAACATAACCTAATGTTAAGAGAATATTACGATATTCAGACCCAAAACGCAAAATAACGCAAACGCGATAAGCAAAACAGAGGGGCTAATGGGATTAGTTGACTCGTCATGCGTTTAGAAACCCTTTTTCAGTTTCTTGTATCGAAGAAGACACGAACAACGTCCATAATCTGAGCTCGACAAATCGGGCATTTCCCTCCACTCCAGTGTAGTTCATTGGCACATTTCAAGCACGTGCACATATGTCCGCACATGTACAAAACCGCTTCGACCTGCGTTTCGTCGCAGACGCAGCATTTGCGTTTCATTGGGTTTTCTCTGTGGACTGATTGTTGCAAGCTCGCGTTAGCATCCAAACACGTTTTGACAGAATCTCGTAGTAACGACATTTCTTGGTGAAGCTGTTGGATCTGTGCTCTCATGTCGCTTATCAGCTCCATTTCCTGAATACATTTTAAGCGGTTCAAAGATTTGTACTACTAGTGCGATTATGAACAATAAGAAAAAATACTTACGGGTGAGCGAGGGTTGTGAACAGACAAGACAGGAGAGGAAGTTACTTCTTCAGTGTCTTGAGAGCTCCATGATCCTGCAGGAGACGATGCAAAAATATGAGAAGACGACGATAGACTCGAGTCATCTCTATCGTCCTGCTCTTCGCTTTCCGTTAATGGCTCTTCTTCTTCTTCTTCTTCTTCTTCAACTTCACCCATGACTTCATTGTTCTGTTCCGACTCTTCTTCTTGTTGCAATTCCCAGTGCTTATTAGAGTGTGTCTGCACACGGGACATCATGAGCCTCTCGATCTGCTCTCGTAATCCGCTCTGGAGAAAGTCTGTGACCGTTCTTCTGTAATACACAGAAACACACATTCTCTTAGTCAATGGTTAACAAAAAAAACTTGGATTTGTTGATATGATGATGTTAATTACCGCTCAAGGAGTCTACGTATGTCTTCTTTCTCAGACCGAGTGTTCATTACTTCCAGGTACCGCGACTTCCTCAGTTCCTCCCAGTAACTTCTCGGCCTAGATATTTCGCTAAGCCAGTCGTTGTTCGCTTCTCCGTTATAGTACTCCTCCTCTTCATACTCTTCCCATCCATTCATGTATGATGTTTCTTGTTGCTCAAGGCACTGGTCCATCTCGTTACTCTCATGTACCACACTTTGCGTCTCTAGAATTTCTTGCACACAATTTCCCATTTTGTTCTTGACTGATTCTGGAGTTTCGCTCTCAACAGTTATTATTTCTTTATCTTCGAACTTGTTGTCATTACAAGTTTCTTGACCTATTGTTTCTTGCAGCTGATGGCAACTCATGTCTGATTCAACAGTTTCGTCTTCCTTACATGCCGCTGCATGCTCCTCTTTGTTGTGGTTGGCGATGATCAACTGTTCTTCCAAAGACGCTTCCATGGCAATACCGCCTTTCTTCAAGCTTTTCCTCTCTGTTTCTTTACTCGTCTTAGCAGAGAGAGAATGATTATCCTTCCTCTCATCTGCTGCGTTAGTACGAAATTTCTCCCTGCGTTACGAATAAAATAATTATGATCAGGAAAAGTAAACGCTGAACAAATTTTCAAGAAGAAAGAGTAAAAAAATACCTTAAATGTTGAACTGTCGAGCCTGATTTTGATCTGGTCGTTTTTGCGTTAGAACAGTATTGATTTTGAATCGCTAGACAGCGGTTGAGGTTTCTAAGCCTTAGCATTGACTGAATCTGTACAACAAAAACAAAAATCACATTGAAAACGATGGGGGTAGGGTAGTTATTAAATAAGTGGAAGCATATTAAGTACCTGGAGGCGGCCACGTTGAGAAAACCTAGAAACAGCGTTGCGTTCAAGAAGCCA
This sequence comes from Eruca vesicaria subsp. sativa, assembly GCA_932364175.1. Classification (NCBI taxonomy): domain Eukaryota; kingdom Viridiplantae; phylum Streptophyta; class Magnoliopsida; order Brassicales; family Brassicaceae; genus Eruca; species Eruca vesicaria. Next base: position 103,530 of record CAKOAT010541820.1, read on the forward strand.
ATCCAATTCGCGGTGGCGATCCTGTTCCATTCGCATAAGCAGATCGGTAAATGCTTGGCGTCCTCGGAGTCTTGGCGAGCAACTAACAACCATCGGAAAACTGCTTGACGAAATGTAAGGTCTCGGGGTTCTGATAAACGAGAGTCCACCGGTGATTACCTTCTCTTCGTTGCTAAGCTTCCGAATTAAGTCAGCAACTCGACCTGAATCAGAAACCGAACCGTGTGACCGAGACTCGGTCTCCACGTCACCATTCTCACCTTCGGATTCATCAGGCGGAGATTCTGAAAAACGGGTATCTTGAACACTGACTCCTGAATCGCTCCGGCTACTGGGGACCGTGGTTTGGTTGTGGCTGGGCGAGTTTCCGCCGCTGGATGGGTTTAGCCTCGCCTCCCATATCTGTACCAGAGAAGAGGCTACGTTTCTCTTCGATTCATCACATTTCTCTATGGGAGATGCAATAACACGCGGTTTTCTAACGCTTGCTTTACCCGTTAACCCAACAATACTATTCTGGTTACCCTTCTTTTTATTGAGAGTCTCGATCCAAGAATCGACTAAATTCTCGGAATTCTCGTTGGAGACTGAAGATTTATAGAGCTCGTGATGATGGTCTTTCACCGGAGCCTTCAGATTCTTCTTGTATGCGAAGCTGTTTTGATTACGATCTCTAAGGATACAACCAAACCTTTGGGACGAAGACGATATCTCCATATGTTTACTAATCATAAACTCATCCGAGTCTTTTCTAAATCGAAAGGGTTTTACAGAACAGCTCTCTGTTTCTCTATCTCTACAAGAGGAAGTAAAAATGAGAAGAAAATCGTTTTGGGTTAGTGTATACACTGAATTTTCTCGTAGAAACAGAGAAAATAGAAACAGAACAAAACAAGCGGTGGAGAAAATACGAGGAACGAAACGATGAAGAAGAAAACAAAACCAATGAAACAGTAATGTGCTTATCTGTTAAGTAGTTAAGACTTTTTTTTTTGCCTCCACCGCTAAAATAAAATGTGTCCTAAAATCGCTCTGTTTTGTCCCTTGAACGTTGGAACGTGTCTGTAAAATAAGGAAATAAAGAAATGAGGTGTAATAACAGAAGAAGATGAGAGATGTTGAGGTTCTCGAGAAAGAAAAGCTTTTATGGCTAAACGTGAAATTGGTTATATTCTAGTCATAAAAGGCTGTAGTTTCGGATATTAAATTAAATGGTAATTGCAAAGAAGTCGATATTCTTGGTAAACACATTTAATTTACTAGTAATTAACAATTATTATTTGAAGAAGGCTCCTAAATGCGAGTCAAAATGAGCCGTTTGGGGATCTAGCCGTTGGCGAGTGGGAACCATGCACTTTCTTGATTTCTTCCACGTCTTTCTTTATTCGGATTGTTTAAAAAAAAGAACGTAGAAGGAATAAAAATTTTAAGTACAAAATATTATACTACTTCAAAAAGGAGAAAAAGAGGAAAAATTAATATTAATAATAACAATTCAAAAAATAATAATAGAAACTACCACATTTTTTCTGTAAGATAAAATAAAATTATATTTAATCAACCTAATTCCAACTATAGACTTATTTGTACATTGAACAAAAAAGAAAAAAAGAAGATCTACTTGTGCAAAAGAACCACATTTCTTAACTAGTTTTGTTCAACCATCACCCCAGCATGTTACACTAATTCAGATCTAATTGTAGTGAGGGTTGAGAGTCGTTCTCAACCTTCGACGAAAACCTCGGAAATATGAGATTCACCTTGTTATCTTGGATGCTAGGACTTCTCGAATCATCTTCAAAATAGTTATCTAGGCCCACAGTTTTCTTTGTCATTGAAGCTTTAGGCGTAGGGAAAGGAGGACGACGAACACAAACCTTGCATCCAATTGTGCATCTGCACATCATCGCTTTCGACCAAAGACAGACCTGAAACTCAACACAAAACACTTCCCAGAGACTAACAATATACACAAAAGCTGTCAATAATATCACCAATCGCAATCAAATGATGGACAACTGACACTAAGATGTGCACTTGGATCAAGAGGCCCACCGCCACAACCAAGACTCGGTCGTTATGCCTCTTGCCAATATTTGAGAACCAAAAGATCAGAAGCCCATGTCTCACATTGCGATTCACCTATGACAAGACGAAGAGCACCTGAATAATAACACACAAGAGTCGAGCCTCCAGTAAACAGCCGTCACTATTTAAAGTAGGAGACATACATTGACAAGACCAGAGGGTCAGAGATGCGAAGAGCCGCCAAGCTGCTACAAGAAAGCCATAGACTACTTCCACATCAAACACCACAAACCCTAAATAATTGGGAAGAGAACCTTGTATCATACCCGCCTGCGTACAATAGTTCACGGCTCACCATCAATTCAACAGAACATCGAAGCACACATGGCTTGAGCAGAGAAGGAAGTGCACCACCATGACGCTGAGGAGGTTCGGGAAACCACCGCCACCACCCACCGTCGTCTCTTAAGAAGCCACAGAACGGCCGCAGCTAACCATCCGAGAAACGGTCAATAAATCCCGAAACATACTGTTGAAACCAATGGGTAGACCAAAACTTGAAAACTGATCTGAACCATAGCCTTAAAAACCAGTCTCCACCGACGTAACCAACCACCGCACCTGGACTCCTGACCAAGCACATCGCTACCGATTTGAAACCTCTTCAAGAGCAAATGACCTTACCAGAAGTGACACCTAGAGCTAGAGACCTGAACAAGACGATAGATAAAGGGGAGACAACAGAAGAGCAAAGCAAGACATAAGAGAGAGGAGGAGGATGCATCCAGCGATGGCATGCACACTCACATGGGGGTCGTACGCCAGAGCCACATATTTACTTTTAGAGGTCGAGAGCTTTTAGAGATAAAGAAAAAAAGGTGTAAAAAGTTCCGGAACAAAACTTAATAAAAAAATTGATAATCACTAACAACATAATTTGGTACTAACATGATGGTTTCAGGTTACGAGTACGTGCTTTAATCCAAATTATAGTAACAAGATATAATTGTGTATTTTACCTAAAAAAAGATATAGTTGTGTAGCCATTCTTGAATTATTTTTAATGCATAATTTTGAGGACGTTGTTTTTGTTTGTTTGTTTTTTGTCACATAATCTACATTATTAAAAAAGAGATTCAAATAAAAAATAACCTTGTGAGATATTATAGTACATATTACCATTAGAAATTATTAAGTTTCTAAGAGTTTCATTAATGGCATATGTGTCTTTTAACATTATAACTTAATCATACAAAATCAGCTGGTACTTTTTTTTTCCAATAGGTTCCATGTATCAATCTTAACTAAACTATTTTCTTCATAAATAAAATACCTGATGTTTATGCTTGGTGGCTATCAAATAAAAATTTCTCAATTTTATTAAAAATTAAGTATAACCAATATTTTTCTATTTGAAGTAATTTCTTACAGATTTTTATTATTTTAAACTACTTTTAACCAATTAAATTATTGTATTTTCTAAATAATTCGACAACATTTACTACAGAAGTACAAAACATAACTCATCTTTTTTTTTTTGACAACGAACGGCTGATCTATTACTCAAGCTTGAGGTGGTCTGGGAATCCAGACCGGAATAGAACAACCAACAAACAACAATTCTCGATAGAAGGATCGAGCAGTCTTAGCTAGGGAATCTGAAATTCCGTTCTGTGTCCTAGGAACATAGAAAATCTTAAATTCGGGGAAGCAAATCTGCAGCGTCCTAAGCTTTTCCAATTCCGTTGAGAAGCTTGGCCAATCCTGTGGATTCTTAAGCATTGATATCATCTCCTTGCAGTCCGTCCCAAAGCTCTGACATGGCGAATGTTGAAGCATGTTCTCCATTGCCCACTGCAGTACTTCCAGCTCAGAGTGCAAAGCAGACTCCAATCTATCCAAATTACACAAGCCCATCAACTGGCTATTCCCCGTACTATCATTCCAGACCCATCCACATCCACTGAACCGAGCTGTAGAGATCCAAGAGCCATTCACCATACAAATATTCCCCAGGCTTATGGCCTAGCTGTCGGCATCCATATTTTGTTGAGATGGCACGGTAACCTGTTCATTAGCTTGGAACCAGGTTTGGCATTCACTCTCTGCAAATCGGGCTAGTTCCAATGGATCTCTATCAATCCCTCTGAACAATTTATCATTACGAGCCTTCCAAATATACCATATTAACCAAGGATAAGGATCCATGTTTAAATCTGGTTCTGCTATGGCGTTTTTCCTCCAGAAAAGGTAGTCCATGTTCGTGTATGTTCTCTGAATTTGGAACAATGTAGGACTAGTGGGAACCGACAATAATGCCCAAACTTGCTTTGCAGATGGACACATGAAAATGGCATGCATAATTGATTCGTCGGGTTCCCCACATCGTGGACAGTAATTGTCACACCTTATATGTCAATAGTTCAAAGTGCTCGTAACAGCCACTTGACTTCTTACTAATTGCCACATAAGATAGCACATCTTTTGGGGTGCAAGCACCTTTCAAGCATGTGCTTGGAGTTTAGTGATACTAGGTTCACTAACTACAACTACCTCTTCCTGCTTTAGATTATTCCGTGCAATCCAATATCCTGATTTGACTGTATATTGGCCATTTGTTGTATAACTCCTGCAATACGTGTCTCTGCGATGTGTAGAGCTAATTGACATACTCTTTATGAGAGGTATATCAGCAGCATTTACGTAGTGCTCCAGCCTCGTCACATCCCAAGTCTTTGTTTCTTGATTAATAAGGTCGCTCACTCGCATGTTTGGATGCAACACCGGTGCAGATGGGGACGCCGGTCTCGCTGGTGTAAAAGGGATCCAGGGATCCTCCCATGCTTTCACCTCATACCCCAAATGGATCTTTTGTCTAACTCCTAGTAGAAGGAGTTCTCGTGCCGCCGATATACTTGTCCACACGTATGATGGGTTACTGGTAGAAGTCTGACGCAACGACGTACTTAATCGATAATATCGGCCTCTCAAGACACGAGCAACCAGAGAGTCTGGATATTGGACGAGTCTCCATAGCTGCTTTGCTAGAAATGCCAGGTTAAATTCATGAAGCATCCTGAACCCAATCCCACCCTCTTCTTTAGATAAACATAATTTGTCCCATGTTGACCAATGTATGCCTTTCTTTGGGGGATTTGAGGATCACCAGAACTGTGCAATGACACTAGTTAAGGCATCACATATCTCTAATGGTAGTAGAAAGCAAGACATAACATAAGTTGGCAGTGCTAGTAAAATCGACTTGATCATAACTTCATTTCCACCTTTTGATAACCACCTACCTGTCCATCCATTAACTATGTTCCTTAACTTATCCTTTAGGAATGCAAAAAGCTTGCATTTGGATCCACTGATATCCTCTGGAATTCCTATAGATAGGTTCCCATCTCCCCTTCATTCTGGATCCCAAGGGTATCCTTAATTTCTTGTCTAACCTCCTGTCCAATCCTCTTACCAAAGAGTAAGGAAGATTTTTCAAAGTTAATACACTGTCCAGACGCTTGTCCATACTTTCTGACCACTTTCATTACTTCTTCACATTCACGGGGCTCCGCCTTACAAAAGAACATGCTATCATCAGAAAAGAGAAGGTGAGATACTGAAGGACACGCATGTGTGATGCACATCCCCGTTATCTTCCCCTGATTCTCCGCGTGATTTAGAAGGCTAACGAGCGCTTCCGTGCACAGAATAAAAATGAAAGGGGACAGAGAATCCCCCTGTCTTAGACCTCTCTCAGGAACTATATTCCCTCTTGGATGACCATTCATAAGGACCTTATACTTTACTAATGTTATACATCGCATTATCCAGGTTATCCAGATTTCCGAAAAACCCATCTTTCTCATGGTAGCCTCAATGAAGGACCACTCCATTCTATCATACGCCTTGCTCATGTTCGTTTTAATTGCCATCCTCTTATTACGTTCACTAGGTTTGGTTCTTAGAGTGTGGAACATCTCTTGAGCAATCATAATGTTATCAGATATTTGTCTCCCCGCAACAAAGGCTGACTGGGTCTCTGAGATTCTATCTGGTAAAACTTTTTTTAACCTCTGGCATAGGACCTTAGAGATTAGCTTATAGCTAACATTACATAAGCTGGTAGGGCATAGCTGACTCATTTGATTCGGCTTATCTACTTTCGGAATAAAACATATGTTGGTTTCATTTAATCCAGTGGGTATTGTGCCTTCGAATAGGAATTGATTAACCATAAGAGTTAAATCATTTTTTACAATATCCCAAAATTTCTGGTAAAAAAACGCAGTCATTCCATCTGGCCCTGGAGCTTTCTCTGGATGCATCGCAAAGAGACCCAATTTAATCTCCCATTCAGTAACCGATGCTGTGAGATTATCATTGTCTGCTGGTGTGATTGTTGTCGAGACCTCTGATAATGCCTCCTCTATTTCCTCAGGATTTGATGATTGGCAAATATGTCTAAAATAATATGTAGCAATGGCTACGAGTCCCTCCTCATCATGTAAAACGTTCACATTCTCATCCAGAAGCTGTGTAATCCTGTTCCTTTCCATTCTTTGCTTCGTGAGAGCATGAAAATTTTTTGTGTTCCTGTCTCCTTCGCGTAACCAAAAATTCCTACATTTCTGCTTCCAAAACATCTCTTCCACCTTAAGAGAATCAGATAGTTCCTTTAAAGCTGCTGCAATCTCCCCAGTAGTGGCATCATCATTAGAAGATAAATGGTATACTTTTTCCTTTAACTCTTCCACGCTTCTCTCAGAGTTAATATTATGTTGTCTCTTCCACTCACCCAAAGCTCGCCGGCGAATCTCAATGTGCTCCATAATAGTAGCATCTGGTGGAAGATCCGGTGATTTCCATCCCTCTAGGATTACTTGCCTGAGCTCATCATTTTCCAACCATCGCTTATCAAATTTAAAATTTTTCGATCTTCGTGGCCGCTTTTTAAGAATGTCCGCTAGGATCGGACGATGATCCGATCCCACATCCTCATACACTGTACTTTATAGTGAGGGAATTTGTCATGCCAGTCCTCATTGCCAACAGCTCTGTCCAGGCGACATCGCACCATAACTCTCCCTGCTCTTTTTCCAGCCCAAGATAACATATTCCATGTAAAGGGGAATTCCAACATCCCACAATCACTCAGCATTTGTCTGAAAGGCAAAAATGAATTCTCTAGACGTTGTCGACCACCTTCCTTTTCTTCGTGGCATGTAATCTCATTAAAGTCACCAATCATGAACCATGGTCCATTTCTAGTTGTTGAAAACCGCGTAAGGCGTTCCCAAACTAATTCCCTACGTTCTAAAACAGGGTCTCCATAAACAAACGTCATAAAAAATTTTATTCCATCAATGACTGCCTCAATGTCAATCATTCGGTTATTAGAAAATAAAATCTTAACTAGAAAATCATCCATAAAAAACAAAGCAAAACCACCGCTGAGTCTAAGTGGCTCAACGGTAAACAAACGATCAAATCCTATGTCGGCCTGAATGTGTTGCAACAGCAGCCTTCTATTCTTCGTCTCAGAAAGAAACACAAGTCCTGGGCGATGCTTCTGACACATCTCTGTGAGGCGTCGAACTGTGAGGTCGTTTTCAATCCCTCGACAGTTCCAACTGATTGTCTTCATTGATCATATTTCGATGAGGTTTTGGACCTCATCAATCCATCCTTTTTGTTTGCCGTAGACCATTTCTTCTTTACAAAGGATTTCTCTCTCGCCTCGGCATCATAAGGATGGTTCGTGGTAGTAAAGGCATCTCTTTGAGAAGTTGAACTTCGGCTGACGAGGTCATGCCTCATGCTTCCATCAATGACGCGGTCACTCTTTTTATGAGTGTACCGTGAGCTTACATATCTCATTGGCTTCTCCTGGTGTAGGGGTTTAGTTATCTCTTTGCCTTCCTTGTTGCTTCGTCCTTGCTCCATTTCCATGAACTCTTATCCAAGCATATCGTCCAAGTTCTCATCATCTTCTGCCATATCCGCCTGATTACTAAGTCCCATATCCTTCAAAACTCCAATGATCATAGCATCTCTTGGGGGGCTCATGATTCCGAAGGGAATGTGAGAGATCTTCCTGCACTTTTGGAACGGACTGTAACATTGGCATGAGAGGGTGTTACAATCTTGCTGGCTAGCGTCTTAGTAGGCAAATGAGAACTCTCCAAAATGTCCTCGTCTTGTCTCAGTTCTACTGCAGGGATATTCCTACGTGGGTTGAGCACCTCCTTGCGCTTGTATCACACGTTGTTGCGATAAGAAGTGTCTCGAGAAGTGGTTTCTTTGCTCTTCTCACTCCATTGGCATTCATGTTGGCGAGTATATGGAGACTTTTTGTGTCTATTTGTTTGTCTCTCATTACGTCTACGCATTACTCTTTCTTTAGGATAGTCCATAGGCTCATCTTTTCGATGATAATCTGAAACCTTGTTGTGTCTTAGCCGTTCAGGATCATTGTGAGCAAAGGACTCAACTTTCCGATCATTAGGGCGTGTATACTCTGAGGCATTAGTGCGTTGAAAACCAACATCCTTGCGAGCATAAGACTCAGCTGGCCGATGTCTATGAATAACCGCGGGACCATCAGTATTGGTGTTGCCAGTGATCATCAAATTTGAGCCTCTAAGCGGTGGCTGTTGAACCTCCTCTTCCTTTGCTATTTGAACCCGATTGAAAACGCCAGACCTTGCATCATTGTTCAAAGACTTCATAGGAAAATGGTCCTTCTCATGTGTTAAGAAACCACAGATGGTACAATGCTTAAACATGAGGTCATAGGCTATCTTAATTGCGACAGCATCTCCCTATGAATTTGTAGCCATCCTTGTGAACTTAAGAGGCTTTCGTGTTTCAATGTCGATCAACATTCTCCCCTCCTCAAGCTCCAAAGTGTCTACAGGTCCCAATGAATTCCCAAGATCTCTCAGATTTTTAATGGTCCATAAGCGCAAAGGCGCACCAGTTATAGTAACCCAAAAAGGTTTACTCCATGGGTAATAATCATGAAGGATAGGCTCCCATCTCACTAACATAAACATACAAAAGTTATAGTGAAAGGGGCCTTGACGTAAGACTTCTTTGAGATCCTCCTCAATGGTAAATTTTAACAAAAATTTTCCATTTCCCAAATCATTCACAGTGATACGATCCTGCATAACCCATTGCTTTGGCATGTAGTTGATTAGTCGTTCGACATTTTATTTTCTGGGGTTAAGGATCTTCCCAATCAGAGAGAGCTTAAACTCTTGTAGGACATGGGAATCCTCGTCGTCGATGAGTTTGAAAGGTTCCTCCTCGTCTTCTAACATAATCCCCTTACCTTTGACATCATCCGATCTTGAAACACCATAAGGACCCATAACGTTTTAACAAATAGGATCCCTGCAAGTGCTCTGTTTTCTGAAGAAAAAACAGAGTTTCCGGTAGGTGAAGAGCAGGAAAATGTGTGTAATAACGAGCGCCACAAAGGGTGGGGATCAAAGGATCCGAACACTGGAGTTCAAATTAGAGACTGTTGGTAGCGTCTGTAGATCGATAGGGACCAGAATAATAAAACGGCTGTAATGGTAGATTGCGAAGGAAGTAACCGATAGAGATCGTCGGAAGGCTCAATGACGCAGAAGAGATCGAAAATTCAAAGGGAAGTTTCAATTATATGTGTTGTCTTCAGAATCAGATAACTATGTATGCTCTGTTTTCTGTTATAAAAACAGAGTACCCAATCAGTTTAGTGTAGGATAACGTATGTAGCAACAAAAACCAGAAGAGATTAGGATCAAAGGATCCTAACACGAGAGATCGTTGTAACGTCGGTTGATAGCGTTAGGGATCGATAGGTGTCAGATGATCAGCGTCTCTAGTGGTAGGTTGCAGAGAAAGTAACAGTGAAAAGCTTCAGAACTAGGCAGGACGTCCGACCGCTCCCCTTCAATGGAAGAGAGAACACAAAGGACCCAATGACACAATGGAGAACGAAATTTCAATGGAAAGTTTTGTTGAGATACGTCGTCTTCAAGATCGCCATGGAAGCCCTAAACATAACTTATCTATTTGAAGTATTTTATTACTTTTTTACATATTTTTTACTCCTCTTAATTACTTCATTAATTAATTTACCATAACAATTCAATAACATTATTTTATATTTTAACCATAATAATTAGTCGAATGAAATTTCTCCATTTGTGATAATAATTCAAGGCAATTAAGAAATATTTCTTTTATTTGTTTACATAATCAGTTAAACATGTACATTCAAGTATCCATCCAGACACGGACCGAATTTTGGGTATCGTATTTTTGCATTTGGAAATTAAGTCCTTTTTCGGTATTATAATTTCTAAGTGAGTTTTGAGTCGGGTGGTTTGGTTCTGATGGATAGAAAACTAAAAATATCTAAGTAAACAATGTATCTGAAACGAGTTTGGGTATTTGTATAAAAGTACCCGATTCGGTTTGGATGTGTCATATCCAAACTAAAAACAATCTAAACAATAACCAAATAATTATCTGATTCGATTCTAATATACATAAACCTAAAAATATTCAGATAATCAATATACAATTAGTTATATAATGACAAATGTAAATATATGACAATAATCATGAAAAATAAATATCATTTTACAAAAAGATAAAATTACCATCGACGTAAGTGCGCAAATCAATTTCTAGTGCTTTATTAAAAGAGAAGAACAAATTGAAAATGACTTTCGTTTAATAAGATATAACACAAAATACCATTGAATTTTGTTCAATTTCTAAGGATTTCATTAATGACATATGTGTGTTTTAACACTATAACTTAACCATACAAAATCAATTAGTTTCTATTTCTCAATTGGATCCATGTGTTAATTTTAACCAAACTATTTTGTTGATAAAGAAAATATCCTATTATTATGCATGGTGGTTATCAAATATGAATTCATGCTTTATCAGTTTGGTTCAGCATTATTATTCCAATAGATTTCATAAGATTTCAATTTGGTTAATCAGTTCGCTTAAGCTTTGTCTTCGCATTATAATTCAAGTATGTTACATACTTGACATCAATTGTGCTTAGCATTAGTGCAATATTGTTCTTAATCAAGGTTTGGTTATTAGCATTCTTATAAAAATACTTATTAGTTCGGTTAATGATTTGCTAAGAAAATATATTAAAAGTTATATAAACTAGATCTTTTGACCGCGCTACGCTCGGCTAGTTTCTTAAACAAAATTTCCAGTCATATTGTTTATATTTATAATATTATATAATTAAACTTATAATTAAAAACAGAAGAAGTAGAATGTTAAATTAAATATAAAAATATAACGATTGACAAAATCATTGTAGTTAATGCAAGTAAGAGTTTCATAAATAATACTAATAATGAACATTTTTTATTACAAAATATGAATTTTCTTGTTTTTTAACAGAATCCTCATTACATTTTTGGTATAAATAACTTACAGAATAATTACTATAATATTTTAATATGTAGTTTTACATTTTATATCTTCAAAATGTTGGTAGAAATTAATCACTATCAAAATCAGAAATTAAGTATATAAAATATTTTTTTATTTAAATTTAAAATGATATTATATAAATTTAAGATTGTATATATTTTGTTGTTATGAATAATGTTTATTTATTTTGTTTATTTATAATCTGGATGATATTAATTTATCCTTGCCATCAATGTTTTGAATACCAAACCAAACATTAATTTGATATTGCAGTTAGGTCAATGGTCATACAGGTCCAACTGGATCGTAAATTTGATTTAATATTAAGTTACCATTATCTTATTTATTTTCTTAAATATTTATTTTATTTTAAAGTGTTATGTTACCATATTTAAAGTTATAGTATATATTGGAACTATGATGAATATACATTACTAAAATAAAATTTAACTTATTAGAATTCAAAAGGTAAATAACGATAAAAATACATTATTTAAATTATTATCACATTAATAATAGATTGAAATTTCAATTATTTAAAATTTTTGATTTACCAAAACCTATGTTCATTATATCTTGCAGACTTATGCTTTTTGATTCGTATTGTATAATAAGTAGCTAAGAGTTTAAGTTCTTACCAAGAAAACTAATGTTGTAGAAGTATATATGAAAAATAAAATGGTGTCGTTGAATTTTTTCTTCGAGTTTCAAAAATGTTGGATACGATAAATATTTTGTTTTGTGAGTACCTTGATAAAAAGTAAACAGTTAATTGCTCATTGAATATTTTTATGTAATTTCATAAATGTTGAGGAAAATACAATAGTTTTTGAAGGTGATTGATAAATACTTTGAATGCTTTCCGCACTTCTTTCTTTGCACAACCACTTTAATTTACCAATCATGTTCTAAGTAATTAAAATTTCAATTAAAAATCAGATTGGTTTTAACAATCGTATTTTTTCTAAAATTTTATATTTAGTGTTTTGAAAGTTATTGATATACACTACATCTATAGAGTCTATCGCTACAATAGAAAACTCTCATATCTCAGTAGAAATCACCAAATATTTATATTTATAAAACATGAAGTATCATATTAGGAGAAGTCAATATCATTATTCTAAAGGTTATCGAAGTTATATATAGAGTGCATATATATTGTAGTAATTTATTTTGATATAATTAGATATGCATATATTATTTCGTCCGCCACAGTACCAGACGTGCGGGAACACAACGTAGATGCTACACCAATACCAAATCCAGCAATGCCCTGACTCAATCATATACAAACAGCTTATTGAATGACTCATCAAGAACAATAAGATTAACCTAAAACACAAACAGGTTAAACATGTGAAGGATTCAAAATACATACTTGCTCATACGGAGGAATGTTAAAGACACGACTTTTCCGAGTCTTACGATAATCGTATTATACAGCAAAAAGACTCCACCTAAGCCAATTTTCTTCCAAAAAAGAGTTCCACCAACTAATGCCAGACTGAAAAAGAAGACCATGAACCTACGATGTAAACAATTTTCAACTTCCATATTTACCAATATTTTGAACAACATGTTCCTCACAATAAATTAGATGGAGAGTTCTTGATCAAATGGTTTAGAAAGCAAGTAGAGGAGAGTCCGACACTAAACGAAATAGTTTTTGGCTATTTTGATCTCTTGAAGGTAATAGAAGAATAATAAAGTCTCACCATCTGCGCTGTGAAGAGCTTGATTGATAGCAACTTCTGATTCACATGCCATTGTTGTCACCTTCCGTGCCCCGTGAGGCTACCCGTAAAAACCAACTTTTGGCAGAATAGTTGCATCACGCCTCTTCCTAAAAGAGCTGCCATTTATGCAAGACATGTAACACAACTACTTCTTATGGAGCCAATACGTACGCTTTGCATTGTACCTATGTGAAAAAAAAGAAACAGGGGAATACAATATCTAAGACTATGAATTTTTTCAAAGATCAAAGTGAAACGAAAACCTAAAAAGATTTAAATAGATGAAGAACATGATCATAGTACCAGTACGGACACTGTCAGGATCTAATTACAGTATCTTTAGATAAAAAGGATTGCATGAGATACGTACCAGAAGATGATGAAGATCAATCCACGACAAACTTCCAATATTCGAACAGATTTGACACCCGTAATTAAAATGACCATAACTTTCTAACCATACCTCGGTTTGTCGATCTGAAAGATTATCTGGAAAGCTGACAACGAGACCTTTCCAATGATATCTCCCTCGTTCTCTGGGTCAATCTGATTAAACGGGAAACCGCTTATGAAGTTGACTTTTTGTAGGTTCGCTCTTCAGATATCAGTCTCAAATAAACAACCATAACTGTTAAACCAAATTTCTAAATGATGATCCGTTTTTTTGCTATAGATAGATCTGTTAGTACAGAACTTACCATGAAAGTTTGGCGTCAAAACTCAATGATGTGATCATCCGTTCCTGTCTTTTATCTCTACTGATCCCAGATGCGTTTTGCAGAAATATCTCTTGATAAAACACACATAACTTTCAGAATACAACTCCAAATTAAGATCCACTTTCAGTAACACGTAGAGAGAAGATTTGTCTACTTACTCCTAGAAGATGCTGGTCAATGATAGTGTCAGATTCCTTGCTCGTTGCCTCTGTTATGTAAGTGCAGATGAAGAACATGAATATGTTACCAGTACAGACACTGTCAGGATCCAATTACAGTATCTTTAGAAAAAATGGATTGCATGAGATACATACCAGAAGATGATGAAGATCAATCCACGACGAACTTCCAATCAGCGTTGTTGAATCTTCTTGGGTAACAAATAAATCTCAGATTGATGGGACTGGATCGAAACCGTAAGGAAGTGGAACGAAGAGTTCAAACGATAAAGAAAAGGAAGAGTCAAGTGACTGTCGTCGACTATCTCTAGGATTTTGGTAAGATGGACTCGAATTGGGAGCTTAGCCTTTACAAAACCTAGCTACTCCTACAACTAATCTGAAATCACCCAAAAAAAAATTCGATCTTTGAGGAAAATCAAGGGACAGAAAGAGATAAGAAGAAGAAGAAGAGGAAAAATCCATCCCATTACTGTGCAATGGATTTTAAGAGATACTGAAGGACAACTACGGTTGAGAAGATGAAACAGCCTAGAACCAGAGAAGAATAAGAAGGGGATTAGTGAGGAGAAAGAGAAAGGGGTGACGTGGCATAAATCTTGGCTTTTATTAGACGATACTGTCATGCTCTCATATTCCCCTTTTATTATAGTAGATAAAATCAAAATGAAGATACTGTCAACTTTCCTATTGTTGGACTGTTAGAGATAACCATGACATGGTGAATAGGGATGAACCAAACAAGATATAATCTCCTATAAATAAAAACCCGATATAAGAGCTTCTTAGGATATCCACGTCTGCATTTTTAATCAATTAACTAGACCTTGACCCGTGCGACCGCACAAGTATTAATTTTATTTTTTTAATTTTTATACTAAATGAAATCTTTGTAAAAATTAATTGTATTACATTAAGTTTTTTTTTATGTGTGTTAACAATTTATTGTATCAAAAATATTGGGTATCATACAAACAAATTTAACATGTAGACGATATATTGAAAATATTTTTCAGTTAAAGATACATCAAATCTTGAGAAGTAAGAGTTAATATGGTATACAAAAAAAATGATAAATTAGTTATAAGATTTCTAAGAAAAAGCATGATGTTCAAATTATATAAAATTTTTAATATATAAAACATTTGGATTGAAATTTGTAAAATAAAAAATGAAATATCAATTAAATGGTTACAAATTACTTATGGGTTTAATTTTGACAGAATAATACCGAAAAGTTTGTTGTTTGATCCGCGCAAATGTTTGTTTTTATATATTTTATAAGTAATAATATATATTTCTAAATTTACCCATTTAAATAATTGTTTAAAACGACATTTTAAACACACAATTTTATAGTTTATATTGAGTAATTTTATTTTATCTTGTAAACTATCATTGTGTCATACTTATTTTAAAAATATGACCCGTATATCTGCACAAATGTTTTATTTTATTTTTATGGATCAAAATTTTATGATAATGTATAACTAAATTTTTTTATCTAATATTTAAAATATATGGTCTTATATATTTCTACTTTTTTAACTTTTATTATTCTGAATTTACCTTGAACTATTATTTATATAAAAACATACATATTATAATATGTTTATATTAATCTATGTATTATATACTATATAAATGTTTCTTTTGTGACTTTTATTTTAGTTATTACTTATAAATAATAAAAATATAATTATATATCTTTTAAAACAATATTGTTCATTAACTATTTAAAGATATGTAGATAATTAATAAGAAAAAAAATCCTAAAAGGTAGGTTGATTAATATTGGAATTAATTATTATGTATATGGAATTAGTAAAAAAATTTCTATATAATTTATTTATTTAATTATGAAAGGTATATATGAAAATTATTTTCATTAATTATTGTTGCCATAATTTTTTTTAGTTAAAATTTGATTTGGAAATGCATTAATTAAAGTGAAAAGACAAAGAATCCTATAAGGTAGGGAAATTAATAATTTCAATGGCATAACATTGTAAATAATTAGAAAAACTCAGGGATATTTTATAAGTGTACTTCTATTTTAATAATATAGATAGGAGTGATACGTCCTGCCACATCAGCACCACATCAATATTTGGTCGGGCTTCAATTTTTTCTGGGCCCGAAAATGCACTTTAAAAATATCTAAAAAGCCACAAATCATAACCCTGACTTTCTATCTTTTTCTTTCTCACATATAGTCTCTGATCCTTTTGTCTTTCTCTCTTCTTCCCACGATTGTCCAGACGGTCTATTCTCTCTCTCTCTCTAATTGCTCAAACTCGAGGTGATTAGATCTAAGAGCATCTCCAAGAGGCCCTTATACCCTCAATTTTTGAGGTTTTTAACTCTCCAAAAGACTTTCAATTTCTCAAATTTTGAGGGTGTGAATAGTGAAACCTCAAATTTGAAGGTCCACTGTTCATGCTCTCAAAACACTATTCACGTTTCATTTTAGTCCTTATATATATTTTTATCTTACATATAATTGTATTTGTATTAATTTTCTTATCTCTTTACTCCTTATAACTATATTTTATAAATATATTTGTCTGAAATTTTCAAATATATCTTATATATATAATTAATACATAAAATATATAAATATGCTAAAATAAAAGAAAAGACAATATAAAAGAATAGTACTTAAACAAAACACTTTGGGTTGATTGATCATATATGGGAACATTATGAAAATAACAACAATCAAGAATTTTTATTTTTATTTTTTATGAATTAATGTGTGTTTTCTATTATTATGTTATATATTTTTGTTTTAATATAATTAATTTGTATTTATAAATATTATGTTTATTTTTTTGAAGTGTAGTGTTATCTATCTATATGAATTTTAGTGATTATCATTAGTTTATATTAAATTTAAGGACTATAATGCAAATAGTATATTTTTTTTTAAGATGGATTTGAAGTTTCTTCTTAGAATAACACACCCTAAAATCTTTATCTATACTATTATTTAAGAAGTAAATTTGCTTAGTTGTCAACTTCTCCTTGATTTTAGGTAAATTTATTTATTTACCTTATTTAAATAATTTCATATCAAAAATTATTATTTAATAAAAACGAATTTATATTAATATATCATATTTTTAGTAAATAAGATAATTCTTGTGAATTATGTTGTTATCTTGAAATATATTTTTATATATAAAACTTAAATTTTAAATTAAGATATAAACACTATTATATTTATCTAAAACGATTTTTATTAATAATTTAATATTTAGATATATTAAAACGAATTTATATTAAAAATTTAATATTTTTCTAAAATAAAATAATCATTGTGGATTATGTTGTTATGTTGAAAATATATTTTCCTATTATAAAATTTAAAATTAAGATATAAAATTATATCATTAATAATTAAATATATCATAATTAAATGTAAATCATCAATAAAATTATTTGAAAAGTGAATTTGTTGATTTGTCTCCATGATCCTAGGTAATTTTGATCATTTATCAGAATTTCTATAATTTTGTTTATTATTGATTATATAATTAAAACTAATTTATATTAATAGTATGATATTTTAGAAAATAAGTTAATTCTTATGTATTATGATGTTATCTTGAAAAAATATTTTTCTATTATAAATTCAAAATTAACATGTAAAAAATCTATAATATTATTTAAGAAGTGAATTTGATGTTTGCTGATTTGTCATATTTTCCATGATTTTAGGTAATTTTGATAATTTATCAATTTATATAATTTTATATATAATTTATTATATATTTAAAACAAATTTATACTAATAGTATCAAATTCTTAGAAAATAAAATACTTCTTATGTATTAAGTTGCTGTCTTGAAAATATATTTTTCTATTAGAAATTTAAAATTAAGATATAAAAAGTTGTAGTTATTCTATAATTGAAATAAATTTACACTAATAATATTATACTTTTAGAGAATATGGTAATTCTTATGTATAATGTTGTTATCCTGAAAATATATTTTTATATTAAATCATTTAAAAGTAAAATAGAAACATTATCTATTATTAATTAAATATAAATCATCACTCAAGAAAAATTATTTAAGAAGTGAATTTTCTGATTCATTAAGTTCTCAATGATTTTAGATAATTTTAATTATATGTCATAATTTCTATAATCTTATATAATTATTATATAGTTAAAAAATTATCATATTATATTATCAGAAAATTAATAAATTATGCATTATATTGTTATTTTGAAAATATGCTTTTCTAATATAAAATTTAAAATTAAGATATATAAATTATAATTAAATATAAATCAAGAAAAATAGTTATATAAATATACTCTTTTAAATATTTTTTATGTTTGAGATTTTTCATTGATAATTATTTGATGTTTGATTTTTAATTTTTGAAAACATAAATAATAACTTACTATGCTAATTTTTAAATTAATGAAACATCAACTAATAAATATTCATAAAAGAATTATGCCCGCAAATGCGGGCGAAACACCTAGTTTTGATTATTTTCCATCCTTAAAATGAGGTTGAGATGCTCTAAGTTCATCAACCAAGGTAATGATTTCTATCATTCAATATTCTTCTCCTTTCTCCCAATAATGATTGTATTCCTTCTGCCTTAATCTCAAACTTTTCATAATCAAATCACATAACATTATAAATAGTTGAAATCCTAGCAAAGACAACCCTATCTCATTCAAGATAGGCAAGTGGACATTCTTCAGATTTGATCGAATCTGTGATCATGCGAGACCGTACCACAGGATTTTCCCTTGGCTTTGGTTTCATCGTCTTTGCATATCCTTCTGTTGCAGAGAATGATCATGGAGAAACACGTCATTGATGGCCGCAGGGTTAGTGATCTTGCTCTAAAAGTCATCAAATATCTTTCATTGATGTATCTTGATTAATGGGTTGCTCTAAAATTCCCAATCTTCCTTTAATTGTTGTTTGCTTTACTATCAATAGAGTTTTCAGCTGAAACTTTTATCTAAGGTTGTTTTGATTTTGAAAATTTAGTGTGGCTGGCGAATTTTACCTAAGACTTTTGTGGAATGTGAACAATAGCGAATTCATTGCCACATATGACAAGCACAAGGACTAGGTGCTTTGATGCTATACACAATATGTGGTTTCTTGATGCATCCATATCTTAGTCTGCCTCTGATGCCATTAGTTATATAACCATGAACAACTGTGTGGCCTTTATTTTTAAAGGTTTTGATAAATTCCATCTATTGATGGAACATGTTCATAAACATGTTTTGTACACATATCTCTTCCAGTTCTATTAAATTGATTAGTCCTTTTTTACAGGCTATAGGCTTTAGTTATTGTAGAGAAAACATAATTGGTTGAAACTAATGGAGGCGATGCAGTTATTGCATGATTAAATCTTTTTTTCTGAAAGAGGCATGTCAATTTCACGTATTACCTTAAAAGCTGGTTTATGTGGAGTTCGCAAATGTCCTTGATTTTATTGCTAACCATCATCTTGAACATCTTTTGTTGTACAAGATGTAACAACCTTCGGAAGTCAAGATCTTGAAAATGCAGTTTTAGATGCCGAATACACTAAGCCCACAAGATTAGCATTTAAGTTTTGTAGGCATCTCTAAGTTTGTGAACTGCAGTTTGAGATTTATGGAACTACACTGATCAACCTTCTGACTGAGTTCCTCGAGGTACATACTTTTTTTTTGGTTTTCATGGACTCCTTTATATGTATGGACTAAGAATTTTCATCGAGGTATCATACTTTTTTTCATAGACCAATTTAAAATTAAACAAAAAGAAGAAAGAAAATAACCCAACTGCTAAGCCCCACATTTTGGGAGGCGCAGCTACAGAGGTTTTCCCACGTGTTGCGACAGGGGGATGGGTTCAAAAAAAAATTGTGTTAATAGATGATCTTCACGTATACCTCTTCAAGTCAACTGGACAGGTAGGTAACGATGGCCACATCGTCCTTTCTAATGAATACTATATCATTTTATCAAGTTCCAATTGATGTCTTGTCAAATGGCTTTGTGAATACCCAGGAATTTGATTTCTCGTGTAGAGCTCGGATCGTTGGGGTGCTCCAGCAAAATGGATGGTCTTATGTCTCGCACGGTTGCAGCAGGAAGTTAGACAAATCAGGTACTTCACTCCGGTGCAACAGATTCCTATCGCCAAACGTGACTTGGATTTTCAGGTCTCAGTCTCATACTTAATCTCAGCTATAATACCTTTGACCCAAAAATCCCACTTGGAGCACTGGTTCTCAGGTCATGTGTTGAGGTTAGTTGTTTGACAATGGCGAAGATAGTGCTTTGTTTGTCGTGTTTCACACAGAGATGACGAAACTCACCAAGATAGAAGCATCCTCACTAGCTCTCGAAGAGGTATATACACAGACAAAACTCCATTCATCTAACTTTTTTTTTAATCATTATCAACACTGGCATTAACAAACAGAGTTGAATGTATGACTCGCTAATAGCGGTGGCGTGTTGGATCTAACAAGATGCCTAGAAGAACTTCCTGGCAAGCAATGCCTCTTTCAGATTCAGATCACACTTTACAATTTCACTCCCAACAACCGCACCTTAATAGTATCTGCAATTTGAGGATGTAGCAGTGAAGATTTATTCAGGGGTAAGCTAGCTTAGTAAGTTAAAATAACATAGTCAACAGGGGTGATCTGAAATAACTTATCCACCATTTAGTTCTAATATCAAAGCAGCAACACATCCCTATAAGCGGCAGGGCTGATTACACAACCACCTGCTTTTGGCAGCAACTCGGTGGATGAGGCTACAAAAGTGGTGGATGTTGATAAACCAACACACCTAGCTTTGGAGACGATGATAAAATCCGCAAACGCCCCTCCGAGTGAATGTTGGAAGTATAGCAAGTCGTCTTTTACACTAAGTTTTCTTATCCTCCCCTATAAACTCTACGCAATAACTCTTTCCCTTTGTTTGTTATTTTTGTTTTTTTTTTTTAAATTCCCTGCAACAAGCTCCATGTGAGAACAATGTTATTTCAATTTAAATTAAGGGAAGGTTGACTGGCTATTTACATGTTTTATTATCATTCATCTGGTATAATTAGCATGTGTCTACTTTTGGTTAGTTTTTTTATGCATCAACATATACTTCACACAACGCACCAACACAAAAGCTCAAAACCTTAACAGCACTGCAAAAAAAAAAAACGACGAGTCTATTTCTAAAAGCCAGTGATTTGAGCAAGTACCATTAACGCCGTAACATTCAACCGCCTACTAACGATATAAAACCTTAACTCAATAACAAGACATCAGCTAAAAGCCGAATGACACCAAAACAGAACCAACTAAAACAATGATCAATACATATAATCTGTTCAACCATGGTACGGCGCAAATAACTAATAAAAAAAAAAAAAACATCAAAAGACATTCCAAAATTTGCTTTTATAACATGGGTTGCTGCAAGGGGGAGACTCACTACGGGAGACCGCATGAGGCAATGGAGCGGGTCAGTGGACAGTTCCTGTGTATTATGCAACAATCTTTTGGAGACAAGAGAGCACTTATTTTTTGAATGTGAGTTCTCTGCTCACATTTGGAAAATGATGGAAGGAATTATGCTTAATGATTATACTAATCAATGGGATAGACTTCTTGGATACATGGCGAGACCACATGGTAAGGTGAAGTCCTTCATCGTCAAGTATATGTTTCAGTTGTCCATTCATTCTATTTGGCGAGAACGGAACCGAAGAAGACATGGAGAAAGTCCATCTCCTGTTGATCTTGTAGCAAGGATGATAGACAAGGGTATGAGAAACAAACTAACTGTCATTCAGAGAAGGAGGGATAAAGAACTGGAGGAAGGAATGAGTTACTGGTTTAGTACCAGGGTGTGAAGTGTGTATTGTAGTTGATTTGCGAGTGCGTATTTTCATGGAGAAGGGGTGTGATCCAGTAGGAGTGAGTGCTGGGCTATTCAGTAGGAGTGAGTGCTGAATAAGAAAGGTAAAGAGGAGCATGGAGACCAGTAGGAGTGAGAGCTGGGTGTTTAGTAGGAGTGAGTGCTAAACATAATCTTGAGATTATTTGAGAAAGGGTGAAAGATGGTGGCGGGAGAAGTACAGATTTCTGTTTTGTTTCAAAATTTCAGTAAAAGTTTAGAATAAGGACACATATATTGTAACAAGGATTTTTCTTTTTTGAGTTAAAT
Organism: Eruca vesicaria subsp. sativa; assembly: GCA_932364175.1. Lineage (NCBI taxonomy): Eukaryota > Viridiplantae > Streptophyta > Magnoliopsida > Brassicales > Brassicaceae > Eruca > Eruca vesicaria. The sequence goes on from CAKOAT010541820.1 coordinate 125,887, forward strand.
TTAACATTCAATTCAAAAAAAGAAAGTGGCGAATCTAGAAAATATATTGAGTGGGGGCAAAAACAGCAAAAAGAGGCAAAGGGTTATTTTAACTTTGGTTTAATGGGTGCAAATAATAGGCTTTTTACCAACTAAGCTGCAACATACATAAAAATTTGGGAATTATGCTAATTTAGAACAAAAAAATAGGTTTCATGTCCCCTTAGTATAAACCAACATCAATCTTGTCCCTATAGTATAATCTTTTTCTATAATCCCATAACTAACCCTAGATTAATCTAATTAAATATTTTAATTAAAACTGAATTTATAAAATGTTAGTTTTCGAATTAAAAAAAAATTAATAGAAACAAAAGGGAACTAACTCTCCCCGTAACCCTAATTCCCATTTAGTAAAGGGAACTCTCCCAGAAAACAAAGGCGACAGAGATCCTCTCCACCTCTCGACGGCGACAGAGATTCTCTCCGCATCTCCGCCTCTCCGCCTCTCCGTCTCTCCGCCTCTCCGCCTCTCCGCCTCTCCGCCTCTCCGTTTCTCCGCCTCTCCGTCTCTCCGTCTCTCCGCATCTTAAATTTCTCCGCCTCTCTGCCTCTCCGCCTCTCCGCCTCTCTGCCTCTCCGCCTCTCTGCCTCTCCGCGTCTCTGAATCTCTTTCTCCGCCTCTCCGACTCTCCGCCTCTCTGCCTCTCCGCGTCTCTGCATCTCTTTCTCCGCCGACATCAATCGACTTGTTCTCTCTGGCTCTCCGAATATCTTACTCTCTGAATCTCTACTGCCTCTTCCAACGACATCTGTACTAAGGTAAAACGACATCAATCGACCTCACTTGTTCTCTATTTCTTCTTTGCATGTTCATCAATCCGGTTCTTGTTTGCATGTTCTTCTTTGCATGTTCTTTTTTTGCATGTCTCTCTCTTTTGCTGATTATATGAACCAGTTACGTTTGTGAATTGTTTTACTTCATGAATTGAGTGTGTGTATAAAATGTTTCTTTTTGCAGATTTGTTTTACTGATTTCGGTTTGTTTCATTTGATTTCGTCTCTGTTTTGTTTGTTTACTTATTATATGTGATGAATTGACTTGGTTTTTTTTACAATTTCTTAACTTATTTGATTTCCATAATTTTGTAATTGATGTATTGAACCGTAATCAAACTTTTGGTCCTTTGTAGGTATGGATTTAGAGCTACCCAAGCGTTTGTATGGAGAGGGTTTGGAACCTCAAGTTAAGAAGATCAACAACAGCTGCCGGATGGAGCTTCTCGACCTTCTACATGATGCTATGTCTTNTCTCCGGTTTTCACTTCAGGAATATCATGTTGTCACTGGCCTCAAGGTATCTCAAGACAATGTAAGCGAGGTAGTTGAATGGAAATACGATGGAGGCTTTTGGAGCAACATGCTAAGGAGTGGTGGGAAGATCACCTTGAAGTCGATCAGGAAAAAACATCTACAAGAAGTTCACAACTGGACTCGGGTTGATAGGCTGAGGTTGATCTACTTGTGTGTGATCATGGGTGTTGTGATGGGAAGAGATGAGAAGGTCAACATCCCTCATATGTACATCAAGTTGGTGATGGACCTTGACAAGGTTCGTAACTTTCCTTGGGGTCTTCACTCCTTTGACTTCCTGCTTAGCTCCATTACCAAGACTACGAAGAAGCTGGAAAACAAGGAGAGCTACATTTTCGAGGGTTTCAGCTATGCTTTTCAGATATGGATTATGGAAGCAGTTCCTGATTTTGGAGAAATATTAGGAAAAAAAGTGGCTGAGAACTTCATAGGTCCAAGGTGTGCTAATTGGAAAGGAGCTGCTAAAGTTTCTTATCACGACATCATTCAGATCGAGGACTTGTTTCCTCTGACGGTATGTATATTTGTTCTCGTGTTCTCTATGGTTTCTACATATTTTTTGTGTATAGCTTTTGATGTTTTAATTTTTTTCATTCGGATTCTCAGCCTTTGATTTATATGTTACACATAATCCAGTCGAGGGGTTCTTTTCAACAAAACCAACAAAATTCTTAAGCTGGCGATCATTTGCAATGAACACTGGTGGAGATGTTGATGTATTGATCAACCCAGCAGGTAAATAACTCAGTTCCATAATCGGCTAACATATCTTCTTCCATATCAAAATCCTCCAACACCATTCTCTTTAAATCCTCTAAGGTAGAATTTGCTTCCAATAATTGTAATCTTCCCCCTCTGTCATCAGCCGAAAACACCCACCCCGTAGCACCTACTTCCCATACACCGCAAGTAGTATAGATGTGCATGGTACAAGAAAATTTGTGAAAATCAAAAGAAACACAATGGAGGGAGGTTAAGTTAAGAGGGTTGAAGAAGCTATGGTTTTTTTGGCATCAAAATTCGTTTCACACACATAAGGAAGGTGGAGTTATGGACAAATCTTTTTGAATATTTTCCTAGATTTTTTCCCAAATTTTCGGAATTTTGTTTAGTTTTATCCGTAGAAGGTACCTTCTACACAGCGTAGACACACAAACATGTTTCGAGAAGCACATTCTACTATATGTAGACATCTGCGTTTTAAGTAGAAATCGTATTCTGACATTCGTAGAAGTGGATATAAACGTAGAACCTACATTCAGATTTTTTGTAGAAGTCTTTAAAAACGTAGAATATGGTTTCTACAAACTGTAGAGATAATTGGTTTACGTGGAATATGCGTTCTACAAACTGTAGAGATAATTGCTTTACGTGGAATATGCGTTCTACTATGCGATTTTTCGTAGAATGTGAATTCTACTCTCCGTAGAACGTAATTAAATTTTTTAATTTACCAAAATTTTGAAATTAAAAAAAATATCAGTTTATGTATATAGAAATTTAATCACTTCTGTGTATTTTTAAATATTTTTTCGAGTAATAGAACTATTTATTTATTAATTTTTATAAATGGAAAGGGTAAAAGGGAGAAAAAATGGTCAAAAAATATGATATACTAAAGGGACATGAGACCTGTTCTTTTGTTCTATATTAGCATAATTCCCTAAAAATTTTGGTGTATTTAAATAAAGGTGGGTTTTTTTACTGGGGCAGCTACATCCTTCTTACTCTACCTAGATCCGCCAATGCACAGATCAAATAGTCGTCATTTACAAGGCCACATTGGCTAAATCAAGAACACACATAAACCGTCCTACGTATTTACCCAAGGCCCCACCCACAACTTTCTGCATATGTAAATAAGAACCTAGAGTACAAAGTTTACTACATAATAAATTAAGCAACAACTATATATGAAAAGTATTAGAGGGAATATATGAAGAAAATATATGAAGAAAATTCTTATATAAGAATATGAAGAAATTTGTATTTTTTTATGTGATTCCTGTTTGGATGTCAAGTATTTTGATTCATGCTAGAGCAATTAGGACCGAGGGGTCGCGTAAACTTTTCCCGAAACGAAACGTATTTAATTACAGTGCTTTGCAAAGTATTGGCCTCTTGAGATCTTTTCATGTATTTTAAGGCTAACTCATAGGGCTTCAGGAGCTTTGTTACGAGTGTTTTCTTACATGTCGGATTTTGTAGGCAACTCGCTTCGGAAATAGAGTTAATTGTGAGAATGTAAAACTTAGACGATTTTCAACAAGTTTACATTGTCCGTTGAATGTTTTGGCTTGGTGTGAAAGTTTTATTCAGCCGCATAGCCAAGGACGTAGTTGGTAAAGGATCAGACCATGACACTTTCGTGTTATCAATAAGGTCGAGTCAGTTTGGATTGCCCATATTCGGGATGTTGTAACCTAACTCGGCATCGAAGTGAAGCGTGATCGGACAAGGGCCAAGTAGCATTTGTCGAAATTGATATGCCAAGTATGTCTGTGGTCGTAGAAAACGTTTTCCCGTTTTAGGTTTGATTTATAAGATGAAAGTATCGTATAATTTTTCCTTTGTTCGTATGGAAGTTGTTTCTTTTTTACCCGAGGGAGACAAAGGCTCGATGCAGAGCCCGTGCGGAGTCATTTGCGGGGTAGTTTCATTCTCGGATGTAATCGAGAGGAATGAGAGCGGATGCTCGTGAACCGAAGGGCTAAAGAATGAGATCTTTCATATCGTGATGCGCGGAAACAAAGTTTAGATTGGTCCTCCAGTGTTGGATCGTATAGCTTGGTTTTAGCTATAAGGAAATTACTTTTTCGTAAAATATGTTACGTTTACTTTCGAAAGCTACTTCGTATGACATGATCCTGACTATACGAAGGATTTTTCGCATAAGTAACGGGTGATGAATTTAGTAAATTGACGCGACGTATGGAGATGTCAAAATAGCGATGCTTCCGCGAATTTTTGAGAAACCTTTACGCATTGTTTTTGATTATGCGGTGATAGTTTCTTGGAGTCACTCACGGAGTTTTACCAAAAGTTATTTCTCTGAAAGCAAGTCAAAAAACGTTTTATGATATGTCATGGATTTTACCCACTTTCAACCATGATTTATATATGTTTTTGGAAACAAAAGGATATTTCTAGTGTCTTTTTAGAGGTTTTACAGGTTCAGGTACTCATTGGTGTAAACTAGCCATTATGGAGCTAAAATGGAGACTTTATGAAGATATGAGCAAAACGATGTTACAAATATCGACCGACATACGTTGAGAACAATCGACCGATATAAGATTACCCATATCGATCGATTGAAGACATTCACCATCGATCGATACAGAAGTCCTCCAAGTGATTAAATAAAGATTAGAAGCCCTAATTGCTTCACAAGAGTTTTAATAATTACACTTTAAGTCCATGGCCGCCTGTTAGGCTATATTAAGAGGGTTTTGTACTAGTTTATGCAGACTTCTCTAGAGAGATCTTTTTAGACCTAATTTGAGGAGAAGCATCTAGCTATACTTTGAGAAGAGCTTAAGAGTAGAGAGAGAGAGATATCTGAATTACAAATCCATAGAAGATCTTGAACTCCTTTACTTTACTTATTTCTTTACTGTTTCTCTTGCTATTATTATCTTAAAAGCATTATTCAAACCATTATGACTTTGTCTTTCACGAATATGTTTGAGTAGTCTCTCTTGTTAGATTTAGGTTTCTCATTAGGGTTGACTCATGCATTGAAAATGAACCATTGCTAGGGTGTTTAAAATATAGTTCTTCATCTAGTCATCATAAATGCTAATGTTAAGGATTGATTACCCTTATCTTTGATTTTAGGATCAATTTGGACAAGTGAGAACTTGGCAATTACCTGAAATCTAAGTTAAATTAATGAAGACTAGAGAACCGTTTCAAACTTATTACCAGAGCTCGCTGGAAGAGATATCGTTCGACGGGATAATCATCTTGTCGACCGATATAGCTAAAAGTCATCGATCGATATTTCTATTGAACATCGATCGATAATTTTTTACGGTCATCGAACGATAGTTGTTGACCCGAGGACCAGTAGAAGTTAATCCCTTAGGTTAAAACCTTAAAAGTTTGAATCCAAAACTATGAACAATAAAAACCCTTTATAACTTGCATGTTTGTCATACCTGAGAAAATACCTAAGGCTAACTACTTTCTTTCCTCTTAACAAACCAATCAATCAATCGAGCAATTACTTGCTCATCTTCTAAGTTACTATTTAAAATTTGCTATCTACCTTTATTTCAAACACTAAATAATATGTTGTGTAATCCTAGAGTCTCTGTGGATTCGATCCCTAAGTATTACAACTGGACCTCTTTTGATGAGAGTAATTCACTCCTTAGGGTAATTTGAGTGATATCAAATTTGGCGCCGTTGCAGGGAAATTCTTTCTTATTACCATCAGATTTAGTTTAGAATATAGTCTAGATTATATTTTTGTGTGCTTAATTCCTTTTCCTCTTTCTCTGCTATCACAGGGAACTCAAGATGGAAAACACAGATTTCGGCCTAGCATCGACTGATGACGTAATACAAACATCGAGCGATATGTCGAGCGAGGAATCGATCGACATAGTCCAACCAGCATCGATCGACGCAACCCATCCGGAAGCAGGTAAGTTCTTATTTACCAACCTAGTTAATGATGAAGTAGTCCAAAACGAACCGTTAGGTCAGTTATGGAATAAAATCAATGATTTAACAATTAAACAGGGGACTGAAATCCCTGTTGAATGCTATCCATCTTCAACTGAAGATGCAGAAAATTTGCAAGAATACTTAGACCCCATTAAGCCTTTCCCTTTCTCCTTAGGGAGGGAGGCCAGAAATTGGTTAAATCAGATACTAGTACGATCTCTAACTTTCAGGAAAGATATCCGCAATGCGTTCTTAAACCAATTCTTCGATGAAACTCGATATTGGGACGTGAGACATAGACTCTCCACATTCCTTCAAGGCCCACGAGAATCTTTCAGAAACGTTTGGATTAGATTTAATAATCACCAGCGAGATTGTACCCACCATGGTTATTCGGAACCAGAACTCCTTAAATTCTTTTACGGAGGCCTCGAGCTGGATTACCAGATCACGCTAGATAACGCGAGTAACGGAAATTTTAGCTCCAGGAACCCTGAAGAAGAAAATCGTCTGATTAAAAACATAGCAATGGGTAAATCGTATGCAAATAAAGATAAAGAAAGAGAAGCTAGATCCAGAAACCATTTTCAAATAGATGAGATTAAGCAATCTTTGGATCTACTTCATTCTTTAATAAAGGAAAAGAAACCTGATATAATCGAAGGCGATAAGGATGTCCAGTCCATTGAGCAAACTTTCTTTAGACATGGAAGCTCTCAGGAGCACACTCTTAACATAGATAGTTTCACCCAAAACTACGACACCCTCATTGGATCACACCAAGGAAGGGCCCAAGCTAGATTAAACCATGCTTTCACAGGAAATATGAGGTTAAAGAATGACCTAGACATCAAGCTGAATATTGGTTACTACGAAGTGTCAAAGAAACTTGACGCTTTGTATGAACAAATTAGAAGTCTATAAAGCGATATCGCCAATAATGCTATCGCTATCAAGAGGGAAGCGGAACGTCTACCGGGGAAGACTGATACAAACTCGAGACGTCACGTAAGTGCTGTAATCTTGAGAAATGGAAAACAGCTAACTCTGACTACTAGGAAAAGCACTCCTTCAGAAGGAAATTCTGAAATTCTAGAAACGGATAAACACATTCCGAACCCCGTGCTACTCCGAAATTCGAGATCTGATCTCCCTCAGAACAAAGAAACAAATAAAAATTCTAAGGAACCTGAGGAGCAGGTGATCATTCTCGATGGAGAGGAAACTGTCGATGTCGATCGATACAAAAATAACGATATCGATCGACAAACCCCCGCGAATTCAAAAGAAAATTTAACACCCACTGGACCGACTATAAAACGGGTGTACAACACTTTACCTCCCTATCCTCCCAAATCTAATACCAAGCACAACATAGACAATGAAATCTTTAGACAAGCCTTCGAACGAGTTAAAGTGGAGATACCACTTATTGACGCCCTCAGGATTTCATCAACAATAAGACAGTATGTAAAGGGAATGACAACCAAGATTTTTTCAACAGAGAAACGCAGTGTCATGATGGTTTCTGCAGAGGTTAGCGCAATAATTTAGAGCGAAACCCCAGAAAAGAGACCCGATCTTGGTAGTTTCGTTCTCAGATGCACAATTCGAGACCAGCTATTCCCGAGAGTACTCTGTGATCTAGGCTCTAGCGTATATTTAATGCCGCACTCCGTTGCAACATTCCTTGGGTACACTGAATTTACACCAGCCAACATCCAATTAGTTCTCGCCGATAGATCTGTTAGGATCCCGGAAGGAGTACTTGAAGATGTACCTGTAAAAATCGATGGATGCGTTGTCCCAACAGATTTTGTTGTCCTGTATTACAAGAACAAACCAAGGGATCCGATTCTTTTAGGTAGACCATTCCTTGCTACTGCAAATGCCATTATCGATGTCAAGGAAGGACGAATAAATCTTAACATAAGCAACATCCCTATGAGATTTGATATGGAAAAGATCACCACACTTTCTTTGATAGATAAACAATCATCTTATGTAGATGAGATTGATGAGCTGACCCAAGAATCTTTTGAGAAATCGTACTCGGGTGATCATTTGGAAAATGAGCTTGTACTTGCTCAGAACGAAGTTTTCAGCATAGATAACAGAGCAGATGAGTGCGATCGTCTCATGGAGGCTGGTCATGGAACCTCAGGTATCGAAACCAACGGCGAAGACGAATCAAAGATCGATATCGATCGCTATCTGAATACTAATATCAATCGACACCCGCCGTCATTCGGAAATCTCACAAAAGAAAAAGTACCGAATGTGGAGCTTAAGCCGTTACCCGATGGGCTCAAGTATGCTTTTCTTATGGACAATTCCTATCCAGTGATAGTTAACGCAAATCTCACTAATGTGGAATTGCTCTATTACTGAACAAACTTCGCAAGCATAGGAAAGCATTTGGATACTCTTTAGATGACATCCCGGGCATATCTCCTGACCTTTCTATGCACCGGATCCATCTGGAGGACGAATCCAAGTCATCCATAGAGCATCAAAGACGACTAAACCCAAATCTCCAGGAAGTCATGAAGAAGTAAATCATCAAACTGCTTGATGCAGGGATAATCTATCCAATTTCTGATAGCAATTGGGTAAGCCTGGTCCACGTAGTACCCAGAAAGGGTGGTATTACAGTCATCAAGAACGGAAAAATGAGCTTATCCCAACAAGGACTGTGACCGGACACCGCATGTGTATCGATTATATGAAGCTGAATTCCGCAACCCAGAAAGATCACTTTCCTCTACTTTTTATTGACCAAATGTTGGAAAGATTAGCAAATCACCAATACTATTGTTTTCTTGATGGATATTCCAGATTTTTCCAAATCCCGATACATCCGGATGATCAAGAAAAGACAACATTCACATGTCCCTATGGAACCTTCGCATATCGGAGGATGCCATTTGGTCTGTGTAACGCGCCAGCTACTTTCTAACGCTGCATGATGTCAATCTTCACTGATATGATAGAAAACTTCATGGAAGTATTCATGGATGATTTCTCAGTTTATGGATTGAGTTTTAAAAATTGTCTCGACAACCTATGCAAGGTCTTGGAGAGATGTGAGGAAAAGAATCTAGTCCTAAACTGGGAAAAATGCCATTTCATGGTTAATGACGGAATCGTACTCGGACACAAAGTGTCTGCGGGCGGAATTGAAGTAGACAGAGCAAAGATAGAGGTGATGACGAGTCTACCACCCCCGACTAACAAAAGAGACATCAGAAGCTTTCTAGGACATGCTGGATTTTATAGGAGATTTATAGAGGATTTCAGTAAGATAGCCAGACCTCTGACTGTCCTCCTTTGCAAGGACACTAAACACCAGAATGCCAACAAGCATTTGAAAAGATCAAGAAAGCACTAATAACTGCCCCCGTCGTACAAGCACCTGACTAGAATCTCCCATTCGAAATAATGTGCGATGCGAGCGATTTCGCTGTAGGCGCGGTTTTAGGGCAACGAAAAGATAATAAGCTACATGCTATCTATTACGCCAGCCGAACTATGGACGAAGCTCAGAGAAACTATGGAACGACTGAGAAAGAACTACTTGCAGTAGTATACGCTTTCGAAAAATTCCGTAACTATCTAGTGGGCTCAAAGGTCATTGTTCACACTGATCATGCCGCTATTAAATATCTTATGCAAAAGAAAGATGCGAAACCACGGCTTATTCGATGGATACTCCTTCTCCAAGAATTCGATATGGAAATAAAAGATAAGAGGGGAGTAGACAATGGTGTCGCAGATCATCTTTCCCGGATAAGAGTAGACGAAGAAGTCCCTATTAATGATTTCATACCGACTGCAAATGTGTACTTCACAGATTCATCACTTATCGGTCAGATAAAACTCTCATCCGAACTTGCATCGGCCATTGATACTGAAAGCATTGACTTCGGAGATCCGATGTCGATCGATGGGAAATCAATTGAATCGATCGATACTAGTGATACCATGTCGATCGATGGGAATGACGATATTGACTTACGGAACATCTCATTTAAGATCACCATCGATACAACCGCAACTGTGGTATGCCAAGCAATCGCAAATAGACATAATATATCCCAGAATGGAGACATTACGCACAAAACATACGCTGTGGAAAAGCGATTTAGCGAAAGACCTTGGTATGCTGACATAGTGAACTATCTTGCCACAAACGTCGAACCTGAAGAACTTAAAAATTACGACAGAAAGAAGTTCTTCAGAAAAGTAAGGAGGTACCATTGGGACGAACCTTACCTTTACAAACAATGCGCCGACGGCATATTTCGACGATGCGTAGCTGAAACTGAGATTTCAGATATCATTTATCACTGCCATGGATCGGACTACGCCGGACATTTTGCAACCTTTAAAACGGTTTCAAAAATTCTCCAAGCTGGATTTTGGTGGCCTACAATGTTCCGCGACATTCATGCCTTTATCGTCAAGTGCGACAGATTCCAACGTCGAGGAAAAATCAGCAAAAGACACAAAATGGACCAAAAATTCATTCTTGAAGTAGAAGTCTTTGATTGCTGGGGGATAGACTTCATGGGTCCCTTCCCTTCTTCTTACGGAAACAGATACATTCTGGTTGCTGTCGCTTACGTTTCCAAATTGGTTGAAGCAGTAGCTTCACTAACAAATGATGCTTTTGTTGTTATCAAACTTTTCAAGAGCATCATTTTTCCAAGATTTGAAGTTCCTCGATTAGTTATAAGCGATGGTGGAACTCATTTCATCAACAATATTTTTGAGAATCTACTCAAAAAGAATGGAGTTCACCATAGATTTGCAATACCTTACCATCCGCAGACAAGTGGACAAGTCGAAGTTTCTAACAGGCAAATAAAAGAAATTTTGGAAAAGACTGTAGGAGCCACGAGGAAGGATTGGTCTAGGAAATTAGATAATTCACTCTGGGCTTACCGAACCGCCTTTAAGACGCCACTAGGAACAACTCCATTTCACTTACTCTACGGCAAATCTTGCCACATACCAGTCGAGTTAGAGCATAAAGCAGCATGGGCTACTAAATTGTTGAATTTTGACATAAAGACTGTTGCAGAAAGGAGACTCATCCAGCTTAATGAACTGGATGAAATAAGGCATCTGGCCTATGAGAACTCTAAGTTATATAAAGAGAGAACCAAAGCTTATCATGACAAAAATATCGTTTCTCGACATTTCGTCTCGAATGATCAGGTTCTCTTATATTTCTCGTTTGACTTTATTTCTCGGAAAACTTCGATCTCATTGGTCTGGCCCTTTTACTGTCACAGCGGTCCAACCCAATGGAGTCGTTACCCTTATAAATGAGAAAGGAGAAGAATTGATGGTGAATGGCCAACGAGTAAAACATTATTTGGCTAAGCCCCCAAATGTTAAACCCCTAAAGTTAGGCATGCCTAACTCTAACTAGTGTAAGGAATAGATAAGTCAAGCTAAACGACTTAAAATAAGCGTTGAGTGAGAGGGAACCCACTATTAAGATTTAATTTATCATGCCTTTAGGATTAAGATTTTTAGTCATCATTTATTAAATATTTAGACTTTCCGCAAACTAGTAAGCATAGTAGGCTATTTGGGTCATAGCGATCGATATAGATATATCTGCATCGATCGATACAGACTTATCGTGGCGAACTCCTTTTAAATCGATACGCACCGCTTCTCCCTCACAATCGCAAACCGCATCCAAAATTCACAAACCCCTATTTCTCTCTCGATTCTCCACGGAATCTCACCGTTTTTTACCTCAATCGACTCGAAATTCACCTCCAATCTCGGTTTCACTCTCCAATCCACAATCCTTCAAGGTATAATCTCTTGATTATTAGATATCAAAGAGAATAAGGTTTAAAACAAACCTTGAAAAGAAACCGGTAGATGAGTTCGTTTTTCTTCGATTAGATTTGCTAGGATTGTTAGAATAGAGGTTTATGAGTGTTAGAACTAAGAACTACACTATGAAATTGCGATTTGGATTGCTGAGAATTTTGCAGGTTTCGGAACTCGATATCAATCGACATCGAGCATACTTTGTTGATCGATAAGCACATCTGGTTGGATTGCAAAGGAGACGAAATCGATCGATATACATCGGTTTATATCGATCGATATCGACCAATTGTACGATCTGATGACACTCTTGTTTTCTCTCTTTTTGCAGATGGTATCTAGCGAAACACGAAGAGAGAAGAGAACAAAGAGGAGACTCGATGCACCTGGAACCTCCAGGGAAACCCTCCATCATCTTCTTCCTCGGACAGGGAAGATGAGCGCGATCCTTGGACACGTGAGGATGGGAAGCCCATTCGGATCTACCGGGATATTACCAACCCATGGGACACTGTCAAGAGCAACGAATGCCTGCACCGTTCAGTGAGTGATGAGTGGGAAACCTTTGACATCATGTTCTACAATGCATGGCTTGATGTGGAGATTGCCCCCACGCGATTCATCGACCCTGCCACTATCCGGCGTTTAGGGATCGATGGTGACCTTGGAGAGATGCTCGTTCAGCTAGGATTTCCCAACCTTACGACCTCTACCCTTCACTCGTCCGGCAGTTCATGGCCACTGTCGGCTTCGAGTACAGGAACCAACCATCGAGTGTTGCTTGTGATGGCGTTCTCTCTTTCTTCGCCAGAAGCAACCGGTAACACGTCTCTGTCCTCGAGCTCTGCATGATTTACGGCTTTGAGCACTCCACGGCCACATGCAGCAATTTCTCCGTTTTCCCGAGAGTTAAGGAGTTCTGGGAGATCTTTGGCACATGTCCCTGGAGCTAAGCCACGGTGATTTAGACCGACATCCGCCACCCCACTCTCCGGTACTTCATGTGGATCCTTGCCTCCACTCTGCTTTGCAAGATAGAGCCGAACAATGTGAGGATCCACAAGCTTACACTTCTCTACCACACACTTAACAGACTAGTAGACCTGACCTACCTAGACCCGGACCGCGAGCTGACCACACTTGACCTGGGTGCCGTCTTCGCTGAGCATCTAGTCATCTTGAAGACAAAGCCCTTCTCTGGTACATCCGCAAAGAAGGAGAGCGTAAGGAGTCTTCTGACACCGATCTTCCAGTGCCTCGGGATCCGTTTTGACGAGGGCAGCGCAGACACTTCTTGTGCTTACCTGGACGCAGCTCATCTGCGTAACAGCCGTTGGATGGACATGGAGTTGTCCTGGACATTCAGGACTGCAACTAGTACACGCAGGTTCCTTCTGCCTCACCAGGAGACGACTGACTTTACTATGGATATCGACAGGCTTAGGTTTCAGCCAGACGCACGCCTAGTCCGCAACCCATCCGCATCACGCCGAGATACAAGAGTCCGCAGCGCCGGTACCTCTCGGAGTTCACCAGCAGTACCCTTCACCCAGTTCCCAGATCTCTCAGGGATAGAGACATGAAATGAGAGGGTCTTCGGGAGAGGAGTGTTGGATGCTCTTCAGGCCATCTGGTCCTGTGTCTCGAGATGCCGCTGCTCGAGCAGAGCGAGTACTTCAGCTAGCGACCCATCTGCAGCAGGTCCATCTCACCAGTACCATCAGGACGATGGAGATGATGATGAGGGCAGTGAGGACTGATTCACTTGCCCATTTCTATCCCTTATCTTGCACTATTATGTTTTTACTCTTATTTTCAGACTTGTAGGATTTATATTCGTACTCTTTCATAACTATGTCTGCTCTTATTATTATTATCTAACTATTCGTGTGTGTTGAGAATGTCTAACAGAGCTAACATAGAGATACATAACTCATTGAAATTGAGTTCGATGGATTGACAGCACAATAGGTGAAGGCATTTTATATCGATCGACATACACCACTTTATGTCGACCGACAAAGCTAACTTTACATCGTTCGATGTCTTAATAGACATATCGATCGATATGTAAGGGGTAGAGGTACGGTTTTCCTACTAACATGAATATATTTGCCACATCAAAATTGTGTATTCCTCTTAGACAAAATAACACTGGCGATAGTGTTGTTTAAGTTTGGGGGGGGGTATTTACTAACATTTTCATTTCATTTTCATTTCTCTATTATATAAAAAAAATATATGTGTTTTACTAAGAAGATAGCAATGATCATATTAATTCAGACTTGCTACCTAACCACTTCTTAGCACCACTCTTAGATTTGTCAGTTACAGAAAGTACTAGAGATGCTAAAGCGGATCACCTGTCAGCTATGACAACACTTGTTGAAAATGTTTGGAAGAACCAAAGCCGATTTCCAACCTAACCTGACATATGTTGTTTGTCTTGGGGCTTGGTATACACTGGATCGGATTCCTCCTTCAGATCTGAAAGGTAAATATCTTGGTGATTTTGGTTTCCTTCTCTCCTTCCTTTGGCATCCCAAAAAGAAAAATAAAAGACTGAGATGATTTTCTGAGAGGCAGAGGGAGAGGTACATTACCCTTGACCCCACTATTCTAATTCAAAGGAATGATCACACATTTTGGAAGCGAGGGAGAGGTACATTACCCATGACCCCATTGTTCGCCTACACTTTGCCAGAAAATGCTACAAAAGTAGAAAGATCAATAAGATGAGCATTTGTTGTTCATTGGGATTGACATAAAAAAAATTGGGATTCAGAGAAGGAAGAGATAGGGAGAAAAGAAACCATAATAAGAATGCATGTTTACTCAGATATCTTCTGGGGCAAGAGTCCACGTGTCATTTGATCGATACTCCCAAGGTAAAGCCTGCACTTTTAATTTATGCATAAATGAAACCGGCGGAGGGGATAGACAAACAAGATCATTAAGTTGTTTGCTAGTTGAATTTGGTTGCTTAGCTAGGATATGGTGTAATGTACTTCTGAGATTGATAGATATCTGAAGTGGCTTGCAATAAGTATACAGGTGATGGTTCTAAGTTTAGAATTATAGGAGCTTCCGCCTTTCAAACCTTTTCTAGACCAATGTTCTATTATTTGCTTGAGGACAAGCAAAAGGATAAGTCTGAGGGAGTTGATATGTCATGGATTTTACCCACTTTCAACCTTGATTTATATATGTTTTTGGAAACAAAAGGATATTTCTAGTGTCTTTTTAGAGCTTTTACAGGTTCAGGTACTCATTGGTGTAAACTAGCCATTATGGAGCTAAAATGGAGACTTTATGAAGATATGAGCAAAACGATGTTAAAGATATCGACCGACGTACGTTGAGAACAATCGACCGATATAAGATTACCCATATCAATCGATTGAAGACATTCACCATCGATCGATATAGAAGTCCTCCAAGTGATTAAATAAAGATTAGAAGCCCTAATTGCTTCACAAGAGTTTTAATAATTACACTTTAAGTCCATGGCCGCCTGTTAGGCTATATTAAGAGAGTTTTGTACTAGTTTATGCAGACTTCTCTAGAGAGATCTTTTTAGACCTAATTTGAGGAGAAGCATCTAGCTATACTTTGAGAAGAGCTTAGGAGTAGAGAGAGAGATCTGAACTACAAATCCAGAGAAGATCTTGAACTCCTTTACTTTACTTATTTCTTTACTGTTTCTCTTGCTATTATTATCTTAAAAGCATTATTCAAACAATTATGACTTTGTCTTTCATGAATATGTTTGAGTAGTCTCTCTTGTTAGATTTAGGTTTCTCAGTAGGGTTGACTCATGCATTGAAAATGAACCATTACTAGGGTGTTTAAATATAGTTCTTCATTTAGTCATCATAAATGCTAATGTTAAGGATTGATCACCCTTATCTTTGATTTTAGGATAAATTTGGACAAGTGAGAACTTGGAAATTACCTGAAATCTAAGTTAATTTAATGAAGACTAGAGAACCGTTTCAAACTTATTACCAGAGCTCGCTGGAAGAGATATCGTTCGACGGGATAATCATCTTGTTGACCGATATAGCTAAAAGTCATTGATCGATATTTCTGTTGAACATCGATCGATACTTTCTTACGGTCATCGAACGATAGTTGTTGACCCGAGGACCAGTAGAAGTTAATCCCTTAGGTTAAAACCTTAAAAGTTTGAATCCAGAACTATGAACAATAAAAACCCTTTATAACTTGCATGTTTGTGATACCTGAGAAACTACCTAAGTCTAACTACTTTTTTTCCTCTTAACAAACCAATCAATCAATCGAGAAATTACTTGCTCATCTTCTAAGTTACTGTTTAAAACTTGCTGTCTAGCTTTATTTCAAAGACTAAATAATCTGTTGTATAATCCTAGAGTCTCTGTAGATTCGATCCCTAAGTACTACAACTGGACCTCTTTTGATGAGAGTAATTCACTCCTTAGGATAATTTGAGTGATATCATTTTAGCGGGTTTCTTGAGCGGAACGAATTACTTGACCAACATAAGGATCAGTTGGCGAGCAGAGAGTACGTGTTCTCTATTTCTGCTTTGTGTTCTCGATTTTTCTTTTGCCGCAAATGTTCTTGGTATTATTCCGTGACTCACTTGGTTCGAAGGAAAATGAGAGCAATGCTTTGATGTCTAAAGATTCCTCGTATAATTTTTTGATTCTTATATGAAACTTGTTTTATCAAGTTGGAAAAGATCTTTATGACTTCGGCAAATCATCGAGTTTCACTCTGAAGTTTCGCAGAGGTTTTCTAACCGCATGATTGCGATGAGAGATGCTGTAGAGTCCTCGATATTATTTTCCAGACGGTTTGGATCAGTCTTTAGCGTTTCAGACGGATCTCAGATTTTCGTTTGCTTTTGGGGTGATTTTGACGAGGCATCACATTTTCCGAATATTTTTCCGCATATTTTGCGAGAGTTTACTTTATAGAAAGCGTTTTCTTGATGCGAGGAAAAATGTTTTTTTGAGATATGGGAGTATACGAGTATAGTGTACGCACCTTCTCCCTCCTCTTTTTTAGATGAAAGAAAACAGATGAATTTCCGTTGAAGGATTGGGATGATCGACGATCTGGGTCGATTAAAGACCATGGTGGATTGGTGATAACTTGGAGTATGTATGTTTTACGGAAATTTCTAGGAACGAGTCGGTTTTAAGACGACGTTAGTGTCTCTAGTTCTTTCTTTCTTTAGGGAGTGAGATGAGTACGCTCCAATGTGTGGCGATCGGTTCTCGGTTATACGAGAGATTGGATCGGTTTGCGAGTTATGCATGAACAGTTTGAGAACAATAGATCGAGATAGACAAAATTTGCCAACGACTTAGCATGCTAGACTATCCCCTAAATTCTAAGTTCCTAGGTTTTACGGCAGTTTACAAAACGTTTTCATTCCTTGCCTACGAGAAATTAGAAGTCTAATAAAATTTTCAAATCAGACATACCTTAGTTTCATCGATGATTTGGGACTGCCTCTTCTTCGTTCTTCGTCTTTTGACTTATTTCCGTATGAGTCGGTCTTCGATGAATTACCAACAAGAATATCGGAGTGAGGAAAGGATTTAACCATCGGAGTTTTTGTTCTTGTTTCTTCGTACAGCTGGTTTTACTTAACTGACTCGGTGTGCTTTGTATATTGAAAAATCAATCACACGTTTATGATTAGATGTTTTCGACTTAACGTGGCAGAATTTCCTAAAACCGGATTGCGTTTAGAGAGTTCAAATCTCTCGTGTAGTTTAGGAAACTTTGGTGTTGAGTCCACCATTGCCATTTTAGACGTTCGATTCAAACTTATACGAGAAAGCAAGTTTATGTGGTTTTTGTGGTTTTTATCGTAAAGTTCCAATGGTTACTCTGATTGGGACAAAACCAAAAGCGTTTCGATCAAGATTGGAGATAAAAACGCTTCGATCCGTCAAGCTTGTCTAAATCGCCCACTGGCGAGTCTGGGAGCACAGTCCCGATTCGTCGAGCTGTCTTGTTTTCGTCGTAAAATCTCAACGGAAATTCTGATTGAGACGAAACGAAAAGCAGTGCGATTATTGTTTGGAGTACGATCAGGCTCACCATAGCTGTGATTTGGATGGTGCGGACCCTCAGGGCAAATTCAGTGCCTCGAGCACGAGGAGAAAGGCCGACCAGCTCACCGAGGTGGCGAGCTGGGTTGTTTGGCAAACTCACCATCTTGGCGAGCTAGATAGTATTGACCCAGTCGCCGTATTAGCAAGCTGGACGGTACGGCCAACTCTGCGAGTACCCTATGATTTTTTCGTGAGTAACCTAGGGCTTTTTCCGCGGGTAATCTAGGGTTTTTCTGCGAGTAACCTAAGGCTTTTTTCGCGGGTAACCTAGGGTTTTTCCGTGAGCAACCTAGGGTTTTTCCGTGAACAGCCTAGGGTTTTTCCGTGAGTAACCTAGGGTTTTCCATGAGTAACCTAGGGTTTTTCCGCGAAAAATCTAGGGTTTTTCCGTGAATAACCTAGGATTTTCCGCGAGTAACCTAGGGTTTTTTCCCACGAATTTCCTAAGGTTTTTACGCAGTTTCTGGGAGAGCAAGTTTTATTTTTCCGAAAAGTTCTCGGAAACGTCTTTTTATCAACCCATACGTAATGAGATTTTTCCAAATCGGAAATAAGAGAAACATTACAGGGTTTGATAGATCTTATCGTTGCCCTTTGTGTTCAGAGAGAGATCCTGAGCTTGTTTTGTTGCTCCTCCCGTGGCGAAAAGTCGCGATTAGGTTTTCGATTTTGTTAAGTACTATAGCGTTTGCGTGAGCGTTGGCTATAGGAGCAGTCGCTACTGGAGTTGTTTTACCAGCGTTTTTGCAAGCTGCGACTTTTTCTTTCATATATCTAGACATCGTTTTGATTAAGCGTTTTGCGGCTATGAGTTGGAGTAATCCGACCCCCCTCTTTCTAGCACCAAACTTGCTGAATCGAAATTCACACCGTCGATTTCCGTAAGGTAAGGAAACTTAGGAAAACCCTAATTTTCCAGAGGAACCGGATCTCTGCGAGAGCCAACGAAAAGTAACCAAATAAATGCGGAAAATATGAAAAACATGATAAAACGAATTTATAAAGAAAGTCGATCTTATTTCGAATTCGTGTAAGAGCGTTGCGATCATTACAAGAGATTACAAAGCCTTTGGATGCAGGGGCCATCAGCGAGTTACCAACATAAAACCATAAACCTAGCCGAGTCGCAGCTCGATAACAAAAGACAAAAAAATAAGAAAAAGAGGGGTTAATTGATTTCGGACTGAACCTTACGAAAGACTGCCTACGTACCCCTTTAGAGGATCAAGTAGAACGTAGTTCAATTGATAGAGCTGGATAAGATATCGATCTGTCTTGGTGAGTTCGTCTAGTAATTGAGTGCCAGTCATAGAAACCGAACTTGTCGAGAATAAAGTCTAGGTTTCTAAGTGCAGAGACTTCTAAGTCTAGAAAAGTTGTGCAAATCGTCTCTCTTCTTCTGTTCTTGGCCTTCTGCTTATATACTCCTTTTTAGGCGGTTTAGTCCTTCCTTTTTGCCCAGATTCGAGTCTACCGGAAATCTTCCATTTATCTCGATCTTTCCAATTTTCTTCGGAAATCTTCTATTTATTTTCAAACTTGACATTTATCTTCTTTCTGCGAGTAAATAGTTAAACTGTCATTGTATCTTTGAGCTGGATTTCGTCTAAAATCTTGGATAGGTTTTTATCACGTTTTAGGACTTTCCGAGCCGTTTTGCGATAAAAACCATTTTAAGATTTTAGACAAGATCGTTTCCTGATACGATGTCGTTTTTATAAGATTTTCTGAGTTAACCGTATAGTTTGACAATGTACAATGTTCCGTCTAATCATTTCCGTTTTATACGATCTTCTCGAATTCTTACGAGAAAAGAAGACTTTTACAATTTTTATCGTAAAACTCGAATGGTAAGACAGATCGAGATGAAACGAGAGACGTTTCTACCATGGTTCAGAGCACGATTGAATAGAAGGACGTATGCCTTGCTTTAAGGATGCGGGGGAGCGAGGCTCGGGATGGTCAGCTCGACTGAACCGTGTTGGTTCAGCTCGCCGTACGGTGAGCTGGTCCGCGACAGTTCGCCGTGCGGCGAGCTGAACCGGCTGGTTCGGCTTGTCGCACGTCAAACTGGTTCGGTCAAACCTGCTCGTAGTGTGGCGGATGCGGTTTTTGCGTTTTTTCACTTAACTTGGGCAATCGTGTAATCAGAGATTGTTTCGTTCGTTTTTCTGAGATGACAATTTCCACGTTTCGCGCAGATTTCCTTTGTTCATAAAGTCCTTATCATTTTATAAAACAACTTCTCGTGTTTTATAAAACGTATTTTTATTTTTGCGGGAAGTTTTAGTCATTGATTCCGTCGAACCGATTTTGACCCAAACATATTCCCTCGTAACAGATTTTGACCCCAACAAACAAAGAGGTCTTTTTTGATTATTTCATACTTCGATACGAGTTTTCCGTAACTTCGTATCTCCGTAGAAAGTCTATAGTTTCTTGTACGCTTTTTCCGGGACTTTTAGCCATTAATTCCGTCGTGACCGATTTTGACCCCAACAAAAATAACATGTTATCTGCTATGCTAGTAGGACCCTCGATGATGCACAAAGAAATTATGCAACAATGGAAAAGGAACTACTAGCAGTCGTCTACGCTTTTGAAATGTTTCGTCTCTACCTAGTTGGTTTGAAAGTAGTTGTCCACACTGACCATGCTGCCTTAAAGTACTTGATGCAGAAGAAAGATGCAAAACCAAGGCTTTTAAGATAGATCCTAGTTTTACAAGAATTTGACATAGAGATAAAGGATAAGAGGGGAGTAGAAAATGGAGCTCCTGACCATCTTTCACGGATCAGAATTGAAGATGACGTCCCAATTAATGATTCCCTACCCTCAGAAAATGTCTATCTAGCAGAATCAATATTAATACGTAATGTGTGTCGTACATCTAAGACATCATCGATTGATACTCAATGTGAGGTATCGATCGACACCTTAGACGACCATCACAATAAGGCACACAAAGACATAGATATCAATGTCGCTCACCACCTTACGCAAACCGATATGGATTCTTCCATTGGTAGAAGTTATAGTTTGGGGGTATGTGCGTTGGCTGCAACCAGTTCAGATAGGTAGTTGTATGCTGATATAGTAAACTACCTAGCTGATGACGTCGAGCCAGAAGAAATCAGAGGTTTTTAGAAGACGAAGAAGTTTATGAGAGAAACCAGAAGATATCACTGGGATGAACCATACCTCTACAAACAATTCTCCAACGGAATGTATAGATGATGTGTCACGGATTCTGAAGTTTCAGACATTCTATTTCACTGCCATGGATCAGATTACGCTGGGAACTTCGCAACTTTCAAGACATTTTCTAAGCTTCTACAAGCATGCTTCTTGTGGCCTACCATGTTTTGGGATGCTCAGTCCTACATAGCACAATGTGATCACTGTCAACGAAGAGGAAAAATCAGCAAAAGACACGAAATGCAACAGAATTTCATTCTTGAAGTGGAAGTGTTTGACTGCTGGGGCATCGAGTCCATTTTCCTTCTTCATACGGGAACAAATATATCCTATTCGATGTCGACTATATTTCTAATTGGATAGAAGCAATAGCATCCCCAAAGAATGATGCTGTTGTAGTCGTGAAATTTTTCAAAAGTATCATTTTTCCTAGATTTGGAGTTCGTGGAGTGGTAATAAGCGATGGAGGCTCTCATTTAATTAGAGATGGCAATCATGGATATGGACCGCGGGCCTAGCCCATAAAGAACTGTCGTGGGATGGTATTGGGACGAGATTTTCTAGGCCCGCAAATTTGTGAGCCTCGCGGGATGGGTCATTGCGGGATTTGGATCTTTTGCGGGATGGGCCGAAACGGGTCCCGCAGGATTACAAGGATCCGCATTTTTTTTCTTTATTTTTGTTTTACCTGAAAAAACGAGAGAATGAGTGAGAAGAAGCCGATTCATGTGACTTCCCTTGAGAAAACGTAAAGAGCTTGGGCGATGATGATGATTCGAGCTTCGGTGATAATGATTTGAGCTCCATTGATGACGACTACAGCTCCGGCAATGACGATTCAAGCTTTAGTAGTGTTTTGATTTGGTTTCTCTTTTTATTTAATTTGGGATTGACATTTTTGTTGGTGTTTCATTTTATTTAATTTTTGGATTCAGCAAACTAAAACATTGGTTATGAACTTATGAGTTATAAGATACTGAAAAATATCCTCTGTAGTAATTTTTACTTTGTATGTTAATATGTTTTGGGTGTGATACAAACAATTACAATTATTGTTTTGAATAAAAAATAAGCAAAGTAGTGATTGATGAATTAGGTCCAGTTGAATCGACAACTTGATCTATATCCTAGAACGGCTTGAAGCGTTTTGGAGTGGCCTGAATTGTTCTGCTGCGCGTATTATCACATGCCCCGCGGGTCGTCCCGCGAAGGCCTACAAGAAATACGGTACGGGATTGGGCAGCTATTTTCAAGATCGCATCCCGCGCGGGACAGGCCCGCCGCGTCCCGCTAGAAGACGAACCTGCAACGGTCCGGGACGGGATGGGACAGGAGAGCCCAATTGCCATCTCTACATTTCATCAACAAAGTATTTGAGAAACTAATTTTGAAGCATGGAGTCCACCATCGAGTAGCTACACCTTATCATCCTCAGACCAGTGGACAAGTAGAAGTTTTCAACCGTCAAATCAAGGAAATACTAGAAAAGACAGTTGGAAAAACACGAAAGGATTGGTCTACAAAATTCGATGATGCACTTTGGGCTTACAGAACCGCATTTAAAACACCAATCGGAACTACACCATTTCATCTAATTTATGGGAAATCATGCCATCTTCCAGTGGAGCTAGAACACAAGGCAGTATAAGCCATAAAAATGATGAATTTTGACATCAAGCCTGCTAGGGAAAGGATGTTGGTTCAGCTGAATGAGTTAGATGAAATCAGACATCACGCTTATGCGAACTCTAAGCTATACAAGGAAAAAAACAAAAGATTATCACGATAAGAAGATCATTTCTAGACATTTCGAACCAAATGACCATGTGATTTTGTATAATTCACGTTTAACAATATTTCCTGGGAAATTGCTCTCACACTGGTCTGGGCCCTTTACTGTTAAAGAAATCCGACCCTATGGAACCATAGTGATAATCAAAACTGAGAGAGAAGAGTTCACGGTAAATGCACGAAGATTAAAGTATTAGTGGGCAAAAGCAGAGATACCAGATAAACAAATTACATGCTTGAGAGTGCAGCCTACCGATTGATATGGTATCACAATCAAGCTGATGACTAAATATAAGTGCTGAGTGGGAGCAACCCACTATTAGAAGGAATACCAGCCTATCAATCCAGTCGATATCGATCGATGGTACACCACCTGCAGCTATCGATGCTACCCCCATTCCATCGATCGATCCCGAGTTCGGTCAGGTACTTCGATTCATCTTGTTCAATTGAGTTCTTATGATTTATTTCTTTCGCCATAACTCTGACTGTTTTACACTGGGACAGTGTAATTTAAGTCTGGAGGATGTTTACTGATATTTAGTTTATTTTTGAGTCTTATTAAGATGTTTTTTTAAAAAAAAAAATTATTGAGTCAAGAAGGGGATTATGATCGTTTAATTTTTTTTTTTTTATTATCTAACCACACTATAGCACTATTCTTAGATTTGTTGACAGCAGAGTGTATTAGAGATACTAAAGTTGATCATCATGTCATTAAGATCACACTTGCTTAGTAAGTTTGATGGAACCGAAGCTGACCTCCAACCCTAATCTGACTAATTTGCTTGCTTTGGGGCTTGGTATACATTAGATCGGATTCCTCCTTTAGGTCTAAAAGGTATAAGTCTGTAAATTATTGGTTTCCTTCTTTCCTCTCTTTGGCATCAAAAAAAGAAAAAGAAAAAGAATGAGATGATTTCTTAAGATGCACAGGGGTAGGTACATTACCCATGACCCCACTATTCAAATTCAAAGGAATGATCACACATTATGGAAGCGAGGGTTAGGTACATTACTGATGACCCCATTATTCGCCTAAACTTTGTCAAAAAAAATAATAAATAAAATCAATAAAGGTGAACAAGATGGAAGGCATTAGTACATGTCTTAGTTTACTAGCATTGAATTAGAAAAGATTCAGAGAAGAGGGATATATGGAGAAAAGAAACCAGAATATGATAACCTGTTTACTCAGATACCTGTTGGGTAAGAGTCCAAGTATCCTCTGATCGATACTCCCAAGGTAAAGCCTGCATTTTATTTTATGTAATAAATGAGGTTAGTAGAGAGGTGAGTCAAGCTAGTATTGCTAAGTTTCTGGTAGAATGAATTTGGTTGCTAAGCTAAGATATGGTATATAAAGTATTTATGAGTTTAGCCCTTATTTGATGTGGTTGCAACATAGTAGAGGTGATCGTAGTAAGTTAAAGATTTTGTGAGTCCATGCGATTTCAAACCTCTTCCAAAGAGATTGCATGTTGCTTTGCTTTAGGACAAGCAAAAGGGTAAGTCTGGGGAGTTGATATACCATGGATTTTACCCACTTTCAGCCATGGTATATAAGAGTTTTAAGATATAATTATTATGTTTTAGAGTCTTTTTAGATTATTTACATGTTCAGGTACGTTCTAGAGAAATATGGTGATTTTGGAGTCGTTTGAGTGTAGAACTGCACAGATGCGTCAGATGTTTAGCTATGGATGGAGACCTTCCCACCGTTAGATTGAGCCCATATCTGACACAAGATTGATGTTTGAGTTATCGTTCCAATGCCACAGGTTTAAGTTCAATTACCATCTTGTAGCAGAAGTTATGCCCATTTTACTGAGAAGTGGTCAGTCTGCCTCGCGAGAGGAAGCTGTCGAGAAGATAAACGAAAATCGATCAATGCAGCACACTTGACATCAGTCGACATGGATACCAGAATTTGGACCGAACATGTTTTACGACTGATTTAGGCCAGGAGTTACCACAAATTACCATAATATCCCTGCACGACCTGAAACCCTATTGACTGTTTTCTAAGCCATTGTTGACGGTTATACTTATTTTTGTTAGTTGAATAAAATGTTTCCTAAACTCATTTATACATATTACTTTGATGATGATGATCTATGACTTGAGACCGAGAATGAATTATATGATTTCAGATTCAATTTATGTTTGTTGGAGGTTGAGAAGTTCATGCAATCGCTACTCAACAGTGATCATTTTGTTTGAAAACACAGAACTGTGGGACCTTTGTAAAATTTAGTGTTCTCTATATTTTTTATTTTGTTGTATTTTATTCAATATATTATTTTCGCTTAAAATTAAACTATGGTGAAAGAATAAAAAAAATAATGAAAAAGAGAAAGAACTTAAAATTAGTGAGATAAAAAGATACAGAGAAATTGAGAGAGAATTACGATATACTTATGCACTAATAATAATAATAGCTATACATACAATATAAATCGTGTTTAAAAAGAAAATACATACAATATAAATCATATTAATGCCCACACATATGTGGGGCGGTCCACCTAGTATAAGTAATAACCGACTAATGAACCAGATAAAATAGCCCAGTTCAAGCTGACGAAAAATTATATAATAACAATCTAATCCAAATAAGTCAAAAGGCTGATTTCAATAATGTGGAGATCACTATCAAATTCTTGTTGTCTCTTATAAAAGAAGGCATATATTATAGATATCAACAACATCATAGACGACATGCAAGCAAGTCATATAGAGTTTATTAAAATATTAAAGGTGTGCCTCCCACGTAAAACCAACACCTTCATTTCCAAACCCAATATATAAATTACTCAGAGACATCTCTCGGTACCATCTCAAACAAATTCAAATCCAACCAAATAACAAGGCAACAAATGAAGTTGGCCGTGGTCTCCGTTGCCGCCCTACTCGTGATCCTTGTGGCCTGGCCGGTATCGGCGGACAGGAAAGACTTACCGGGAGCGGGAGGATACGGAGGCGACGACGAGGAAGATGACACCAAGTCATGGTTTCCTTTGGACAATCAGCTATCGTTGGGTTATTATGATAAGATTTGTCCAAAATTTGAGAAAATCGTAGACACAAAAGTGAGGGAATGGACAAAGACTGATCCTTCCCTTGGTCCAGCTCTCCTCCGTCTTGTCTTCCACGATTGCGGCGTCACGGTATCCCAGTTCTACCTTTTTAAATATTCTTTTACATATTAACCTCATATACTCCCACGGTATAGCTAATGTTTTCGTTCGTATATATAATGAAAGTTGACCTGAATTGATTGTTCTTCTAATGCTATTAGAGTTTGTGTTGGTAACACTTAAGATTGGATAAAATAAATAAATGAAATA
Source organism: Eruca vesicaria subsp. sativa (assembly GCA_932364175.1). Classification (NCBI taxonomy): domain Eukaryota; kingdom Viridiplantae; phylum Streptophyta; class Magnoliopsida; order Brassicales; family Brassicaceae; genus Eruca; species Eruca vesicaria. Next base: position 152,231 of record CAKOAT010541820.1, read on the forward strand.
TGCGGAATTCAATGACAAAACCAACTAATCAAAAAAAAATGATTTAGATTAAATTGATTTTGAAGAATAGATGAAACATAAGTAGTGTTAGTGATGAGAAGATAACAATTTTTTTGTGAATGGATAACGTTCAGGGATGTGATGCTTCGGTTCTTCTAGACCACGAAGGATCAGAGAGAAGAGCTCCAGCAAGCAAAACCCTAAGAGGATTCGAGCTAATCGACGATATCAAGTCCGAGATCGAGAAATCCTGCCCCGGTTTAGTCTCCTGTGCCGACATCCTAACCGCAGCTAGCCGCAGCGCCACCTACCAACTAGGTGGTCCTTACTGGCCCAACGCTTATGGACGTCGTGACTCCACCAACTCTTACGCTAGAGACGTCGAGAAAGTCCCTTCAGGCCGCCGTGACATCACTGCCCTTCTCGAGACGTTTCAATCTTACGGACTCAACATTCTCGACCTTGTTGTCCTTTCTGGAGCCCACACCATCGGAAAAGCCTACTGTGGAACCATCCAGTCGAGGCTTTACAACTTCAACGCGACCCATGGAACTGATCCATCGATTGACACCAAATACGCAGATTTCTTGCGTCGCAAGTGTCGTTGGGCATCAGAGACAGTTTACCTAGACGCCATGACTCCGGTGGTATTCGATAATCAGTATTACATTAATCTTCAGAAGAATATGGGAGTTTTGACGACCGATGCGGAGCTTGTGAAGGACCCGAGGACCGCTCCACTTGTAAAGGCATTTGCGGAGCAGCCGCCTCAGATGTTCAGACACCAGTTTGGTGTCTCGATGGCCAAGCTGGTCAATGTTGGTGTCATCACTGGTGAAGATCGTATTGGAGAGATCAGGACGGTTTGCAGCAAATCTAACTCTAAACATTACTGATTTTTTTAATAAAATCGGTGCTGAGTTTATAAGAGAATATTTCTTGACAAATAATTTATTGTTCTGTTTCAATTTTAATTTTGTAATACGTTGTATGAACAACAGAAATATGTGAAGCTTGATTAATACCGAGAATTGTTGTTTTGTTACAAAGATTTGTATCTCTGCTTTACATGTGCCACATATTACAGCCATTATATCAGTCAAATATGATTTAAACATGTCTAAAAGTAGTTTGTGGCCGGTGCAAGAAAAAAAATAAATGGGAGGGCATAATCAGATATCTCTTAGGTTCAAAATCACGTTACAGGGGTTTTATAATACTCCAGGCTCGCCAAAAAAAACACTACAAAGTAAGACACCAACCAGGCTATGTTTAGAAGGCTCCAATGTCACAATCCGAGACTGGGTGGTGTTTTGGTTAGCCAAATATCTTAGGTTTTCCAATGTCAAAACGAAATTATATTCTCCAAGAATGCTGCAATATCTTCGAAGGATTTTGGTAAGGACTGTTTCATACCAAAGTATCTATTTTCGAAATTACGTTTGGAAATAAAGATTTGTGAAAAGAAAATTCAGCCTGAAGCTGCATACAAATTATATCGGAAAAAAATAAATATGAAATTGGACAATAAAAGCATCATTAACCGACAACCCCCATTAGGGTCTCTTAATGATTAATTTAGTATATAAATGTATTAAGAATTTTAGTTTAGAGACACCTTAATTTTGTCCTCCAATGCTAGTTTCTTATTTAGGGATTTTTTTAAAAAAAAAATCTTGTTGATAACAAAGAAAGTCAAATAACATGAGAAAAAGATACATATGAAGTAGTCTTACACGCAAATATTTCTCTGCAGCATCACTGAAATTTCCTCTGCTATGAAGCTCATTCCCCTGCCAAATAAAATGAATACCATATACCAATGGTTTGAGGATCAAGTTACACATATATAAATAACATACAAAATCAAAGTAGTACCTGTTTTTTCAGCATGTGAGCTGCGTTGATTTGATAAGTGAAGTAAGCATCAGCTTGGGCCGCATAGAAACAATCTCTTCAGGGGAAGCATTTTCCATCTTCTCAATCTTCAGGGCGAGTATGCTTGAGCTGTTCAGCAGCTTGTTTCAAATCTTCAGGCCTCATGTTCTACATACTCTTAGTTTCCATCATCAAAGCCGGATTGGACATCATCTGTGTAATTACAATTCACAATAATTACAAACACAGAAGAGAAGATTTAACTCTAACCGGTTAGTTACTACTGCTTAAAACAATGCAAAGACGCTAGACAGAACTCTTGGTATAATGGTGACTAGTAAGAGAATGAAACTACGCAAAAAAAGGACTGCAAGATTCTCAATGCAAAGCAAATCACAAAAACATGATATAATTGACACAACAAACAATCACAGCCCAAAAGAGACTGCGAGATTCTCATTCAGTTTCACACTTAACTATTTTATTCCCCACAGATTCATAAGAATATGTAGAATTTTCTAGAAAAAAAAAGAGGGGAAAAAGAAGTCTTTGAGAATAACTGAAGATCCCTTAACATGTTTCTTTGATCTTGAACCGAGTTTCAGCACACTTACTGTGAGGTACATCCAAATCACCTTTACAAGAGCAACCCAATTGCAAAGGCAACCCAATTGCTCTTTTTCTTTTTCATCTTCACCTTCTTTTACTTTTTCTTCATTTTCTTCTTAGTCATTAGAACCATCTTCTCGAAAGGAAGATGACAAATCCTGCAATCTCTACTTTCTTTCTTCTTAAATCAACACATCCAAAGCTAACATCTTTAACCACAAAAAAAAAAAAACAGATCAAAATGCCAAAAATGAAATCAGAAACCACATATCATTCCCCAGTATCTAACACATTAATCTGAGAATCACATGACTGAAATCGAATGGAAGGGGACCTGCTGTCGTACGTTTAAAGGTTTTGTATTTAGAAATGACAACTGGGTTCGAAGACTGTCGGTGTTGTTGCCACTGTCTCCAGCAACCAATCAACCACCGCGCCACCGAGAACTACCGAGAGAGAGGTCGCCGACGGAAGCCACCGGAGGAGATATCGCCGATGTGAGCCACCGAAGAACACGTCGTCGAACCAACGGATTGGGAGAAATTTCGAGAGAAAGAGAGAGAGAGAGAGCCAAAATTGATTATGTCTTGACACCTGGCACCTAAGAGGTGGGCCTTTCAGACCTTCTGGAAGAGTCGGGCCTTCGTCTTTCTTCTGTTTTAAACTTTTTCTTAAATCTAAGAGTCCACTTAAAAGGCAGCGTTAAAGATGGTCTAACATATGTGAAAATCATCGTCTAAAAGGCAAGTAAACTACTCCTTGGAAAACATCGTGAAAATTTTTATTCTATAGTTTCTTCATTGTTTTGTATTATACATGTGTATGTAATAATTTGTTTTCACTAGTTCTAAAGTTCTATAATCTTATTGTAATTAACTTTTTTCATTTGAAGTTAATGAAAATTTGTTTGCTGCAAAAAAAACATGTTTTTGTATGCATGCACAGTCCCCTTCTTCGTATTTATCATACTCATGAATTGTGATATTGTAATTTCTGGAGTTATCTGAGAATATTTCCTTACTTTTCATGCATATTAATGATAAATGATCTATAACCACATTCCAATTGTTTCACTTAATCCACGGGAATCATTAAAATAAAATTTACTTTTTATTCCATTTAGGAGTAGTATTCTTTTGGAAATTGCATTAATAAGTCATTCCATCCAGATTTTATTCTACAAATGATTAATCCAGTTACAGCCATATCAAGATCCAAGACAATAGATGATTTTTACTAGTTTCCAACATGTTAGTTTCTGATGCAAGAAAAATGATAGTATATGCGAGGGTAAAAGCAGACATGTCTAAGGTTCAAAATCACGTTTTATAGTTTCTAAAACTCCAAACTCGCCAAAAGAAGAGTATAACAATCAGTAAGACAATTAAGAGCCTTCGGAGGAAGGAATGTAGAGGGAACATTTTTATGAGAAGTGAAACAAAACAGAACATAAAAAAAGCCTAACTTGGGTGGAACTTAGACACGCTTGCCACGAAGGACACCCTTACTGCGACGATTCTTCATCCCCATCTTAAACTTCTTCTTCAACTTCCTCCCAATGGGTTTAAGAGACTTACTATGCTTCTCGTCATCCATTTCCACATCTGCCAAAAAAAACAAACGACAGTATCCATTACAGAACATAGCTATGTTACCACCAACACTTTCAAAGATACAGACATATCGAACAAAACCAAACAGCAGTTACCATCAACACATTCAAAGATACGGAAATTAAACATACCCATGCCGTTGGCGACAGAGGCAGAGGCAGACTCGGAGGTCGGCGTCGCAACTTCCATGAACGGAGAAGGAGGTGGTTGACGAACAGGTAATTTGGGGGCGGCGAGTGCGGCTTCGATGGCGGCGGATTTGGCGTCGTCTCTCGTTAGAGTGAATGCTTCCTTCTCAACTATCTCTCTTCTAATTGCTCTCAATCTCTTCACCCTCTTGCATCTCATTGATTTCGCCATCGTAATCAAAGCTCGAGGAAGATATGAAATTAGGGTTTCGACGGAGAAGGGGACTACTATAGGATTTGGGTTTCGGTTAGCTTTTTATATCGCCTAAACCTAATTGAAGAAAAATTGCTCGTGTTTTTGTTTGGTTACAAGAATAGCTGTATCATGTCCAGCTGTATGGCCCATATCCTAAGAATTTATTCTTTTTTAATGGACCATTAATCATATTCATAGGCCCAAATCATTGTGCAAGCGATGCTCAACACTTCTTTCACTTGGTAGAGGAGAGGCGCCTTCCTTTGCTAGCGACATTGTGGCATATGGATGGAGGCTAAGCTTTTGCGGGTCAATGTCATTGACGTGTTTATGCACTGGGATTTTCTGGGTGAAGACGAATAGACGATGAAACATGTTTTGTTTGCGTAAGTAAGGAGGGAGTTATGTTTCGAGCAAACATCAATACCTCGTGCTGCATTTAGCCTTGTCCAGTTCCCTCTTTTAATATGACTTGGTAAAATTTTTGTAAATTGGCTTTTTTAATATCTCACTAGATTTTTGATCCGCGCTTTTTCAATGTCATTTATTACTGTAAACAAGGACAATGAGCCTTAGCAAGAGATGTAAACGAAAGTTCTGATTTTTATTCATAGAGAAAGACTTCTTAAATAGACCATAAGGTCAAACAACAAACTTGAAACAACTACTGCAACTAACTCCGATAAAGACTCAACAATCTCCACTCTTCTACTTCCTAAATATCTGGTCGACTTATTCAAATAAAACATATGAAACAGACTCAATCATTACGTCTTGAACACCTCAACAAATCATTCTTATTCAACATATCCTTCCCTAAATTGGAACAGCTCCTTTCCAGTTTAATTCTCCTTTACGCACACTCCCATCTTCAACCTGAGCTTCTCAAATACATCTAACTTCACAGCCTTTGTCATAATGTCTGATAACTGCTCCTCCCTTGGACAATAGTCAAGCTGAATGATCCCATCAGTCACAAGTTCTCTCAAGAAATGAAATCTTACATGGATATGTTTGCTTCTGCCGTGTAGCACAAGATTCTTAGAGAGCTTGATGGTAGAGCTGTTGTCATAGTACAATCTCATTCCCTTCTTCTGTTCCACTCCCACTTCTTCTAAGATGTTTCGCAACCACACAGCCTGACAAGCCCCATAAGCCGCTGCAACAAACTCTGCTTCTGTTGTAGAGAGGGTAACAATTGGCTGTTTCTTACACGTCCATGAAACTGCTCCTCCACTCATCACAAAGACATAACCTGAGGTGCTTCTCCTATCATCAATATCATCTGCGTAGTCACTGTCTGCATACCCAAACATTTCTTTTCCTCCTTCTCTTCTGTACTGAATCCCAAACTCTAACGTTCCTTGCAGATACCTTAGCACTCTCTTTGCGGCCAGTAAGTGTTGCTCAGTAGGATGTTCCATGTATCTGCTCACTAAGTTGACTGCAAACATGATATCTGGACGTGTCACTGTCAAGTACCTTAGGCTTCCCACGAGTTGTTTGAACATGGTTAAGTCTAATTCTTCGCCTGCTTCTTCCTTAGATAGCTTTTGCCCAGGAACCATAGGATTCCTAACCGGATTGCATTCCTCCATCCCAAACCTTTTCAGAACCTCTTCTGCATACTTGTGTTGACTTATGAAGATGCTATCTTCATCTGAGTTACTTCTACACCTAGAAAGAACCTCATACGCCCAAGGTCTGTCATTGCGAATTCTTTCATCATAGATTTCTTAAAACCTTCAAGAATCACATCAGAGTTTCCAGTGTATATGAGGTCGTCTACATAAAGACTGACAATTAAAATACCTTCTTCGTGCTTCTTGATGAAGAGGGTGTGCAACCTTCACTCAAAAAATAGCCTTCGATACGCTGGTAACATGCCCTAGGTGCTTGCTTAAGCCCATATAGTGCCTTCTTGAGCTTGTAACCCTTTCCAATGGTACCTTCTGCTTCGAATCCTTCTGGTTGCTCAATGAACACATCTTCATTTAAATCTCCATTGAGGAAGGCGCTTTTAACATCTAACTGCAGTACCTTCCATTTTCTCTGTGCTGCAAGTGACAAGATGGTTCTGATGGTATCCCATCTAGCCACTGGAGCAAAGACCTCATGAAAGTCAATACCATGTGTTTGATGATAGACCTTTGCCACCAATCTAGCTTTATATTTATCAACCTTCCCTTTCTCGTTGAGCTTTGTTTTGAATATCCATTTGACACCAATGAGTTTGGCTCCAGCAGGTATCTCAACCAGGTCACATGTGTCGTTTGCTTCTATAGGCTCCATCTCTGTAACCATCGCTTCTCTCCATCTATCCTCCATTACAGCTTCTTGGAATGTTTCTGGATCTCCATTTGCTGTGAACATTGCCATCATGGTGTCATCTTCTTCTTCAATGACAAAATTGACTTGTCCAGAGATGTAGTCTTTCATCCACACTGGTGTTCTTCTTACTCTTCCAGCAGAGGCTTGTTGAGAAGTTTCTCCAGAGCTTTGTTGAGATGCTTCTCTTTCATTTCCTTCCCCAATTCCTTCAACTGCAGTTTCTGGAGGAATTGTATCAGGTTCGTGTACTCTGGTTCCACCATTTTCTCGTGGTTCTTCTGTTACTTCATTCTCTTCTTCTTCTCTTTCTGACTCCTCAATTAGTCCTTCCCAGAAAGGTCCACTGTCTTGTTTACTTTCTTCCCACTCCCAACCTTTACTTTCATCGAACTTCACATCTTTGCTTATGATGATCTTCTCTGTTTCCGGATTATACATTCTATATGCCTTTGATTCTCTGCTAACTCCCATCAAGACACATCTGATGCTCTTCTCGTCGAGTTTGATTCTTTTCTCGTAAGGTATCATGACATAACCGATGCTCCCAAAGGTCCTGAGGTGAGCAACTGATGGTTTATGACTGCTCCACATTTCCTCAGGAGTGACATCTCCTAGTGCACTTGCAGGACTCCGATTCAGTATGTAGACAGCATATTGTGCAGATTCTGGCCAGAACTTTCTTGGAACAGACATACCCAATAGCATACACCTTGTCATGTTTAATTCGGTTCTGTTCTTCCTCTCTGCGATTCCATTCTGCTGAGGAGTGTACGCAGCAGTCAGTTGTCTCTTAATACCATTCTCTTTGCAGTACTCCTGGAACTCATTGGAGTTATACTCTCCTCCTCGGTCTGTTCTTAAGCACACAAGTGGTTGACCAAGCTCTCTCTCCACACCAGCCTTGTTCTTTTTGAATGTCTTTAGTGCTTCTGACTTTTCTGAAATGAAGTAAGACCAACATTTGCGGCTAAAGTCATCAATAAAATTGATGATGTACCTCCTTTTGCATGTCGATGTTGGTGTAATGGGACCGCAAATGTCACTGTGTACTAGTTCTAGACCTCGACTTGACTTCCACATGCTCTTCTTTGGAATGTTCTGCCTTCCCTTCATACACCCTTCACAGATGATCTCAGCTTCTTTATGATCAAGTTCTGGTAATCCAGTGACCATATTCTTCTCGCCAAGTTTTTTAATTCCGTTGTGACTTAAGTGACCAAGTCTTCTATGCCACAGCTCCTCTGTTTTCTCTCCTGTTACCTTGAGACACTTCTTCTCACAGTTACTGTCTTGAGCCTTGTTTACTGCCGAGATCACAAACATTCTGTTTCTACTCATCTTGGACTCCATAATCATCCTTCTTTGTTCCTTGTGCCACACTTCACACACGTCATCATCAATGATTATTTTTAACCCCTTTTGTTGAAGTTGGCCTACACTCAGAAGGTTGTTTTTTAAGCCTGGAACAAAGTACACTGAGGTGATTACTTGAGTTGTTCCATTGATTTGGAGTCGAATGTTCCCTTTCCCTTCTACCACCATTCTCCTGTCGTCTCCAAGTTTCACATTTTGTCTAAAATGTTGATCAAACTCAAAGAACCAGTCTCTCATCCCACTCATGTGATTACTGCAGCCAGAGTCTAAGAACCAGACGTGTTCTTCTTCTTTCTCCCTCTCTTCTACACATGCCATGAGTAATATGTCTTCCTCCAGTTCAGCATAGTTAGCATTCCTGTCCCAGCTTGGACACTCATACTTAAAATGCCTCATCTTCTGGCATTTGTAACACTCCACGGTTTCTTTGTTGAAGTTTCCTCTTCCTCTTCCTCTAGACGATGAACCTCCTCTACCTCTTCCTCCGTCTGATCTCCATCTGCTTTCCATCTTCAAGGCATGTTCATCACCCACATGTCTTACCAGCTTCTGTTCATGGACCATAAGCGAGCTTTGTAGTCCATCTACGGTGAGATCCTTAATGTCATTGGATTCTTCTATGGCACATACTACATAAGTGAACTTCTCCACCAAGGTTCTCAAAATCTTCTCCACTACTTTGGAGTTTGCCATCTCTTCTCCTAGATTTCTCATGTCATTGACAACAGACATCACCCTTGAGAAATACTCTGAGATGGTTTCTCCATCCTTCATCTCTAGTACTTCAAAAATCCTTCTCAGTCTCTGTAATTGGGCACTCTGAACTCTCTAATTGCCTTGATATTTGCTCTTCATGGATCCCCACAGCTCCTTAGCTGTATCCTTTTTCAGGATCGTTTTGAGTATCGTCTTGTCTATTGAAGCAAATAGGTAGTTCTTCACCTTCAGGTCCTTGAGTGTTGCCTCTGCGAGTTCTGTTCTTTGAGGTCCAGTGAGGATCACATTCCTTTCTGGTCTTGTGACTCCAGTCTCTATCAGATCCAACCACTCCTTGGATCTGAGCAGATTTTCCATAAGCATCGCCCAATATTCATAGTCTCCGTCGAACTTGGGTATGCTTAGCAAGTTATCTCTCTCACTCATGTTTCTCTGGTATTTGGTTTAGTGATAAAGCTATGATACCACTTATTACTGTAAACAAGGACAATGAGCCTTAGGAAGAGATGTAAACGAAAGTTCTGATTTTTATTCATAGAGAAAGACTTCTTAAATAGATCATAAGGTCATACAACAAACTTGAAACAACTACTGCAACTAACTCCGATAAAGACTCAACAATCTCCACTCTTCTACTTCCCAAATATCTGGTGGACTTATTCAAATAAAACAGATGAAACAGACTCAGTCATTACGTCTTGAACACGTCAACAAGTAATTCTTATTCAACATCATTGACGTGTTTATGCACTGGGATTTTCTGGATGAAGACGAATAGACGATGAATCATGTTTTGTTTGCGTAAGTAAGGAGAGAGTTATGTTTCGAGCAAACATCAATACCTCGTGCTGCATTTAGCCTTGGTCCAGTTCCCTCTTTTGATATGGCTTGGTAAAATTTTCGTAAATTGGCTTTTTTAATATCTCACTAGATTTTTGACCCGCGCTTAAAAAGCGCGGGTATCATTTTTGTTGTTTTATCTCCATATAGATCGATAAGTCTTTTGTTTTGATGATATAAAATATCACTATTTAATATAATTTTTAAAAATTAATGCAAATTTTGAATTTTTTTTTTTTTTTGGCTGGGTACTTATGCTATTACAAATTATGAGAAACATTACATAGACGATATTACAGCCGACAATTCTACCTGCCTTATGCGGATTCACGTCTGACTGCATCACTCTGAGCCGCCCTATGAGATCCATTCCTGATGGTACTCCTTGCGCCATGCTGAAGATCTCTTGTAAGCCTTTTCTCCAATTTTTTTCTGCATAAATCGCCTTCTCCAAGAATTGAAACCTAGAAATTGCATACTCTGGGGTTCGAACCCCAGACCTGGGTGTAGAATCCTTAATCCTTGACCATTAGGCCACGGTGCTTCCACAAATTTTGATTTATTGTTATCATCAGTATCTATGTAAATCTATTATATGTAATTGTGTAGTTTTACTATGGGAAAATAATATCAATTAACTACGTCTGGTGCTTGTGCTGGGAAGCGGGTCAAACTCGCCTTGTCTGACCCGCAAAGAAAATATATTTATCTGCATTCATCCCACTTAATTTTACGGGTAATCCGTGGAACCCACATATAGTTATTAAATAATAAAAAAAAATTATTTTTATTATTAAACAGTTTATTTTTAATTAAATTTTAATATTTAAAATATAATAATTATTTTAACGAAATTTAGTAGATATTTGAAAAATAAATTTTTTAAAAACAAAATTGTTTTTCTATTTTGGCGGATTACCCGGTAACCACAATTGAAATTAGAACAATCCGCACCCGTTCTGTGTAAATTACACTTGACCCGGATCCACAACTTATTTTTTTCAAATCGATCGACCCGTTCCGTGGCTGATCAAACAGCGCGAGACTCGCAGACTAATATCAAAATTTCCAGCTTTAACTATGCCAATTAAGGTTGATGTGTTTATTTTTTAAAGAAATTTCATAAATAATTAAAAAGTGAATTGAGTCCGTTAATGAAATCCATTAGTATATAGTTTTTAGGCGTAAAAAGAAAAGACAAAATTACCATTAATAAAAAAAAAATTTATTCATAAGATAAGGGTAAATTTGAAAAAATAAATCATTCATTAAAGAGAATGTTTTGTTTTAACGGTATTGATGTTTTTTTTTTGGACGAGATGATTTTTGTTGTGAACTTTTATTAGTACTTGTAGACGAATTTGAACATTTCGTTCCAATGTACGCTTATCTTTTCATATGAATATGGTGAAGAAAGAAAATGCCATTGTGAACATTATTGTATTAGCTTATTTCTACCTATTTCACCATTTTCTCTATTATATAAATATGTACTTGTACAGCCTAAAAAATGCGAGGCGATAGAAACGGCGATTGGAAAATAGTTAGATTTCTAGCAATAAGATCTGAGGATGAGATCTACACACTGAAGTCTGGATATTGGTTAGCTACGCATCTAACAGATAACAACTATATTCCTCCGACTTATGGGAATGTGGCACTCAAAAAAAGGTATGGAGAACTAAAGCACCACCAAAGGTTAAGCATTTCATGTGGAGGCTATTATCTAGAAGTGTAGCTACGGGTAATAATCTGAAACGAAGACATATCACCAACGATGTTATATGTAAACGGTGTTGTCAAGTAGAGGAAACATAGGAGCACATTTTCTTTGAGTGTGGTTATGCATAACAAATTTGGAGAGCTGCTGGATTTGCTATCCCAATCATATATAGTCCCAATACGACTTTTACAGAAAAAAAATTGAAGCTTGTCTGCAGTTCTCAACTTCAACGAGGTTAACACATTATCAAGAAATACCTCTATATATTTGTTGGTGTCAAAATCGGTCACGACGGAATCAATGGCTAAAAGTATCCGCAAAAGTAAAAATAAAAATACGTTTTATAAAACTCGAAAGATCGTTTTATAAAACTCGAGAAATGTTTTATAAAACTCGAAGAATCATTTTATAAAACTCGAAGAATCATTTTATAAAACTCGAGGATGTTGGTGTCAAAAACCGTAATCTCAAAATCAACGTCTATGATAACTTCTGGAATCATTACTTTCCACAAAAGTCATTTATTAAAACGGAAAGTCGTTTTAATAAAACTCGAGAATCGTTTTATAAAACTCGAAGAATCGTTTTATAAAATTCGAGAATCGTTTTATAAAACTTGAAGAATCGTTTTATAAAACTCGAAGAATCGTTTTATAAAACTCGAGAATCATTTTATAAAATTCGAAGAATCGTTTTATAAAACTCGAAGAATCGTTTTATAAAACCCGAGAATCATTTTATAAAACTCGAAGAATCGTTTTATAAAACTCAAAGAATCATTTTACGAAACCGCAAAAAACCGAAACAAGCCGTAAAACGCAAACTAGTCACGACTAGTTCGCCCATGGGCGAACTAAGCCGAACCGGCTTAGTTCGCCAATGGGCGAACTAAGAGGCAGTCGACTAGTTCGCCAATTGGCGAACTAAGAAGCACTCGACTAGTTCGCCAATTGGCGAACTAAGAGGCACTCGACTCGTTCGCCAATTGGCGAACTAAGGTGGCCCAGCTTAGTTCGCCAATTGGCGAACTAAGAGGCAATCGACTAGTTCGCCAATTGGCGAACTAAGAGGCACTCGACTAGTTCGCCCATTGGCTAACTAAGCCGGCCCGGCTTAGTTCGCCGATGGGCGAACTAGAGATTTCCCGGATATCCCGCGCCTCGATCTCCCGCCTTCCCGATTCGAAACTTACGACACGGTCGCGAGTCTCGCGCTCCATTTTGAAACATCTCTCGTTCCATTTCGATCCGACTTATCCTTCGAGTTTTACGATAAAAACCGTAAAACTTCGTTTTCTCGATAAAGAATTCGAAGAAATCGTATAAAACGGTAACGGTTAAACGAAACACCAAACATTGCCTAAACTATACGATTTATTCGAGATTTCTCGTTGAAATCATACAAAACGTGTTTTTAGTAAAAAACGTCGAGTAAATCGTACAAAACGTATTTTTAATAAAAAAGTCGAGTAAATCGTAAAACCTTACAATTAAATCGAGGAATTTATTAAAAATGATGTCAGATCAGGATACGATCCCGTAATAGTCGGAAAACGGATTTATCGCAACACGGCCCGGAAGGACCTAAAACGCGATAAAAATCCATCTCGCGATCTTAACGGACTCTAATCCGAAGATTCGATAACGGTTTGACGGTTTACTCGCAGAAGGAAAATAAATGTCAAGTTCGAAGATAAAAGGCAAGTTTGAAGATTTCCGTGGAAGAAAATGAAGGATCGAGAAAAATGGAAGATTCCCGAAATACTCAAATCCGGCAAAATGGAAAGATCGAACCATCAAGGCAAGGAGTATATAAACCAGAGGCGTAGGGCAGAAGAGAGGGACGAAATCCAGAGCTCTCATCTGAGACTTTCACAACTTTTCTAGACTTAGAACTTTCCGCACTTAGAAACTTAGGCTTTTTCTCGACAAGTTCGGTTTCTATGACTGGCGCTCAATTACTAGACGAACTCGCCCAGGCAGTTCGATCTCTGGTCCAGCTCTACCAACTGAACTACGTTCTACTTGATCCCCGAAAGGGGTACGCAGGCAGCCTTTCATAAGGTTCAGTCTGAAATCATTCAAACCTTTTTTCCTATCTTTTTCCGTTTTTCGTTATCGAGCTGCGACTCGACTAGATCTAGGGTTTTATGTTTGTAACTCGCTGATGGCCCCTGTGGCCAAAGCCTTTCTTACGCGAATCGGAAATAAGATCGACTTTCTTTATAAATTCGTTTTATTATATTTTTTCATATTTTTCCGCATTTATTTGGTTACTTGTCGTTGGCTTTCGCAGAGATCCGGTTCCTCTGGAAAATTAGGGTTTTCCTAAGTTTCCTTATTTAAAGGAAATCAACAAGTGTGAATTTATGTTCCCACAGTTTGGCGCTAGAAGGAGGAGGGGTCGGATTACTCTTACTCATAGCCGCAAAACGCTTGACCAAAACGATGTCTGGATGTATGAAAGACAAAGTCACAACTCACAAAGACGATGGTAAAACAAATCCAGCAGCGACTACTCGTACAGCCAACGCTCACGCAAACGCTGTAGCACTCAACAAAATCGAAAACCTAATCGCGACTCTTCGCCACGGGAAGAGCGACAAAACAAGCTCACGATTTCTATCTCAGATCACTAAGGGCAACGATAAAATCTATCAAACCCCATAGTGTTTTTCTTATTTCCGAGTTGGACAAATCTCATGGGTTGAGCAAAAGACGTTTTCCGAGAACTTTTCGGAAAAATAAAACTTGCTCACCCAGAAACCGCGGAACAAACCGTAAGTCACTCGCGAAATAAACCCTGGGTTATTCACGTTAAAACCCTAGTTTTTTCGCGGAAAACTTCTAGGTTATTCGCGGCAAAACTGTACGTCACCCGCGGAAAGTCCCTAGGTTATTCGCGGAAAAACCCTAGGTTACTCGCGGAAAAACTCCAGGTTATTCGCGACAAAAACCGTAGGTTATTCACGGCAAAGCCCTAGGTTATTCGCGACAAAACCCTAGGTTTCTCGCGGAAGAACCTTAGGCTACTCGCAGAATCGGGCAATACTATCCAGCCGAAAAGACGGTGAGTTAGCCAAGCAACCTAGCTTGCCATCTTGGCGAGCTGACCGGCTTTCCACCTCGTCCCAGAGGCACTGACTTTTTCCCGAGGGTCCGCACAATCCAACTCATAGCTATGGTGAGCCGGACCGTAATCTAAACAATAATCGTACTGCTTTTCGTTTCATCTCAATCAAAGTTTTCGTTGAGGTTTTACCACGAAAACAAGATAGTTTGATGAATCGGGACTGTGCTCGCCGACTCACCATTAGGCAAGTTGGACAAGCTCGATGGATCGAAACATCTCCATCTCGAATCTTGATCGAGACACTTTTCGTTTCGTCTCAATCGGACTTTCCGTTGAGTTTCTACGACGAAAACAAGTCAACTCGACGAATCGAGATCACCCGCGCCAAGCGTCTTAGCTCGCCGAATGTAGAGCTAGCTAGCTCGCCATACAGAGAGCTGACCCAAGCGCCTGGCTCGCCCAAGAGACGCTGACTTCGCCCCACGGGTTCTTACAATCCAGATCGCCACACGACGAGCTGAAAGGGTTCACCCGACTTGCCTTACGTCGAGCTGAACCAATCCTCGAGTTCTCTCGAAGTCTTGATCGCACTGATTCTCGTTTCGTCTGAACCGGAATTTCCATCGGGATTTTACGATAAAACCGCAAAGACTTATTTCTGTATAAGTTCGAATCAATCGTCTAAAACGGCAACGGTTGACTTAACACCAAAGTTGCCTAAACTATACGAGAAATCTGAACTTTCTATAACTAATCCGATTTTACGAAACTCTGCCACGCTAAGTCGAAAACATCCAATCATAAAGCGCACCTAGTCGGTCAAATAAAACCAGCAGTACGAAGAAACAAGAGCACGAGCTCCGATGGTTAAGTCTTCTCCCCGCTCCGATACTCTCGCTGTTAATTCATCGAAGACCGGTAAGTCAAAAGACGAAGAACGAAGAATAGACGACCCCAAATCATCGATGAAGCTAAGGTATGTCCGATTCGAAAATTTTATTAGACTTCTAGTTTCTCGTAGGTAAGAAACGAAAACGTCTTGTAAACTGCCAAGAAACCTAGAGAACTTAGAATTTAGAAGATAGTCTAGCATGCTAAGTCGTAAGCAATTTTTGTCTATCTCGATTTGTCGTTCTCTAACCATTCATGCATAACTCGCAAACCGATCCAATCTCTCGTACAACCGAGAAACGATCGCCACGCATTCAAACGTACTCATTTCGTAAAAGAAAGAAGGAGCTAGAGACGCTGACGTCGTCTTAAAACCGACTCGCTCCTAGAAGTTCTCGTAAATCAGACATACTCCAAGTCATCTCCGATCCACCATGGTCTTTAATCGACCCGGATTGTCGATCATCCAAATCCTTCAAACGAAACTCGTCTTTCTTCTTTCGCCGAACAATTTTCCCCGCATCAAGAAAACGCTTTCTAAAATAAGCGGAAAAATATTCGGACGATGCAACGCCTCGTCGAAATCATCCCAAAAGCAAACGACAATCTAAAAACCGTCTAAGTGCCAAAGACTGATACAAACTGTCTGAGAAATAATCTCGAGGAATATACAGCATCTCTCGTCGCAATCATTCGGTTAGAAAATCTCTGCGAAACTTCGGAGCGAAACTCGATTATTTGCCGAAGCCATAAAGATCTTCTCAAACTTTATAAAAAAGTATAAGAGTCGAAATCTTTAGGCATCAAAGGATTGATCTCATTTTCCGTCAAACCAAGTGAGTCACGGAATAATGTCAAGAACATTTGCGGCGAAAAAAAGATCGAGAACACAAAGCAGCAATAGAGAACACGTCATCCCTTCTCGCTGACTGATCCTATTGCTGATCATGTGATTCATTCCGCCCGAGAAACCCGCTAAACATTTTGCGACTAGATCTCGGTGAAATAACTTTTCGTAAAACTCCACGAGTGACTCCGAAAAAACTATCACCGAAGAATCAAAAACTAAGCGAAAAGGTTTCTAGAAAAATCTGCGGAAACATTGTTAACCCAATGCATCGCGTCGATTTACTAAATTCATCGCCCGTTGCTTACGCGAGAAATCCTTCGTATAGTCAGGATCATGTCATAACGAAGTAACTCTCAAAAGTAAACGTAACAGGTTTTGCGAAAAGTACTTTCCTTTTAGCAAAAACCAAGCTATACGATCCGGCACTGGGCGGCCAATCTAAACTCTGCCTCCTCGCGACACGATCTGAAAGATCTCACTCTTTAGCCCATCGGTTCACGAGCATCCGCTCTCATTCCTCTCGTTTACATCCGAGAATGAGATCGCCCCGCAAACGACTCCGCACGGGCTCTGCATCGAGCTTCTTAGGATCTGTCTCCCTCGAGTAAAAAAAAAAAAAAAAACAACTTCCATACAAAGGAAAGTTTATACGAAACTTTCACCGTATAAATCAAACCTACAACGGAAAAACGTTTTCTATAAACACGGGCATACTTGGCATATCAAGCTCGACAAAGGATACTTGGCTATTGTCCAATCGCGCTTCACTTCAATGCCAAGTTTACAAACCGACTCGACCTTTTCGATAGCACGAAAGTGTCGCGGTCTAATCCTCTACCAAATACGACCTTGGCTGTGCGGCTGAACACAACCTTCGCGCCAAGCCAATACATTCAACGGATAATGCAAACTTGTCGAAAATCGGCTAAGTTCTGTATTCTCGCGATTCACTCTATTCNCACGAAAGTGTCGCGGTCTAATCCTCTACCAAATACGACCTTGGCTGTGCGGCTGAACACAACCTTCGCGCCAAGCCAATACATTCAACGGATAATGCAAACTTGTCGAAAATCGGCTAAGTTCTGTATTCTCGCGATTCACTCTATTCCCAAAGCAAGTTTCCTACAAAATCCGACGTATAAGAAAACACTCGTACCAAATCTCCTATAGAATCTCGGAAGGTCAACACTTCACAAAGCACCGTAACGAAAAATGCTTCGTTTCAGGGAAACAACTTACGCGACCTCTCGGTCCTAATTGCTCTAGCACAAATCGTAAAACTACCTAACATCGAAACAGGAATGTAAGTTTTAATTGCGAATATCCGCAAACGAACCAAAGTGTTCCTGCAAAGCAGGGTTAAGACAAAACCCTCGCAACACCGCGCAACATCTTCGAACCCGCAAACGTTCCGAACACGAAACGCGGCATATAAAATAAAAACCAACTTTCGGCACTGCGAGACGTCGCAGACGCCCGGAGATTAGTTTTTCGATATAAATACCTTCCTCGATAAAGTCATTTTCTTGGAAGACCTAACAGTCCGCTCGCGACTATAAAATACGCAAAACTTCTTAACATACGTATCCTTCGCGAAGGCCCAAACTACGTAAACATCTATCACTTAAAAATACTTTGTTGCTGATCACAACGAACTCGCAACAGTCCTAAGCAAGCTTAAGTTATCTCGCAGAGATAGCTCTCGAACACCCGACACAAGGGTAATAGCGCTATAAAAGAAATCCAAACTTTTGGTCAGCACTTCCGGGTAACTTAGAAATTGTTCCCGGTGAGATGCTCGGTTCCAACCAGACGAATCGTATAAGCCGAGAACCTATCGCGGATTCTAAATCGGTATGGAATCAGGTTAAAATCTCAACAGGCAAAACGAAAGCCGACTAGTCATCGCATAGCCTCAATCCGAAAGTAAACCTAGGTCTTGCCCTAAACCCAGCACACTGGTCGCTAACGTCTCAAGGCATGAATCGAGATCCTAAAGGCATGTCTCTTCGTCTATATCTAAACGCTCACTCGGTTTACTAAACATCCTAAAACGGGCAAATGACCAAGGCGATACACTAAGGGAAAAAGGAATGCGAGACGACAACTCGCGGACCTCCCTCAATATCAACTCATAATCTTCCCGCTACATTCATACGAATAAAAACACGCTCTTAAAAACGCAAACTGATTTTTAATAAAGCCGCAAAAGCGGCAGGGGCTCAGAGCCGCACACGGCCAGTCCGAAAACTATAACGGCCACGCTCGGCCAGATCAAACGGCCTACGAGGCTAGTCTCAAGGCCGGCAAAGGTCCAGATGCCATCAACATCAATATGCTCGATAATTCCTACAAACATGTAACTAGACCGTAAAGGTATTGCTAGGAAACGGGTCATACGAACCTTAAATCCGAAACGAACTACGAAAGGCTTGATCCCCACAAAAGGGTACGTAGGCAGCCCTCACAAGGCGCAGCCCTAATCTTATACGCTTTCCGCTCCCCGGAAAGTGGAAAGATCACTCTCAACGGACCTTCCCAACCATTAATTCCGCCTAATTTAAGTAAAACTGGCAAACCACTCGCAAGAACCTTACGCTAGAAGCTCAAGATTCTAGCAAACTGGGGGGCTAACTGTTGGTGTCAAAATCGATCACGACGGAATCAATGGCTAAAAGTATCCGAAAAAGTAAAAATAAAAATACGTTTCATAAAACTCGAAAGATCGTTTTATAAAACTCGAGAAATTGTTTTATAAAACTCGAAGAATCGTTTTCTAAAACTCGAAGAATCATTTTATAAAACTCGAGGATGTTGGTGTCAAAAACCGTAATCTCAAAATCAACGTCTACGATAACTTCTGGAATCATTACTTTCCGCAAAAGTCATTTATTAAAACGGAAAGTCGTTTTAATAAAACTCGAGAATCTTTTTATAAAAATCGAAGAATCGTTTTATAAAATTCGAGAATCGTTTTATAAAACTTGAAGAATCGTTTTATAAAACTCGAAGAATCGTTTTATAAAACTCGAGAATCGTTTTATAAAATTGGAAGAATCGTTTTATAAAACTCGAAGAATCGTTTTATAAAACCCGAGAATCATTTTATAAATCTCGAAGAATCGTTTTATAAAACTCCAAGAATCGTTTTACGAAACCGCAAAAAAACCGAAACAAGCCGTAAAACGCGAATTAGTCACGACTAGTTCGCCCATGGGCAAACTAAGAGGCACTTGACTAGTTCGCCAATTGGCGAACTAAGAGGCACTCGACTAGTTTGCCAATTGGCGAACTAAGAGGCACTCGACTAGTTCGCCAATTGGCGAACTAAGAGGCACTCGACTAGTACGCCCATTGGCGAACTAAGCCGGCCCGGCTTAGTTCGCCGATGGGCGGACTAGAGATTTCCCGGATATCCCGCGCCTCGATCTCCCGCATTCCCGATTCGAAACTTACGACACGGTCGCGTTCTGAACCAAGGCCGAAACATCTCTCGTTCCATTTCGATCCGACTTATCGTTCGACTTTTACGATAAAAACCGTAAAACTTCATTTTCTCGATAAAGAATTCGAAGAAATCGTATAAAACTGTAACGGTTAAACGAAACACCGAACATTGCCTAAAATATACGATTTATTCGAGATTTCTCGTTGAAATCATAAAAAACGTGTTTTTAGTAAAAAACGTGTTTTTAGTAAAAAACGTCGAGTAAATCGTTAAAAACGTATTTTTAATAAAAAAGTAGAGTAAATCGTAAAACCTTACAATTAACTCGAGGAATTTATTAAAAACGATGTCAGATCAGGAAACGATCCCGTAAAAGTCGGAAAACAGATTTATCGCAAAACGGCCCGGAAGGACCTAAAACGCGATAAAAACCCATCTCGCGATCTTAACGGACTCTAACCCGAAGACTCAATAACGTTTTAACAGTTTACTCGCAGAAGGAAAGTAAATGTCAAGTTCGAAGATAAAAGGCAAGTTTGAAGATAAATAGAAGATTTCCGCGGAAGAAAAGGGAGGATCGAGAAAAATGGAAGATTCCCGAAATACTCAAATCCGGCAAAATGGAAAGATCGAACCGTCAAGGCAAGGAGTATATAAACCAGAGGCGTAGGGCAGAAGAGAGGGACGAAATCCAGAGCTCTCATCTGAGACTTTCACAACTTTTCTAGACTTAGAATTTTCCGCAGTTAGAAACTTAGGCTTTTTCTCGACAAGTTCGGTTTCTATGACTGGCGCTCAATTACTAGACGAACTCGCCCAGGCAGTTCGATCTCTGGTCCAGCTCTACCAACTGAACTACGTTCGACTTGATCCCCGAAAGGGGTACGTAGGCAGCCTTTCATAAGGTTCAGTCCGAAATCATTCAAACCTTTTTTCCTATCTTTTNGCTCTACCAACTGAACTACGTTCGACTTGATCCCCGAAAGGGGTACGTAGGCAGCCTTTCATAAGGTTCAGTCCGAAATCATTCAAACCTTTTTTCCTATCTTTTTCCGTTTTTCGTTATCGAGCTGCGACTCGACTAGATCTAGGGTTTTATGTTTGTAACTCGCTGATGGCCCCTGCGGCCAAAGCCTTTGTAATTCTTTATAATGATCGCAACGCTCTTACGCGAATCGGAAATAAGATCGACTTTCTTTATAAATTCGTTTTATTATGTTTTTTCATATTTTCCGCATTTATTTGGTTACTTGTCGTTGGTTTTCGCAGAGATCCGGTTCCTCTGGACAATTAGAGTTTTCTTAAGTTTCCTTATTTAACGGAAATCGACAAGTGTGAATTTCGGTTCCCACAATATTCTTTGGGTATATGAAAAATTCGTAATAAGTTTACATTGGAGATCTATTTTAAGATATGCTAAAAGTGATGCAAATGAATGGAAATAAATGGAGGCTTATGAGGATCATAACCTCATGGGAAGGCAAGGAGATATATCTTCCCCCAAATGCAAATCATTGTTCGAAAAGACCTACGTTAGGATGGATAAATGTAATGTGGATGGCTCTTTTATAAACGCTGGAATGGAAGCTACTGCAAGATGGATAATACGTGATGATAATGATTTATATAGAGGTTCAGTACAAGCTATTGGTAAGCAAGTGAGTTCTGCGTTAGAAGGAGAACTACATGCTATTTTAATGGCAATACAACATTGTTGGAGCAGAAGATATCGTAAACTTATCATTGAAAATGATTGTAAAAAATTTATTGATCTATTGACCGGTAAAACTATCCATTTTGCTGCTTATAATTGGATCAGAGAAATAAGATGGTGGTCTCAAAAATTTGAAGAAATCTCATCTAGATGGATCAGACGTAAAGCAAATAAGGTGGCAGATAAACTGGCCAAATCTAGACTAACAGATTTTTCTTTTCGTTTTCATCATTTAGTTCCAATGTATATGACGGATCTTCTTCATGAAAATTATGTAACATCCCGATTTGATTAAATGAAATGTGAAGTTATAAAAAAAATGTACTTGTAGAAACTAATATTCGATTATACAAAAGAAAATCCGTGTAAGCATATGAAAAAAGTTGGCATGAGATTCACGCAAATGGGACAATTTTAAATCATGGATTGACATTTTCTCTCCAACCACATATAAAATATTCTTGTAACTAGTTCTCTCAAATCATTTTCTTTCATCAGAGACTTGGTCTTGCCAAATTAAAACGCTTGTTTGTTACCATTTCTCCGAATTCATTAAAAACACAAACACATCATAATGGCCTCTATAAACAAACACACATCATATTCATGGTCTGCCTTAAATAATTTTGAAATAATGGTAAAGCTAACAATTAGGTTGGATAATTCATTAAACAAGTTAATATTGATTATGCAATAATTCATGTCTCCTAGTAATTGTCACATCGGTGATTCTGATGATTCTCTAACTTAACCCATATGGCACTTCAACATTTCTCAAAAGTCAATGAAGTAAGCAATGGTCTGGATTTTTGTAACCATTGTTTATTGAAAAGTTATTGTTGTAGATAAAGATTGAAAACTTGTAGACTTGATCTACCTGATTTTGTAACGTTCTGATTAAGCTTTGGAAAAAAATGATAGGATCTCACGTTTGTCTTGCATTCTAAGTTAACGCTAAATCTTTTTTTTTCCTAGTCAATAATTTAGAAATTAAAAAAATGAAAGAAAAAGAAAGAATGAAAGAGAGAAGTTTGTTGAAACAGTAGTTGCAGAGACATGGTTAGTTCCGCTGACTCTGTCAAGTCATCTTCTCTCTCGTTTACTTTACGTTAAGATATCTTTCTTCCTCCAGAAAACAGAGACATCCACTTTTCTGCAAACTCAATTCTTTTCCCTCTGGAACTTTCCCCCCATCAAAGCAAAGTTTTCATCTCATTTCTCATGGAAACCCAGAGAAAATGAAGACATTAGAATCACCTAACTCTCTTTAATATCTTATTTCTCGTGAAAAAATCTACAGAAAATCGAAAAACAGAGACACACAGTTCCGAAAAATCATTACTTTCCGACTTGGTTTCACTTTCTTAGGAAAACAAACGAAATAAAATTATAAACTCTGTTGTTGTTTTCTAACCAGAAACTAATAATGTCTTTGAGCAATAAGGGAGCCACATTGGCTCTATTTCTAGCGTTGACCGTGGTGATCGACTGCGTTTTCGGGAGGTTCATCGTTGAGAAGAGCAGCGTAACGATCCTAAGCCCTTTGGCAATGCGGTCGAAGCACGACGCAGCCATTGCTAACTTCGGTGTGCCTAACTACGGTGGTTACATGATCGGCTCCGTCGTCTACGCCGGTCAAGGAGCTTTTGGATGTGACTCCTTTGGCAAAACTTTCAAACCCAAATTCCCTCGTCCCACCATCTTGATCATCGATCGTGGAGGTAACTGTTTCATTTCCATAGACTTTGTTATGATCCAAACCGCTTAGCAAATTAGAGAACGGTCCAATTTCCATGTTTCTATGGGAGTTTGGCCAAACCGAACTCAAATTTTCGGTTTTGGGTTATCATTCGATCCAGTTTAGCATTTAAAAAAATAAAATATATATAAAATATATATATATATATATATATATATATATATATCATTTGGTCAGAAAAAAAATCAAAGTTGATAAAAAGATCGATTATCGGTTAGTTTTGGTTTGACAATTGGTTAATTTTGTTTTCTTTTAAAAAAACAACAACCTTATAACAAAATCATACAAACCTTAATCAAAATTCAGAATCAAACTAACCAAAAATTAAAACGAAATTAACTGAGTTTAACTGAAAAATCTGAATTAATAAACTGAGATTAAACCAAAATTAAACACTACATTTAATTTTTAATAAAATTAACTGAACTAAACAAATGCTGAACCTAATTTATGTTCGGTTCAATTTGGCATGTGCTAACCGAACTAACTTAAAACCCGACTTTACCCGAACCAAACTAGTCTTTCAACATTTATAAACGCCTTAATCTCATTTTTGTTATAGATTGAAGAATTAGGATGGTAAAGATGTGGTTTTAATTTTTTTCTTTCTTGTGGTTTTGTTTTGTTTTTGCAATAGAGTGCTACTTTGCATTAAAGGTATGGAACGGTCAAAAATCCGGTGCAGCAGCAGTTCTAATAGCAGATAACGTGGACGAGTCATTGATAACAATGGATTCACCTGAAGAATCCAAAGAAGCTGATGACTTCATAGAGAAACTAAGCATTCCATCTGCTTTAATCGACCTTTCTTTCGCAAACACTCTCAAGCAAGCTCTTAAGAAAGGAGAGGAACTAGTCCTCAAGATAGACTGGAGCGAGTCACTGCCTCATCCCGATGAGAGAGTTGAGTATGAGCTATGGACTAACACGAATGATGAGTGTGGTGCACGTTGCGATGAGCAGATGAATTTTGTCAAGAACTTTAAAGGGCACGCGCAGATTCTTGAAAAAGGAGGATACTCTTTGTTCACACCTCATTACATTACATGGTTTTGTCCTAAAGATTATATTTCTAGTAATCAGTGTAAGTCTCAGTGTATAAACCAAGGGAGGTATTGTGCTCCTGACCCTGAACAAGACTTTGGAGACGGATACGATGGGAAAGACATCGTTTTCGAGAACTTGAGACAGTTATGTGTTCATAGAGTAGGGAAAGAGATTAACAAGTCTTGGGTTTGGTGGGACTATGTGACTGATTTTCACATTAGGTGTTCCATGAAGGAGAAGAAGTATAGCAAAGAATGTGCAGAGAGTGTTGTGGAATCTCTAGGTAAGAGACACCACAATCTCATATTCTTTTCCTCACATTCAGGGTCTTACAATATTATCTTATTCTCAGGTTTGCCACTTGACAAAATCAAGAAATGTATGGGTGATCCTGGAGCTGATGTGGAGAATGAGGTTTTAAAAGCTGAGCAAGCACTTCAGGTTGGACAGGGAGACCGTGGGGATGTCACAATCTTGCCAACTTTGATCATCAACGATGCTCAATACCGAGGTTTGTTTCATTCCTTCTTATTGTAACATGTTTTTCCTCTTGGAACTAATCTAACATGTTTGTTTAGAATACAATATGTTACCAAAAATTTAAAGATTCTTAAGTTGTTAATCTGTTTCATTGCTCAGGAAAATTGGAGAGTAGTTCGGTATTAAAGGCTATATGTTCAGGGTTCAAGGAGAGAACCGAACCAGGGATCTGTTTAAGTGGAGGTTAAACCAGTTCCCCTTGTAAACTGACCATGTTCTGGTAATATAATAATACTAAATAAATATTATATACACTTTTGAAAACAGATATAGAAACAAATGAATGCCTTGAAGCAAATGGAGGGTGTTGGCAGGACAAGAAATCTAATGTAACAGCTTGCAAGGTACTTGGTTAATAACATAAGTGTTTTCATTAAAAAGTTCATAGATATTGATGGGCTTTTCACCTAAATTGGATACTATTAGGACACATTTAGGGGAAGAGTCTGTGAGTGCCCTGTTGTGAATGGTGTGCAGTATAAAGGAGATGGTTATACTTCATGTGAACGTATGTTCTTCAACTTCTTTAATGTTCGAAAAAAAAAAAACATTTTCTGTTCTGGTTTGAATAAGAACTCATCTTTGCTTGAATGGTATTAACAGCTTATGGACCTGCGAGATGTTCAATGAATCAAGGAGGCTGCTGGTCTGAAACCAAAAATGGCTTAACGTTCTCTGCTTGTTCGGTAATAGTGCCACAAAGTCTGAAACTTTTAAACTTTCGATCCAAATTTCACATTGGTTCTTATGATTTTTCTCTCATTGTTGAATTCAGAACTCGGAGACATCAGGATGTCGTTGCCCTTCAGGTTTCAAAGGGGATGGTCATAAATGTGAAGGTGAAAACTTCTCCCCACTAAAATGTTAAATGCTCTCATCTTGTTTTCTTTAACTGATTCATCTTTTGCTTGTAAATATCTACTAGACATTGATGAATGTAAGGAGAAATCAGCTTGTCAATGTGATGGATGCAAGTGTAACAACAAATGGGGAAGCTTCGAATGCAAATGCTCTGGCAATCGTCTCTACATGAAAGAACAAGACACTTGTATCGGTAAATGTCAGATACAAAAAATCATGATCGATAACCTTCATCATATTCTTATTTTGTCTTTCTTTTATTTTCGCAGAGAAAAGCGGATCAGGAATCGGATGGTTCTTGACATTTGTGATTCTAGCTGCAGTTGGAGGTATCTGTGTAGGTGGTTACGTGTTCTACAAGTATCGTCTCAGGGTATGTTTTTTTACATGTTTGCTTTTTTTTTTTTTTATTGAATCTTTAAATTCCTACTCTCTGATGATTATTCTTTCTATGTGTGTCAAAAACACCAAAATGCAGTCTTACATGGATTCAGAAATCATGGCGATTATGTCTCAATACATGCCATTGGAGAGCCAAAACACAAACGATCCATTAACTGGTGAATCTCAACAGCTGAGATTAACTTCTGCAGCCTAAAATTTTTTCCACTATTGTTTCAAAAGCTAATTTGTTGTTGCGTCAACCCCAAGGAAAGTCTTAAAAAAAAGTTGAAGAAGAAATTTTCTTTTCTTCTTTACTTCATTCTTATTGTTTATCCTGAAAAACAACTTCGTTTGTGGCCATTTTACCCTTTTCCCTACTATTTTCGTTGTTGTAGATAAATATATGCTTAAGATCTTATAGGGTTACATTTTGAAAGGAAGTTTGCATTGAAAGTGCCAATAAAAAGGGCTTTCTCAGGTCATCTGTAAATTACTGAATGAATTGGTTGAGGCTTTGGTTATAAATTAAATTGGTCTTTTTGTCATGAATAAATTTTGATGTTTTAAATCGAAGAAACCAAGTGATTTGAGATTATAGATGATTATGTTGGTTATTGCTGCAAGGAGAACGCCATAGAAAAAAGAGAGATAGAGAATGTTTTAAGTCTTTAGTGTGACTCGGAAAGCTTTTTTATTACTTTTCTTCCATTTATTAGGGTTTGATTGGTATAACATTAACATATGCATTATTTTCTCTATTATTCAATCAACATTTGTCAAAGAAACATTTAGAAAATCATTTACCAAATGTAAATACTTTTGCCTCAATACTCTCCTATAGAGGTTTTGGAAGAGCATTTACAGATAAAATATCTAAAACGTAAAAATTAATTATATATAATTAATTATTTTTTGTTTATTAATAAAAAAATATTTTTATAATCAAAAATAAATTTACATTTTCAGAAAATAAGAATAAAAATTATAATTAAGTAGAGGAGGAACAAGCCCGAGGGATATTTTAAAAAAAATTAGAAAACAATATTTCATATGTAAAATATAATAAAATTTATATAATTACAGATATCGTTCATTATTTTTAATAACAAACATAACATAATATATATTTATATATTATAGAAATAAACATATTATTTAGACACTAATAAATAAATTATATAACATATATTAATTTTTGTGTTAATTTTATATATGAATCATTTACTGCTCTACCAATAAATAAATAATAATTTATATATAAATTATATACAATCAATTAATTAATTTAATAATATTAAGATATGTGTATATAAAAAATAATTTAATATTTTAAAAATAAATTTTACATTTTTAAATATAATTTATATAATGAATCAGATTCATTATTTTAATAAAATATATTATTAGATTCATTATTTTTAATAAAAATATATTATTAATATATATTATAAATATTATTTTAAAAGAAATATATTATTATATAACTACTATTATAATTTCATAATTGTATACTGCTACTGCTCTGCCAATCATTTTATTAAAAACTTTAATGAAATCATATAACTTCTGTAGCATACTGATTGTACAACATATTGCTACTATTTTATCATCTGCTATACCAATTGAATCCTTAGTTTTATAGCTTTGATTTTATTTAAAAGAAAATTTCATGTTACTAACAAGCATATGTGTTTAGCTGTCTTGTTGCTGACTCTTGAGACTAGACCTAGTAGATCCAGGCCAACTTGAGCAAATTGAAGCTAAATCCTACATCACCATAAGAGTATCTCACAGAAGATGTTTTATTTCATGATATAATTATTTGGGTGCTTGATATATATATGATCTTATAATCTTTTTTTTTCCAGTTGTTTTTCTACAATATTTTTATCTAATCTACATATTTCACGGTTCCTAATCCACAAACTATATACATGCCTTTCACATAATCACACTATCCATAGTTACTGTTTCTAAAGTTTAATAAAATCAGAGAAACTAATCAATTGGCTGGCTGTCAACGATCATTTTAAACTTTTAGTTGATGGACAACGTGTTTCCACTGTGGCTTTAATACTGCTTGCTGTTTTTTTCCCCCAAAAAAATAGTTTGGTTTTTTTCATTCTTGTGATCCTGTCTGTTTGCATTAAGATTATATTTCTAATGTCAATGTCTAATCTTTGACAACATCAAATATACAGACAGATATAAAAACCGTGTACAAACGATTCTGTAAACCAATCAAAACTCAAAAACTAAAGGTCTTCAGAGAACGGTTTCACTTGAGCAACACCTTGAGAATGAGATGAACTTTGCGGTTCATTATTCTCCTAAGTTCTTCATTAGCCTCTATTCCTATCCTCCTGCCGAATAAGCACAAGTTCATAAAAGATCAGAGATTAGTTCAAAGAGTGAATTTGCCAGTGATCTTGCTTGCTCTTACCCGATTTTAGCACCTCCCTTGCCCACAAGAATCTTGCGTTGGCTAAGTTTAGGAGTGATGAGATGCTGTTCAATCCTCAAAGACCCGTCTCGCTGCTCTCTCCAGTCCACTAGACGGTGCTCCACGCCATATGGTACTTCCTATGGTTTGTTCACAGTCGTGTAATTTAGAAACCAATATGCAAGAAGAGGTTATTATATTATTATTACTATTACCTGATGAACATGGTCTAGTAATCTCTCCCTAACAACTTCAAGAGAGATGTTCTTCATGACTTCTTCACTCATGGTGAATGGATCTTCCTCCCATGGCTTTTTAACTGCCTGATCCATTAAATATTGGCTAAGATCCTTAACTCCAGATCCCTTGAGCCCTGATATCATAAAGTACCTAAAACCATACAATTTCAGTTGCAATTCAAGAGACTTCCCTATTAAACTGAGTCAGGTAAATGAATCTGTGTACCTTTCGTATGCAGGGAGATTTTGGAACTCCTCAGCAACCTTTAGCAGATCTTTCTTCTTCTCGACCAAATCAACTTTGTTCATACACAAAATGCGCTTTTGTTTCGGATTTGCTTCCTCTCCCATGTATGTGATCAAGCGTATAACTCTTGAATCCGGACTATGCAAATCAAACAGAAAACATAAGAATAAAAGTTTGAGGGAACTCTATGCCCATTAAATTGCGGTTCTAAAGCTTAAAGATAATATCGGTTATGAGATTCTAGTAACTCTACTTGATGCAATTAACTAGACTACTTTAAGTTCTTGTCAAGGGAAAGCTGATAAAGTAGTAGAGAAAGGAGTGACTTACCAAGAGAGATGCCTGTGGACATCAAACATAACAATGAGAACATCAAAAAGGTCAACAGAAGTCCAAGCATTTTGCACACGAGCCTTGATGTCTTTGTAACCATATCCGCTTTTCTTCAACATTAAACCCGGAGTATCAAAGAAACACTGCAACGTTGTTTCAAAAATTGCATTTAACCTCCATACTTAACCCACAAAGGAGTAGTGAATAAACGGCAAGAGAAAAAACTTACAACTTGAGTATCTCCTTTAGTCAACACTCCTAACACTTCATGGGTCGTAGTGTTGGTCTTACGTGAAGCAGCTGCAACCTTTGTCCCAACCTGCACCATTAAACTTCAAAACCGTAAGCAATATTCTCCAACATAAACATAAAAGATGGGAACTTTTTTTGAATAAACGAACCATGAAATTAGTGAGGGAAGACTTTCCGGCGTTTGGTGGACCAATGATACCGACATTAAGAGACTTCTGATCTTCTTCTCGAACCTCGCCTTCACCGAGTTCGTCATCAGCTGACTCAAGCGCCGCCTCCAAGAGAGCCTTCGCTAGCATCCTTGACCTATCAATCTCACTATCTTCTTCATCTTCTTCGGAGCTCTCTTCTGGAGATTTCAGTTTACCCTTGTCTTCTGGAAACAGCTCCCTCTGTACCCTTTCTCTGTACCCTTTATCCCAATTAGGTTGCTTCGGCTTTTTCAAAGGATCTTCAGGGACTGAGTATTGACTGCTATCGAAAGCAGAGTCTCCGTTGAGGGAGGCGGGTTCGTCTAGATTCGGCTGCGCCGAGTAGAGCCTGCGGAGGAAGCTGTGGGGTTTACAACGAGATGTCGTCGCCGTCGTCCGTGAGATGGAAATTAGTATTCGTAGAGATCTAAAAGCTTTCATCTTTGTCAAACAATGGAGCGATCTGACGAAAATGTTTGCGAGGAGAAGAATCGAGGGTTTTAGAGGTTTTTTTTTGCTAACTTCTTTTCTTTTTTTTTTGTGAGTGGTGAAAAAGTAATGCAGTATTACAGATAATCCCCGTCTGTTTTAACAAACTCCATTTTACTTCTCTAAATTTGTATTGCGATCCGGTTGAGTCACATTCGCAATTTCAAGGTTCAAACGAGTACAGTACAACTTAATAAATTAATATTGTTGAGACTTTGAAATTTTATTATTTTATAAAGATATATTAATTTACAAAAAATATATATATATTTTTTTTATTTTAAGATAAAAAATATTTGATATTAATATATAGACATTAATTATTATTTTTTTTTGAAATTTGATATTTATATTAATTTTATTATATTGTTTGGTGTATATGATATTTAAAAAAAATATTTAGTTTTCTTTTTTTTTTTAAATATTTTTATTCGAAGATAAAAATATTTGATATTAATGAATAGACATTAATTTTTCTGTTTTAAAATAATATTTTTTCTAATATAAGAAAAATATGTGATTTAATTGAATACACATTAATTATTTTCTTAATTCAGTATTCATCTTATTTTTCTTATATTATTTGGTGTATAGAAAAATAGATTTCATAGATTTAAATGTGATTTTACATATAATTTTACTAAATCTCATTAAGAATATATTAAGTGTTAAGAACATATTAAGATAATTTTACTATAAATGAAAAATTAACAATATCTTAGTTTATTTGTACCATATGAAATGTATATACATTTAAATTATTAATTTATAATTTTAGTAGGATCATATATTTATATAGAATTTTCTAAATAATTACTCAATAAACTTATAGAGTTTGTGTTGTATATGAACCAAACCAATCCAAACTCGAAATAAAATTTAAAAATAGTAGATCAAATTTTCTAAAACTGAAATACTTGAGTTGTAGAAATTAATGTAATAGGTTTATGAAAAGAATATTAAAATTTTTATTTTGGGTTAAATACTAAACAAGTTCAATTATTTAGGGTAAAACTATATTTTATATAATAAAATTAGCCTTTTTCCACGAGGGGCAAAAAGTGACATATGTCACCTCATTAAAGTTTAATTATTTGTTGAGATTTAGAAAAAAATTATATTATTTTAGAAAATGAATATTATTGGGAAAATGAATATTTGTTTTGGTTTTTTATTGTTGTAAATTGCGTTTAAATTTCGGATTATAGAGATCCTTTAATATTATAGGTTTGTTCGTCATCTTCGTTTGAGACCCTAAATCAGCCGACGAGGGTTGTAGATATCGGAATAAATCATCAACTCTCTGTAATGTCTCGACGCATGCTTGATTCACACCTTCTTTCCTCATATTTTATAAGTGATTAACTCACTTTAAATCATTGAAACCACCTTATCGTTTCCCAAAAATAACCATGTAGACGTGTGAGTATATATACTCCCTTTTGTAGACATGAACATTACAGTTTCGACGAACATTAAAAGAAAAGTTTGTTCAACTTTCCGATTGTTACAATGGTGATTTATTTCATTCTCCTTGCCGATTTAAAAGTTGGGCCCTGTTCCAACACCACCGAGGTTCATTAGCTGAGGTTTTTGGAGGCCAAAAATGTGAGGAAAGACGGTGAACTCATAATTCTAGATATGTTCCTCATCGACGAGAATGTAAGCATCTCCTTTCCGATTAACGTTGTTGACGATTGGTTTCATTATGATTGTTTAAAGGAAAATAATTTGTCATTTCTAACAGTTGATGGTTATTCAATGTTCTATTAACGCGAACCATCAATTCATGTTCATACAGCATTTCAATGAAGGGTCAGTTTATAGGTTCAGCGGGTTTGATGTAATGCACAACAACCCTCAATTTCTGGATGTTGGATTCCTCTTTCTCCATTCAGTTCAATAATGGAACCTCTTTAGTTAAGGAAACAACATTTATTAGGCTCATACCTATTGAACTTTTTTTTTTTTGATCAAACCTACTGAACTTTTCAAATTTCTAACCTAGTTTGAAGTATAAATATGATTTTACTGGAATCTTAAGTTATACTTATAAATATTAGGCATTGTGTATTTATTACTAACTTTTAATTTGAGAAAATTAGCAGCTAACAAGCACATTAAGATAAAACTTGATACATGTTAACATGAAATTAATAAAAATCTATAGCCAAAAAAAAATACATAATTAAAATGAAAACTTTAATTTCAATTAGTAAAAAAATTAAATAATATATAACAGATAAAACAATAATGAACAAATGATATAAACAAATTTCTTATAATAACAAGAGATCAAAGATTATTGTATATCTAAATAAATGTTATAAAAGAGAAACCGTATGTCATGAATTCCCTAAAATTTTCAAGCATAAATTTAATATAGACATAAAAATTAAAAACATAATATTTATAAAACACAAAAAGAGACACTATATAAAATAAGATAAAAATAATCATAGAAATCAAACTATATAATCTAAAATAAGAAAAATGCACCAAAAAATTTATAGTTCGAAAATAAAAATAGTCTTAGTCTCACTAAAGTATATCAATAATTTTATTATATTAAGTTTTTCAAACGAGAGTAAGACTGAATATCAAAACATTAAATAATTTTAGTAGGAACTGATACAAATAGTAATTACATAAAATAATTCATATATATATGATAATAAAATATTTCCAAATAAAAACAAATGTTAAACAAAATATCTAATAAAAACAAATTCATGCAAATTACAGGTTAACTACTAGAAAAAAATTAATTATTTATAGAAAAAAACATTTAAATAACTAAAAATCTAAAAATAAATGTATAAAATATGAGAAAATAAATGTTTTTGTATTGGATTTATATAGTTTAGGAATATTTTCCTTTTTAATAATTAAAACATAACAAAATATAAAAATAAAAAATAATTACATTAGTTAGTAGGGGTTATTGGTTCTAGTATTTTAATGGATTTAGTGGATTTAGAAATATTTTTTGGATTTAGAAATTTTTGATAAATTCATTGATTTGAAAATCAAACAACCAGATTTGAGAATCAAAGAAATAGATTTCAAAATCAAAATAAGTGGATTATTATAAATCAGTTAAACAGATTTTCACTAAGTTCATACTACAACTTAGAAAAAATAATAAAAACTACAAAACATGTTTTATCATTTTGTATATTTTATATTATCCTGATAATATAAAATCAGTCCACATGTTAGTTGCTATTGTCCCTCTCACTTGATTGGCATGTTCTCTTTGTTGATCTTGAGTTACAAAAATTTCTTCACCATCATTATTGACTT
This sequence comes from Eruca vesicaria subsp. sativa, assembly GCA_932364175.1. Taxonomy (NCBI): domain Eukaryota; kingdom Viridiplantae; phylum Streptophyta; class Magnoliopsida; order Brassicales; family Brassicaceae; genus Eruca; species Eruca vesicaria. The sequence continues at coordinate 185,766 of CAKOAT010541820.1, forward strand.
GTTCAAGATCTTCTTCGTCATCTGAATCTTTTTCTTCAGGAAAATTATCTGTTCGGCAGAACTTTCGAAGAAAATTATGTAAACCAGCACAAGCAAGCACAATCTCTGTTTGTGTCTTATAAGGGAAAGGGGGTGCCGACTTAAAAATCAGAAATCGGGATTTGAATATACCGAAAATTCTCTCGATGACATTCCTCAAAGAAGCATGACGATGATTAAACAACTCTTTATCATTTCGTGGAGTAGAATCTTGTCCAGAAAACTCTTGTAGATGATATCGAACACCACGATATGGAGCCAAGAAGTTGCGGCGATTTGCAAAACCACAATCAACCAGATAAAATTTTCCTGATATTAAAGAATAATTAGTTATTTGGGAAAAATATCAAGGTTTAACAAATATAAATACATAATATATATATATATATATATGTACCTTCTGGAACTGGTAATCGACTTGTGCTCCTTGTTAAAGCATCATTTAATATTTATGAATCATGAGCTGAACCCTCCCATCCACTAAGTACGTATATGAACTCAAGATCAAAATTACATGCAGCCAACACATTTTGTGATATATCACCTTTTCTGTTGCGGAAAGAAGCCGCTTCTTTTTTTTGTACCATTGCAAATATATGTGTACCATCGATAGCTCCAACACAATCCTAAACATATTAAATATTATGACTAAAATAATATTAATAAAATCATATATCAAAAATATAAATATAAATACCTTAAAATATGGATAAAATCTTGTATTTTCTCTAATCTTTTGAGGTACTCCAGGTCCAGCGGTGGCCATGAGACTTGGTGAAATTTGGTTTAAAGCTCTTAAAACTTTGTGAAAATTCTCACTTATAGCAAATTTGGATCTTTTAAAAGTATCTCTGGTATAGCAATACCTTGCATTTTGACCAACGGTTAAGAGGAAAGATGCAACCATTTCTTCAAGGCTAATATATCTTGTATCAGTTAGCTCTGTCATCTCTCTGATGAGATTGCATAATTTCAAGAAAATATCTGGATACATCCGGTATAACTCTCTAAAATGAAGAGGATTTTCCTTCAACACATTTTCGATGTAGTCTTGACCAGCTCTTGTGATCACGCGCCGAATGGGACGTTCAATTTGCAGTTGAAGTTCTCGTTGTTGCTTCTTCAAACACATTATCTGACAGAAAATTAAGAGTACCAATAAAGTAATATGGGCATCTAACTCTTCATCTTCATGTGACATATCTCTCTCTTTTTCATCTGAAGTTTCTTGTTGCTCAAAAAATACTGGATTCATGTTTGACAATGTGTACCTATGATAAAATATCTAGCACTAACGTGTTTGACAAGATGCTCTTGATTATTTGTTTGATAGTGCTGCTTTTATTTACTTTAAATATGTAACTAAATGTTAAAATAATGTAAATTATACATATTTAAATTTTACATTTAACAAAAAAGTATGTAAAATTTACATTTAAAAAAGCAACTGAAAATATGTAAGTTTTACATTAACAAAAAGTAAAAAATATATATATATATATATATATATATATATATGCGTTAAAAGGAAAACACATGAAAAAAGAAAAGTTGACATAAATCATTACGTGCTTTATACATTTACTTATTAGAAACTTACTAGTCTTAACCCACGTTGTTATATGCACCATCTTATATATTAAAACAGAAGTCACTATTTCACTTTATGTGTGATTTTTTAGTTTGGACCATATTTATAAATTTTACATATGTTAATTATGATATCTTTTCATATCTTATTTTTATTGGAAATGTAAATAAATATTTGGAAAAAGATTCTAACAAAATCTTTTAGAAATATATTTCGAAAATCAGTTATTTCAAATTTTAATTATGATCAAATAATTAAAAATCTTATGCATTTTTAATCTATAAGCAAAAATAAAAAATAATGTAAAATAGTTCTAACAGTATCCAAAAATTTGTTTTCTCTATTATGTAGGTCCAAGTTAATTTAATTTTCACATATATTTCAAATTTATAAATAAAACAAAAAAGTAAATTAAAAAAATACTAATTTATAAATCACACAAACATTATTATTATAAAATTAGATAATATATAAGATCTAATTTTATTAACTTATTGATAAATTTTATCATATAACCTACAAAATTTTAATGTTTAAAAATATTATTATGCCTCAATATATATTTAGTTATTGTTTAAAATGAAAAAGAAAAACAATTATCATATTTTATTTATCTTATAATCATAATTTATCATATTAACATAATTATTATAATGAACTAAATATGATAAAACTAAATTAAAATGATATATAAATATATTTTATTTTCATAAATAGAAATATTTATGTTAAAATAATATATTATGTTGTCAAAGCGGGCTAACATACTATGTATTACATGTATACAAATTAATATATCTTAAATTATATATATACAACAATATATCATCTAAAATTAATATACATAAATAAATAACCATTTGGTTGACAAAACAAAAGAAAAATTAATAAANGGCTAACATACTATGTATTACATGTATACAAATTAATATATCTTAAATTATATATATACAACAATATATCATCTAAAATTAATATACATAAATAAATAACCATTTGGTTGACAAAACAAAAGAAAAATTAATAAATGTTTAAATATATGATTAATATTAAAAATATATATACACATAATAATATAAACAAATATATATATATGAAATTTAAACCCCGCTCGGTTGAGCGGGTCAAAATCTAATACATTTTAAAACATTATACATACCACTTACGCACTTATATTCATAAAAGAAATGTTGCAACCCACTTATATATATATAAATTCCGAAACTGTAGAAATAAATAATAAAATAGCAACTTCATTATAACAATAACTAGATTTTGAACCCGCACATCCGTGCGGATAAGCTTTCATTTTTTAAATATAAAAATTTAATATATGTTAACAATTTTATTTTATGTAAACTTTATTAAATAATTTACAAATTTTTAATCTTCTTAAAAGGTAAATAATATTTTAGTCACTTAAATGGTGAATGATATTTTATTTATTTATTTATTTAAATGGTTTTTTAAAAAAAATATATTAGTTTACCAATTTAATATATTTTTTATATGTAATTCATTTATTATTTCTATTTTAATATAATATAGACTATACGTATAAAATTTATAAAATTGGCATATAGTATATTATATTTTGTTTATAATAAAATTTTAATTAAGATTAATGTTTAATAATATAATACTACTAATTACGAAATTAATCAGTGCATTAATTAAAAACTATTTAAATTTTGAAAAGATTTTGTTAGATTTTTTATCAACAGATATTGTGATTTCTAAACTAAAATTTAAAATTACAGCTAAAATTGATTTGTTATTAATATCTTTATAATTATTTTAAAATATTATACATTAAATAAAGTAATGTAAATAATCAAAACAGTGTAACTAAATATATGGACTTGGTATGACTATTTTATAGTAGATAAAAATGGTAGTTCGTTTTTAATAGAGAAGATGGTTAAAGATATCCGCCGCATATTAAGGTGAGATTTTTATATAATAGTTTTAAATATATATTATATTTTGTTAGAATTGCTTAAGATATTTGATAAGATTTTTGATTTATCCTGAAGCAAAAGAAGTAATTAAAAGAATATTCTTGACATATTTTAGTAAAATCCATTAATTGAGGATAAGAATAACTTACGTATAAGTTATTATATAGCTATTATGGATTTGTATCTTGTTATGTTACTAATTTAATGGTCCTATGTAGACTTGTTTATGGTAGATAAAAACAATGACTCTATTTTAATAGAATAGATTGTAATCAAATGCATAAACACAAGCTATAATCGTAAAAAAAAAGCTTTTATACTATAAAACCAACACCAGTAGATAATAATAATAAATAAATAAAAACCCAACACCTAAATAATAAGTAATTCAACACCAGTAGCTTTTAAACGTGTATTCTCTGTGTTTTCCTTTTAACTCACACAGACATGTCGTCAAAAAAAGTCACGTTGGCAAGTATGTCATATCTTTTGTTTATAGTTATTAGGGGAACATGTTCAATACCTACGTGAAATATTGGTCAGAAAAAAATATTCACAGATTTATCAAAATAACAAAGTTCAACTCAATATTTGCTCCTTTGTATTTTTAACTTAAAATCACTCATAAATCTAATCTAATCCATTTCTAAATCAAATCCTTAAGAAAATCATTATTATTGAATAACACCTGATTTTAAAATCTATTTTAAAATTATAAAACCAATAACAGTGAATTTGAATATAGATTTAAAAATCATAGAACCAATAACAGTGAATTTGAATATAGATTTTAAAATCATAGAACCAATAACACTAGATTTGATTTATATTTTAAAATCCATTGAAATACACAAACCAATAACACAATTTAGAAAATATTTTAGGAATATAATTTTTGTGATTTTTAATTTGCTCACCAGCCCTAGGCGAGCTTAACCCTAGTTATATAGTAATTGGTAGTCAGAAAAAAATACCTAAGTTATTCCTCCATGTCTCAAATAAGAAAATAAAATAGGAACTTTTGCAAAAAAATCTGAGATCTCTAAAATAAAGCAATAATACCTAACAAATAACAATACAACATATAGATAGGAAGAGCTTAAATTCAGATCACAAGTTCAGCTTCTGTAAATGTGAGTCAAGAGTTTGTCACAAAAGACCACCATCATCATCGCCTTTCTTGGATGGTTTCTCCGACTCATGTTTGGTTTGGTGCCAAAACTTTAAAACGCCATCCGTCCGGCGAGCCTACTCTCTGAGATACGTCTGTCTATGGCTGCATTTATCGAGTTCATCTGCAACAATTTCAAAAACAGCAAACGGCGGTTCTGAGTAAAGAAAAAGTTGGATTGCTTTTTATACAAAAGGCTACTAAGAGTTCTTTTTCTTATTCCTCGAGACTGATTGTACAAAGCTACCAAACTTTGCAACCTTGAATAAAAATAAAAGAAGCTGACCTGGTTTGAAACCAAACCTGCTTGAGTATAAGATCTCGTGGAACCAATCACACCAGTTTTTTTTAATACAATGCAAGAGCAAATAGGATACATAATGAAAAACGAGCAGATACAACACTCAAGTTTCCCCTAACTACTTTTTGCAAGTACTTCGCAAGCTACACGAGTCTATGTCCTCTCATATTCTAAGGTAACAAACTATTAACTGAAACTAAAAAGGTACCTCTTAGAACAGAAACGATAGGCTCTGGAGTTAAAAAAAGCATCAATAAAGACTATCGAATGGGTTAGACGTGTAAAGCAAACTCTCCCTCAAACTTTAAATCAGAACTTACCTGGCTAGTTTCATCATGGACTTTGTATTTCGGTAAGGACATTCTTCTTTCCTCCTGCATATACACACACATCAAGTCAGATTAGATAACCAAATGATGTATTAAGGACACCACCAATACGATGTGTGTAGGAAAGGAAGGAAACTAACCATAGACATGGCTTCATCATCCCATACAAGATAGACCTCATTAGGCTGAGAGCTAGTAGGAGCTTTATTTGCAATCACAGGAGGTGGACCAATGGAAGGACCACTAGTGTTTGGACCAGATGCATACGAATGAGAATTAGTTCCACCCACTGCAACACAACACAACACAAAAGAGGGATTAGAAAAACAGCAGAGCAGAGTCAAATGCAAGGAACTTATTCTAAGAACACAGACTGAACCTGGAAAAGAGTTGTTAGGCGGATATGCATTGGATGATCCTATGGTGGCATCGGTATTAGGCGGCTGCTGAGCCCCACCAACGGGAAGGGGAGCAGAAAACTGAGAAGGAGTGCTGTTACTCACAACAGGAAACAGAGGTTGAGCAACCGGCATAGCGGGAGAAGTTGGTTGAATCCCAGGAGGAGTGACTCCATTGACAACAGAAGATGATGTTGGCATATTCATCCCCATACCATGAACAGGAAAGAGTTGTGGTGGTCGATACCCTAAATGGGCAGGTGGAGGAACAGAGCCTGGTGGATTTTGTGGATACCATTGCTGTGGACGGGGAGGAGGCATAGGCCATCCAGGAGCAGGAGGACGCATAGGAGGACCAGGATAGTACCTGTTGCCACACAAAAATTTAACATACGGAAGCATCCCAAACAAAGACAACATCTGATTATAGTGTACATACATTGGTCGCGGAGGCACAGGACCAGGCACTTGATGGGGCTGATATACCATTCCATATGGTCTAGGAACTGCAGCACCAAGAGGGACCGAAGGAATTTCAATTTTTGCAACTTTGGCTGGACCCTCTTCCTCTGCAGAAAACATAACGTTAGTTCCAAAAAGGTATCACCATATGCGATAATGTAAAACAATCTTTACTCCTTACCTTCTTCTCCGTAGTGAGCAGCCAAGACATCAGGTGGGATTCCTTGCATTCCATATATCTCAATATCAATTGAATCTCGACCTTCTTTCGAATTAGGAACCCTTGTAGAAGTAATTAAAACAATGTCATGGAAACAGAAGACGTAGAAACTATAGAATCATACAAAATCCAGCCGTGACAAGAACTCAACCAAAGTAAGCAGAGAAATAAAAATCAAAACTTTAAACTTCCTTATCAATCAAAAAGAGTGTTCTTTTCCAATAATATCATTCATACAGAGAAGTACACATTAGGGCTCATGATCAGACTTGTATCGAATCAACCAAACCCTAGAAGGAGCTAACGCAATAAAGATTCGATTTTTCGAAGTTCACATGCACATCAAACCATAAAAGAAAAAAAAAAAAAGATAAAACAGAAATCGTACTTTGTAACATTCTCTTTATGAACCTGGAGGACATGGATGACCATGCCGCTAGCTGTGGAGAGCTTCTTGTGGCAGACATGGCACTTGAAGTGTTTGGCTTTCTGGTGCTGGACAAGAATCTTCTCGTCGTCGAACTCTCTGTCGCAGTAATAGCACCACACCTTCTCCGTAGCTCTCTTCTTCTTCTTCCCCATCACTCAAAAACCTCTTCTCCTCTGTCTTTATTGAATAATCTCAGAATCCAATTGAAATCTGCCCTCTGTACTTTCTCGGTCTTTTATCTCCTCCCCTTCCTTCCTTCCTTCCGCTCGTTAGGGTTTTCTATTCGGACAAAGGCGATTTCTTGATTTCTTTTGCGATCTCACAGATTCTCTCTCTGTCTTATGTTAACCCCTTCTTTTTTTTTTATCTTCCGTTACCCTCTTTGTTGTATTTATAGAAAAGGATCTTTCTCTATGTAATTTAGCGTAAAATCCATATACTTTGAAAATTGCATAGTTGCCCCATATATGACATACCTCTATAATCTTTTTTTTTTTTTTTTAAAACACCAAATGCTTTTACTAATTTTAAAAGAGTACTAGATTTTGACCCGCCCTTATAGAGGGCGGGACAACCTTTTTTGCTTTAAATTTATGCCCTTGTTAGATTATTCACAAGTATGTATAGGTATGAGTATACGGGTTCAGATTGATGGTCGATAAGAATTATTTTATCGATCCAACAATATAAATCCAAGATTTTGACCTGCGCTTTGAAAGCGCGGGATAAGTTTTTGGTTTATTTTTCCAATTTAGGAATTACTATAATTTTTTTTTGAATTTTAATATTTTAGTTCTAACATCTATAATTAAAAGTAATTTATATTGTCTTCTCATAATGCTAGACATTCAGGTTTTATTTCAGGTCTTTTCGGGTTATTCAGTTTTCGAATTATTCGGGTTGGGTGTTTAGGACCGTTGCAATCTTTTGATCGGTTTAGTTCAAGTAATGTTGGATTGGGTTTGCATTTATATTTTTTCAAAGTTATTCAATTGGGGTGTTTAAGACCCGTGTAAAAATCAGATATTTTCCGGAGTAGTTCAGTTCGAGTAATGTTAGATTCGGTTTGCATTTTTTTGGTAAAACCCGAAATGAACCGGATTAGAAATAGTTTAAGTTATGTTTAAAGCTATAAATCTCAAAAAACTTTTAAAAACCGAATTAAACCCAAAAATCCAAAAATGGTAGTTTAGGTAATTAAGGGTTTTGCATATTTTAATTTATAAATTATATTATGATAATTAATATTTTATTATATTTCAAATATTTGGATACCTGTTCGGTTCTCGGTTTGGTTCTGGATTTTAGNATAAAATTAAATAGTAGTTGTCAAAAAAATGACACCATTGTAAATGCTTAGCAAATCAAATAATGTAACCCGTTTTTCATTGATCAAAGTTCATTTTTAATTTTATAGTTGAATAGGTTAAACCCTTCTTCATTCCATATCTTGATGAACTACTTTGCTTACTTGATTAAAAATGATAGAAACTATAGTCGTAAAATATCAACTGTAACCCGAACATTTATAGAACAAATGATATAGGTATTATTGTTTTAATTTTACCAACTTAAATACATATTACTAATTTTTGATATCTTAACTTAATATTTTAATTAATAAATAAAACTAATGAATATCCAATGAATATTCATTTTTATAATATTCAATTTTAAAAAAACTAAGGTATGAAATCAATTTCAGAAAACGGTAAATATATTTAGAACATATGAGAAAATAGAGGATTGATTAGACGTTATAATGTTGTAACTTACTGATGATATTATAATTTTACAGACCTAAAATTTTGGACATCTGAAAAAGATATATTAGCAAGATAAGTGTTTTTCCAGTTATCCCAAACAAACTCAAAATAATATAGAAAACGTCCGATAAATTTGTGTAACAATTTTATATAAGTAAAAAATTATTTTTCTGTACTTTATTTGTTAAATTTTCGGATTGTATTTATATCACAGATCCATAATATTTTTGAAATCACATTAAATATATATATATATATATATATATATATATATATATATATATATCATTAACAATGTATCAATACTATTAAAACAAAAGTACAATTCATAGTTAACCCTAAGACTTAAAATTTATTTACACATCTATGCCACTTAAGTTATAACTAAGACTAAATTTAAGCAATTATAGTTTTTTTTTCCTAATTTGACAAATAATTTCCTAATTTGACAAATAATTTAAGGCACAATCAGTTTAGTTTAATTATTTACAAACATATATAATAACATCAAAATTTCATGTCGAGAAATAAAACATTATTATAAGTTGTTTTCATACATCTTGCCCACTATAACTTTCGGATACACAAATTCATAAACAACAAATGTAAACCAACTCTATTAAAACAGAATCAATATTTATCTACTCACAAGTTGTCTAGGTTAGACATTTCATTTATTTAATTTTTATTATTTTGAATACACAAAACTTATTTATTATTAAATAAACACAGAATCTTAACACAATATTTAATTAAGTCCAAAACTGATATCAAAAAGATATTCTTAACTGTTTTTTTCTAAGATTACACTTAACAATATCTTTTTAAATATAAATATTTATTAGTTTAATCTTATTTTAACAATAAAAATAATATTTAATTTAATTACAAATAACTATTAACTCATTTTGATTCATAAAATAAGAAATAAATTTCTATATATAAATATCTCATATTGTAATTAAAATTACACTAAATAATACTATCAAATAGCATAGCTATAAATTTTTTTTTTAAAAGAAAGGCAGATAAAACCTTTGATATATATATTAATTTCTATAGCCACGTAGGAAATATATATTTAATTTAATTATACATGATAAATTATCTAAAGAAGTGGAAAATGTTTAGATGGTTATATCTGATTTACTAAAAAATAAAAGTATTTACATAAAATCATAGCTTAAAAATAATTTAGTGTCATAGAGTTGTAAAAAAAAATCCAAGCTTTGTTAAGATCTTGACTTTAGAATTCAAAAAAAATCTTTAGTTAGTTATAGTTAAAGAAGAAAGAATTTTAAAATAATTTAATGTTGCATTAAAAAGAAATTTGGAAAATACAGAATTGATATAGACATTGATTGGCGTTTAATACATTGCGACTTCTTGAGAGCTACTCTAGTTTTATAATATACATAACTCGGAACTTTTTGTAACTATGAAGTAAGTTTTTTACCTTTTCATCGACACAATGGGTATGTACAGAAAGACAGAACTTGATGTTCTCCGCTCTAGCTCCTGGTGTTGATTTTAGTTTCTCCATTAATTGTTTAAAAACCTTTAAAATATTTTAAATTAAATGATTAGTCATGTTTTGTAGAAAAAGGTAAATGATCAATCATGTAAATACAGATAGAAGAACAAAGCAAACAAACTTTTGTTTACCTCATCGATGATGGGAAGTAAGTCGTCAGCTGGTTGATAAAGAACATAGGATAGTAATAAGTTATTTTGTACCAAGAGATAACTTTTGTTGGACGTTTAATATCCATTCCATGGATTCCAGCATAAAACAGTTCTGCTAGCTTCACAAAACTATAAACCTGTATAAATATTTTGCGTATAGTTAATCAACTAAAATTTGATCATTAAAATATAATCATTCAAAATAATAGATGAAAATATTATAAATACCTTGTATATGCATCTACCAGAGTAACTATAGAAGTAGGAAAACACTTGGGCCAGGTTTGTCACCGTTCTTGTCATCTGAGAAGCACATAACATTAGCTATAGAAGAGAAAACAATAAAGGTTGGAGAAGTTGGATCCTAAAGAATCTTGCTGGATATGAAAGCTGAGATATATATTGTAACAAAGATATAAATTATTAATAAGTCAGTGATGTTTAGCAGTTTAACAAAGGCATGAAATGTTGAATATTTTTTGACTAAATATTTTACCTTCTTGACCGAGAAAATGATTTCCAATGTATCACCAAATTGTTGATTGAATTGTTTCCAGGTGTGAACAACTTTCACATGGATCCACCAGTTTGTTTTGAAAGGCTTCACCTCGTAGAGGCATGATAACTGCTTTGTAGGCTTCATGTTTTTTGTATAACATATTTTGTGTTCGATATCAGCTCTGCCAATTAAGGTGTATATATAGCACTGGATAATAATGTTAAACAGGTCACAGGAGTATTCAGTAATATTTTCTTTGCAAATCGAGTTTAGAAACTAACTAATATAAATCGCTTTAGTATATTGCATTTATTAGTTTGTTATGTAAAATTATATGAATAGTTTGATCGGTATCTCTTGGAAAGATGTCTTTTGTGCATAGGTTGTCAAACAAAATTAAAACTCAGTTCTTGCTGATTTTGTTAATATACTGAGCCCAAATAGGGATTCAGAAATCAAATGGAAATCTAGTGGATAAACTTTACAGCAATGAATAGAATATACTTCGAATGATCCATATATTTAAAGCAATGTTGTGAGAATAAAAAACATAGAATAATAAAGATAACTAAAAATCATAGCTTAAAAATAATTCAGTGGCAAAGAGTTGTAAATATTGTTGAAACAGAAGGGTACCTGAAAAAAGAGCCTTGTGTTTTAATAGTATAGATTTGCATCCCATATACAAACTAAACCCCTAAATTAACTATCTACCCTTTTTCTCTCTTATCTCTCCTCCCCCCTCTCATTATTTTTCCCCCAAAACCATGGCATATTCCTAATATCCAACTTCTTTATAGATTATAGGCCAATTCACCCATTTTAAAACCCAAAAGGTTGGGTGGGATACAATCAAAGTTAAACTTGACGGCTGGACCGCTTTAAATTTTTAATGGACCCGAGGGAAAAATTTGAAAGAGTATTAGATTTTGACCCGCGCTTGAAAAAGCGCAGAAATTTTTTATGATTACAAATTTATGTAATTGGGTTTTGTATTAATTTAAAGAATGTTTTGGGATAAAATCAGTTCACCAAAATTTGTGGTGATGATTGTTATTCATTAGTTTTTAGTTTCAGTTTTTATTTTTAGATTTAGGTTTTGGGTTTTTAGTTTTTAAGTTTTTATTTTTAATTTTCAGCTTTTGGTTTGGGTTTTTAATTTTTAGACACGCTGAGTTAGTTTGAACTGATATTACTAACAAACAAATCCCACATAATCGAACATCTAATTTAAAACTGAAAAGATAACAAAAAAATTTTAAAAGAAATTTGCAATAGTTTATTTTGTAAATAAATAAAAGCAAAAAAATATAACCTGTTTTTGAGTTTTTGGTTTTGGATTTTAGTTTTTAGATTTGGTTTTTGGTTTTGCTTTACATTTTTTTAAATCAGTAAATTATTTAAGAGAAATAAAACAATAAATTATTTAAAAGTTACCATTGAAATTTATCAAAACAAAGTGATTGTTATTTAAAATAAAAAAAATACATTAACATGTATTAAAGTACATAATTTAAATCAATGATTAATAATAGACAATTTTGTTTTGTTTAAAAATATTAAATACATTTTGGACTTGAAAATAATAACTGATTTTTGATCCATTAAGGTAGAAAATAATAACTGATTTTTTTGGAGTTTTTCCTTAATCCTAAGCCCAAAAACCAAATCATATAATTTGTTCTAAAAACAAAAGTAAGCCCAAGACTATATCTCATAAATAACCATCGGTTTAATTTAAGTCATGCGGTTCAATTAACTATATCACTTATATTATTTGTAACACTCTAGAAAGAGTCCAAATTTAAATGATAACTTGTATTAGTAGATAAAAAGATTAACTCTATTTTAATAGAGTAGATTCACACCCTCTATACACACAAAACCCTATAATTAGGGATATACTCTATTTATCTCTATTTCTCTCCTCCCCACATATCACTTTTTTCTCCCCAATTCTCAAATATCTTTCTCTTTTATGGTATTGAGCCAATTCACACTTTTAAAATAGGCCTCCAACATATACAAAAGTACAGCTTACAAAATTGTTATATCTATATTATAAAAAGAGAAATACTATTAATAATCTCTATAAATTAATAAATTTTACTGGTCCCAACTTGGACCGGTGTAAAATATGACACAAATCGATAAAATAATAAGATAATAATATTTTCAAAACTCATGTAAATATATAGTCCCATTAAAATCATAAATTAATAATCTATCTATAAATAATTTTATATAAGTAAAATCTAATATTATATTGTTAGATTTATATTTACAGTAAAAATATTTTAATTTTTTTAATGTTTAATTATATTTTTGATAATATTTAGTCAAAATATATCGAAAACCACGTAACAATTTTATGAAATATAAAAATATACACTATATAAGATAATAAAAGAATAGAAAAGTCAAAATTTTAAAATTTAAATAATGTACATACGCTAAAATCAAATATTTTTATTTTAAAAATAAATATGGAAAAATAGAAAAAAATCTAAATAAGGAAATTTTTGTAAATTAATATCTCCGTAAATTAATAAAATCTCAAAATCCCAACATTATTAATTTATAAAGGTTTTACTGTAAAAAAACCCCTAATTTTATCAATTATTTACATTAGAATGTCATTAAGATATATATTGGACATATATTTAAGTATGCTTGTTTTTCCTAATTTAAGTAATAAATTTAAATATTTAACATTTTTCATAATTTATATAATAGATTTTCTTAGTCAAATCTTAACCAAAATAAAATTTGTAATATATCTGGTATTAACATGTTAATATTTTAATATTTATTAGTAATAAATAATAAGTTATTTTTATTTAAGAAATTTATTTAAAAGAAGTATAGTTCTAAATATGTTTATATATTTTATGTATTTTTTTAAGCGATGTTAAGATTTTGGAATTTTAAAAAAATTATGACCACCTCTATATTATTTTAATTAAGAAATTTAAAATTTATATCAGAATATTTTATTAAATTTTTAATTTGAATTAATATAACTGTAAAGTTTATTTTAAATCACAATTTATGTTTAAATATTATAATACATCATTTAATATAAATAAAAACATAAAATAAATACTTGTCTGGTCAGGCAGGTCAAGGTCTAGTATACTATTAAAGCGGAATTCCTATTAAAATTTTGCTTTTAATTTTTAGAGATAATTACAAAAGAATGTCACTGCCTTTTGTTACGTTTCTTTTTAAAAATCAATTCGGCCACATTAGTTGCTCCAATTGTGGGAACCGAATTTCACCCCTGTCGATTTCCGTTAAATAAGGAAATTTAGGAAAACCCTAATTTTCCAGAGGAACCGGATCTTTGCGAAGGCCAACGAAAAGTAATCAAATAAATGCGGAAAAATATGAAAACGTAGTAAAACGAAAAAGTCGATCTTATTTCCGATTCGCATAAGAGCGTTGTGATCATTACAGGGAATTGTAAAGGCTTTAACCGCAAGGGTCATCAGCGAGTTACCAACATAAAACCCTAAATCTAGTCAAGTCGCAGCTCAATAACGAAAGACGAAAAAGGATAAGAAAAAGGGTTTGATTGATTTCGGACTGAAACTTATGAAAGGCTGCCTACGTACCCTTTTCGAGGATCAAGTCGAACGTAGTTCAGTTGATAGAGCTGGACAAGAGATCGAACTGCCTGGGCAAGTTCGTCTAGTAATTGAGTGCCAGTCATAGAAACCAAACTTATCGAGAAAAAAGCCTAAGTTTCTAAGTGCGGAAAATTCTAAGTCTAAAAAAGTTGTAAAAGTCTCAGATGAGAGCTCTGAATTTCGTCCCCTGCTTCTGTCCTATGCCTCTTGCTTATATACTCCCTTCCTTAGCGGGTTGGTCCTTCCATTTCGCCCAGATTCGAGTTTATCGGGAATTTTCCATTTATCTTTATCTTTCTTTTTTTCCTGCGGAAATCTTTTATTTATCCTCAAACTTGACATCTATCTTCAAGTTTGACATTTTTCTTCTTTCTGCGAATAAATTGTCAAAACGTCGTCGCATCTTCGGGTTAGACTTCATTAAAGTCGCGAAGATAGGCTTTTATCACGTTTTAGGAACTTCCGAACCGTTTGCGACAAAACCGTTTTACGAATTTTAGACGAGGTCGTTTCCTGATGTGATGCCGTTTTTAAATAAGTTTCTCGAGTTAATCGTAAAGTTTGGCAATGTTTGATGTTTCGGTGAATCGGTGCCGTTTTCTACGATTTACTCGAGGTTTTATTAAAAACGCGTTTTTACGATTTCTGACAAAAAATCTCAAGTAAATCGTATAGTTTTGGCAGTTATCGGTGTTTTGTTCAACCATTGCCGTTTTATACGATTTCCTTGAGTTCTCTCGAGAAAATATGACTTTTCGGTTTATTGTAAAACTCGAACGATAGGTTGGATCGAGACGAAATGAGAGACATTCGATCGTGGTTCAGAACACGGTCATGCCGAAGGACGTATGCCTTGAATCGAGGACGTGGGAGACTGAGGCTCGGGATAATTATCTCGACATACGGTGAACCGAACTGGACCTGTTCAGCTCGCCGTATGACGAGCTATATGGGACGCCCTAGCTCGCCGTACGGCGAGCTAGTCTTGGTCGAGATAGCTCACCGTACGGCGAGCTATCTTTGGTCGAGATAGCTCTTCGTACGGCGAGCTAGCTCTGGTCGAGATAGCTTTCCGTACGGCGAGCTAGCTCGAGGCCACTTAACTCGCCGTACGGCAAGCTGAACCAGCTGGTTCAGCTCGTCGTACGGCGAGCTTGTTCAGCCGAACCAGCTCGCGGTTTTCGGCGGATGCGGTTTTTCGCGGTTTTGTGCTTAACTCGGAAGATCGTGTAATCGGCGTTTGTTTTGTTTTTCCGAGATTAAAACTCCCATGTTTTCCGCGGATTTCCTTTAGAGTTTTATAAAACGACTTCTCGAGTTTTATAAAACGACTTCTCGATTTTATTAAACGACTTCTCGAGTTTTATAAAACGACTTCTCAAGTTTTCTAAAACGTATTTTTATTATTATTGTCTTACGGAAACTTTTAGCCATTGATTCCGTCGTGACTGAGTTTGACACCAACAGTTAGCCCCCAGCTCGCTAGAACCTTGAGCTTCTAGCGTGAAATTCTTGCGAGTGGTTAGCCAATTTTAGGTAAGTTCGGCGGAATTAATGGTTGGAAAGTTCCGTTGAAAGTGATCTTTCCATTCTCCAGGGAACGGAAATCGTTTAGGATTAGTGCTACGTACCCTATTGAAGGGATCAATCCTTTCGTAGTTCGTTTTGGAGTTAAGGTTCGTATGACCCGTTTCCTAGCAAGACCTTTACGGTCTGGTTATGTGTATTGGAACTTTGCCGGCCTAGCCTCGTGGGCTGTTTGCTATGGCCGAGTGTAGCCTTTATAGTTTTCGGACTGGCCGTGTGCGGCTCTGAGTCCCTGCCGCTTTGCGGCTTTATTATAAATCAATTTGCGTTTTTAAGAGCGTGTTTTTATTCGTATGAATATGAGTTGATATTGAGGGAGGTCTGCGAGTTGTCGTCTCGCATTCCTTTCCCTTTCTGGATCGCCTTATTCGTTTGCTTATTTAAGGATGTTTAGCAAATCGAGTGAGCGTTTAGATATAGACGAAGAGACATGCCTCTACGATCTCGATTCATACCTTGAGACGTTAGAGACCAGTGTGTTGGGTTTAGGGCAAGACCTAGGTTTACTTTCGGAATTAAGGCTATGCGATGACTAGTCGGCTTTCGTTTTGCCTGTTGTGATTTTAACCTGATTCCATACCGATTTAGAATCCGCGATAGGTTCTCGGCTTATACGATTCATCTGGTTGGAATCGAGCATCTCACCGGGAACAATTTCTAAGTTGCCCGGAAGTGCTGACCAAAAATTTGGATTTCTTTTATAGCGCCATTACCCTTGTGTCGGGTGTTCGAGAGCTATCTCTTCGAGATAACTTAGTTTGTTTAGGACTGTTGCGATTTTGTTGTGATCAGCAACAAACTTTTTAGATGTTTACGTTGTTTAGGCCTTCGCAAAGAATACGTACGTTAAGAAGTTTTGCGTATTTTATAGTCGCGAACGGACTGTTAGGACTTCCAAGAAAATGACTTTACCGAGGAAGGTATTTGTATCGAAAAACTATTCTCCAGGCGTCTGCGACATCTCGCAGTGCCGAAAGTTGGTTTTTATTTCGTGTGCCGCGTTTCGTGTTCGAAAGGTTTGCGGTCTCGTAGATGTTTCGTGGTGTTGCGGGGGTTTTGTCTTAACCCTGCTTTGCAGGAACACTTAGGTTCGTTTGCGGATATTCACAAAATAAAACTTACATTCATGTTTGGATGTTAAGTAGTTTTATGATTTGTGCTAGAGCAATTAGGACCGAGAGGTCGTGTAAGTTGTTTCCCCGAAACAAAGCGTTTTTTATAACGGTGCTTTATGAAGTGTTTACCTTCCGGGACACGTACGGCTTCAGGAGCTCTGTTACGAGCGTTTTCTTTCACGTCGGATTTTGTAGGCAACTTGCTTCGGAAATATAGTGAATCGTGAGAATACAGAACTTAGCCGATTTTCGACAAGTTTGCATTATCCGTCGAATGTATTGGCTTGGCGTGAAGGTTGTATTCAGCTACACTGCCAAGGTCGTATTTGGTAGAGGATTAGACCACGACACTTTCGTGCTATCGATAAGGTCGAGTCGGTTTGTAAACTTGGCATTGAAGTGAAGTGTGATCGAACGAGGGCCAAGTAGCGGTTGTCGAGTTTGAAACGCCAAGTATGCCCGTGGTTGTAGAAAACTTTTTTCCGTTTTAGATTTGACTTATACGATGAAAGTTTCGTATAATCGCTCCTTTGGTTGTATGGAAGTTGTTTCTTTTTTACCCGAGGGAGACAGAGCCTAAGAAGCTCGATGCAAAGTCCGTGCGGAGTTGTTCACAGAGTAGTTTCATTCTCGGATGAAATCGGGAGGAATGAGGGCGGATGCTCGTGAACCGAAGGGCTAAAGAGTGAGATCTTTCAGATCGTGGCATGAGGGAGCAAAGTTTAGATTGGTCGCTCGTGCCGGATCGTATACCTTGGTTTTCGCTATAAGGAAAGTACTTTTCGCAAAATCTGTTACGTTTACTTTCGAAAGTTACTTCGTTATGACATGATCCTGACTATACGAAGGATTTCTCGCGTAAGTAATGGGCGATGAATTTAGTAAATCGGCACGACGCATTGGGTTAACAATGTTTCCACAGATTTTTCGAGAAACCTTTCCGCTTAGTTTTTGATTCTTCGGTGATAGTTTTTTCGGAGTCACTCGCGAAGTTTTACCATAAGTTATTTCACCGAAATCTAGTCGCAATTTGTTTTAGCGGGTTTCACGGGCGGAATGAATCACATGACCAGCAATAGGATCAGTCGGCGAGAAGGGAGGACGAGTTCCCTATTGCTGCTTTGTGTTCTCGATTTTTTTTTTCTGCAAATTTTTTTGATATTATTCCGTAATTCACTTGGTTCGACGAAGAATGAGATCAATGCTTTGACGCTTAAAGATTTCTCGTATAATTTTTTGATTCTTATACGAAACTTGTTTTATCAAGTTGGAGAAGATCTTTGTGACTTCGGCAAATAATCAAGTTTTATTATGAAGTTTCGCAGAGATTTTCTAACCGCGTGATTGCGATGAGAGATGTTGTATAGTCCTCGAGATTATTTTCCAGACGGTTTGGATCATTCTTTAGCGTTTAGACGGTTCTTAGATTGTCGTTTGCTTTTGGGATGATTTTGACGAGGCGTCACGTTGTCCGAATATTTTTCCGCTTATTTTGTGAGAGTTTGCTTCGTATAAAGCGTTTTCTAGATGCGAGGGAAAATTGTTTGACGAAAAAAAAAGAGTTTCCTTTGAAGGACTGGGATGATCGGCAATCCGGGTCGATTAAAGACCATGGTGGATTGGTGATGACTTGGAGTATGTCTGATTTACGAAAATTTCTAGGAGCGAGTTGGTTTTAAGACGAGGTCAGCGTCTCTAGCTCCTTCTTAGTTTCATCGATGGTTTGGAACCGCCTATTCTTCGTTCTTCGTCTTTTGACTTACTTTTGTATGAATCGGTCTTCGAGGAAATACCAACGAGAGTTTCGGAGTGAGGAATGGATTTCATCGTCCGAGTTTATGTTCTTGTTTCTTCGTACTGCTGGTTTTACTTAACCGACTTGGTGCGCTTTGTATATCGAAAAATCAATCACGTGTTTATGATTGGATGTTTTCGACTTTGCATGGCAGAGTTTCGTAAACCCGGATTTCATTTAGAGAGTTCAGATCTCTCGTATAGTTTAGGCAAATTTGGTGTTAAGTCGACCGTTGCCATTTTGGACGATTGATTCGAACTTATACGAAAACAAGTGTTTGCGGTTTTTATCGTAAAATCTCGATGGAAATTCCTATTGAGACGAAATGAGAATCAGCGCGATCAAGACTCGAGAGTAAAACTCGAGGTTTGGTTCAGCTTGACGTAGGGCGAGCTGAACTGCTTGGTGCGGATAATCTCGATTCGTCAAGTTGACTTGTTTTCGTCGTAGAATCTCAACGGAAAGTTCGATTGAGACGAAACGAAATGCTGTACGATCGAGACTGGAGGGAAAAGCTCGAGGAGTGGTTCAGGTCTCCTTAGGGCGAGCTGAATGATTTCTCTCAGCTCGCCATACAGCAAGCTGGTGCGGACAGTCTCGAATCGTCGAGTTGACTTGTTTTCGTCGTAGAATCTCAACGGAAAGTCCGATTGAGGCGAAACAAAAAGCTGTACGATATAGATTTGAATAGGATCAGACTTAGGATCCTGAGAATCGTGTCCAACTCGCCATTGGGCGAGCTGGTCAAACCTTCACATGTTGAGATTTCTCCGATTTGGTTACGGGGTTTGATTGGTTTTATCGTTGCCCTTTTGTTTAGACGGAGAAATCGCGAGCTCGTTTCGTGCTCTTTCCGTGGTGACGAGTCGCGATTAAGTTTTCGATTTTGTTAATTACTACAGAGTTTTTGCGTGAGCGTTGGCTATAAGAGCAGTCGCTGCTAGAGTTGTTTTTCCATCGTTTTTGCGAGTTGCGACTTTGTCTTTCATATATCCAGACATCGTTTTGATCAAGCGTTTTGCGGCTATGAGGAAGAGTAATCCGAACCCCCCTCCTTCTAGCGCCAAACTGTGGGAACAGAAATTCACCCCAGTCGATTTCCGTTAAATAAGGAAATTTAGGAAAACTCTAATTTTCCAGAGGAACCGGATCTCTCCGAAAGCCAACGAAAAGTAATCAAATAAATTCAGAAAAATATGAAAAACGTAATAAAACAAAAAAGTCGATCTTATTTCCGATTCGCATAAGAGCGTTGTGATCTTTACAGGGAATTGTAAAGGCTTTGGCCGCAAGGGCCATCACCGAGTTACCAACATAAAACCCTAAATCTTGTCAAGTCGTAGCTCAATAACGGAAGACGGAAAAGGATAAGAAAAAGGGTTTGATTGATTTCGGACTGAACCTTATGAAAGGCTGCCTACGTACCCTTTTCGAGGATCAAGTCGAACGTAGTTCAGTTGATAGAGCTGGACAAGAGATCGAACTGCCTGGGCGAGTTCGTCTAGTAATTGAGTGCCAGTCATAGAAACCAAACTTGTCGAGAAAAAAGCCTAAGTTTCTAAGTGCGGAAAATTCTAAGTCTAAAAAAGTTGTAAAAGTCTCAGATGAGAGCTCTGAATTTCGTCCCCTGCTTCTGTCCTATGCCTCTTGCTTATATACTCCATTCCTTAGCGGGTTGGTCCTTCCATTTCGCTCAGATTCGAGTTTATCGGGAATCTTCCATTTATCTTTATCTTTCTTTTTTTTTCCTGCGGAAATCTTTTATTTATCCTCAAACTTGACATCTATCTTCAAGTTTGACATTTTTCTTCTTTCTGCGAGTAAATTGTCAAAACGTCGTCGCATCTTCGGGTTAGACTTCATTAAAGTCGCGAAGATAGGCTTTTATCGCGTTTTAGGAACTTCCGAACCGTTTGCGACAAAACCGTTTTACGACTTTTAGACGAGGTCGTTTCCTGATACGATGCCGTTTTAAATAAGTTTCTCGAGTTAATCGTAAAGTTTGGCAATGTTTGATGTTTCGGTTAATCGGTGCCATTTTCTACTATTTACTCGAGGTTTTATTAAAAACGCGTTTTTACGATTTCTGACAAAATATCTCAAGTAAATCGTATAGGTTTGGAAATTATCGGTGTTTTGTTTAACCATTGCCATATTATACGATTTCCTTGAGTTCTCTCGAGAAAATAAGACTTTTCGATTTATTGTAAAACTCGAACGATAGGTTGGATCGAGACGAAATGAGAGACATTCGATCGTGGTTCAGAACACGGTCATGCCAAAGGACGTATGCCTTGTATCGAGGACGTGGGAGACTGAGGCTTGGGATAATTAGCTCGATGTACGGTGAACCGAACCGGACCGGTTCAGCTCTCCGTAGGGCGAGCTATACGGGACGCCCTAGCTCGCCGTACGGCGAGCTAGCTCGAGGCCACTTAGCTCGTCGTACGGCGAGCTTGTTCGGCCGAACCAGTTCACGGTTTTCGGCGGATGCGGTTTTTAGCGGTTTTGTGCTTAACTCGGAAGATCGTGTAATCGACGTTTGTTTTGTTTTTCCGAGATAACGACTCCCAAGTTTTCCGCGGATTTCCTTTAGAGTTTTATAAAATGACTTTTCGAGTTTTATAAAACGACTTTTAGAGTTTTATAAAACGACGTCTCGAGTTTTATAAAACGACTTCTCGAGTTTTATAAAACGACTTCTATAAAACGACTTCTCGAGTTTTATAAAACGACTTCTCGAGTTTTATAAAACGACTTCTCGAGTTTTATAAAACTTATTTTTATTATTATTTTCTTACGAAAACTTTTAGCCATTGATTCTGTCGTGACTGATTTTGACACCAACACCAATCAAAAAGAGTACTTTAAAGAAAATTTCAATTCAATATAATTTAGGCCTAAACTGATTTAAGCCCATTTATGTAGTTTAAAAAGATAGATTTTCAAGTCTATTTTGAATTAACTAGAAATCCAATCAGATTATAATCATGTCTACTTATACTTCACATCTCTTAAAAATCTTGAAACATTACAACATGTTTTGGTAGCCACTTAGAATACTTAGAAAAATAGATTGGTCCATCTTAACATATCAAATTAATTAGTAGTGTATAAAAGATTATTGTCCATTATTTTCTTAAATAAAAGCTACGAAATTACTTAATATGATTAACAGATATATGACAATTAATCATTTTGAATTATAAAGATTTCATAACAATTTTCTGTTATCCATCATTTTTGTTAATTTTATATGTTTAAAATAAATTAAACAATCACATTAATCATGTAATAAAAAATTAGATGTTTTCTTATATGATATATTTTAATTTTTTAGACGATTATAAACTACTAAGACCGTTAAAAATCGACACTGAAATTTTGTGATCATTGATTTAACTTTTTTGTTATAATAAGATACATTTGATCACGAAGTCGTTTAAATCTGAAGTCTCATTTAATAGATATCAAGAAAAAATATATATCCATTTCAATATCGTTTACCTTAATATATATATCATATATAAAATATATAAACATGTTAATTTCAAAATTATTGTAAATACAATGATGGATTGATTTTATTTATTTTCTTACTCCAATTCAATTATACATGTAATTGTTACTCGCTTTCCAATTATTTAATCTATTATATATATATATATATTAAAATATATAGATGTTTTCTTATATGATATATTTGAATTTTTTAGATGATTATAAAATACTAAGACCGTTAAAAATCGACACTGAAATTTTGTGATCATTGATTCAAATTTTTTTTTTTATAATAAGATACATATGATCACAAAGTTATATAAATCTGAAGTCTCATTTAATAGATTTTTCAGAATAAATATATATACATTTCAATATCGTTTACCTTAAAATATATATCATACATAAAATTCATAAACATGTTAATTTTAAAATTATTGTAAATACAATGATGGATTGATTTTATTTATTTTCTTACTCCAATTTAATTATATATGTAATTGTTACTCGCTTTCCAATCATTTAATATATTTATTATTGCATTATATATAAATGAACACAAATAAATAATAATATGTATAAATAATTTGTATCCATAATTAATGTTCATCCCACGCAAGCGCGGATTTAAAATGTTAATTGATCATATCATTTGAAAAATACAATTCTTTATATCGAAGTGAAATAGTGAGTTATAACATCTGGATGATATCATTTAGAAAAAAAACAAATATCAACAAACATGACCTTACTCATCAACTTTATATCGACGGTGCATGACTATACGTTTAAAAACTTTTGATTTGATGGTTGAACAATATTCAACAATTATTTATATATAAATTTCACTCTGCGCATACGCGTGGATAATGATCTAATTACGATCAAAATACTAAGAAAGAAATAAAAAAATAAAATAAATTAGGAATGGTTGATGTGGATTAACATGTACGGAAACAAAGATATTGTTAATGCTTTATCAAAAAGAATCATATAGAACAAAAATCAATAATTTAGAAATAAAAATATGAAATTAAAATATATCAAACTAGGTGTTATACCCGCAAGTGCGGGCTGAATAATTTCATAAATGGATATATCATCGATCCATATACTATTAAAATAGGTTGTTATTTATACATTTAAAATATTAAACGATAAATTAAAAAATGATTTTTATATAATTTTTTTCATTATGATATCACATTAATATTTTTATTACGTACACTCAATTTGGAAATAGTAATGTTTTTAAAATTTAGTAATAAATTAAATATTAAATTTTTATATTGAAAAGTTTTATAGCATAATAAACTATATTTTATCATTGTGAATTCAATTTGAAAACACTCATGTTTACATAAACTATATACAAAATATATATTTAGGGATTAAGAGAACGATTTTATGATGAAAAATACTTTTTTCGAGACTACAATATATAATATTTTATTATAATACTAATTAAAAATGAAGGAATTCGTTTTTAATTTATTGTTAATTACATATTAACAAGTCTGATGATTATTTGAGTTTAATAAAAACTTTATAATATAATATAAACTATTTTTAGATAATGATAAATATCAAATTAATGATAATACAAATATGGTTTTATCTTGGACAGTTCAAATAGCATTTTTTAAATTTTTGTCAAGAAAAGAGCACTCAAGAAAGAAAATGACCAAATGATGTTTCCTTAAAGAAGCAAGTGACTTTTGTGCCTCTTACTTTAAAAATATATAAATAATAAATAAATATAAAAAGTAGTTTAAAATATTTATATGTTTTCAAATTCACACTTTTTATAAATATTTTTCAGAAATTTATTTTAATTTATTTTTATTTTTTTCATTTTCTTTTTGAAATTTGAAAATGATTTTTGAGCTATTTGTAAAAAATTTATTTTAATTTTTTTAAAAAAAATTCTAATTTTGAATATTTAAAACCCTAAACCCCCAAAACCACATCCCTTAACTATAAAAAAAGCGGTCAAGGATTAGTTAATCTTAGAGGTATAAGAGTATATTTACATTTTACTAAAACCTCTTTTGGTCACTTTGAAAGTTATTTTTTGTGAAAATAATGTAATATAACTGTTTAGATAAAAAAATATAAACTATTTTTAGATTTGATAATTATCATTCGTTTCTAATAATGGTTTATTATATATTAACAAATTTTATTTGTTTAGATAAAACTATGCAAACTAATTTTAGATTTTGATAAGTATTATTAATTTTTAATAATGGTTAATTATATACTAACAAATATTATTATTCAGTAAAAGTATCATTGATTTTAGTCACTGTAACCTAACTTCACTAATAATAGAATAATATATATTAACTGATAAAAAATAGTAAATCAAACTATGATTACAAACTAAATGAAGTGTTTTTCTTCAAAATTGTGTGAAAACATAGATTAATAAACATATATGATAGATATATAGATCAGTAACCTACAAAATCTTACCAAAAAATATAGTATAAGATTGATAATGAAAGGAAGAATAATCCCATATACCCCATACCCTCTTAAAATCATTTTCACTATCATCTTCTTTTTCTCATTACCCTCTTATCCTTATACTTTCCACATTAGCATTTTTTAAATTTATTTACTTTTAATTATTTAGTTAAATAAATCCACCATAAATCTTCAACCACATGGCCCCACAGACAATTTTAACCAAGTAAATATCTCGATTCATTCTCTTTATTCTTTTTTTTTGATGAAATTTTTTAATTTATAGATCATCAAGAGCAAATAACTCCAAGTAGATTATGTACACCTCCTATAAAATATGAATGAAAGAAAAATGACTTAAGGAGTGCCAATACGAGTGGCAAACCATCGTTGGAGGAGCCCTCTCAGCTTGGCTTTCTCGTAGTATCTCGTAGACATAATCCGACTCCGAATGGTCTTATCAACGATGCGCGCCACTTGTTGAACAGATCGCGTGATATTGTTGTGCCTTCTTTCATTGCGCTCCCTCCAGATGTGGTAAATGGTTACCTGGAACGCCAACCGGATTAAGATAGAAGTTACTCTGTCATGTGATGGCTGTGCGAGTTGCTCCATTGTGGTTGACCAATCAGGATCCGGGTTGATTAAAGAACCAACAACATCAATCCAGAGAGTGTAGGTGTAAGGACAAGCAAAAAAAAAGGTGGTCTCTGGTTTCAACAGGCTCACCACAGAAGATACAAACACAATCGAGGCCTTGGCCCCAGCTGCTCATACGATGCCCCGTAGCTAGACGATCTTTAATTGCAAGCCACGCTATGAACGCGAACCTCGGAACATTCTGTGGGAACCACACGATGTT
This sequence comes from Eruca vesicaria subsp. sativa, assembly GCA_932364175.1. NCBI lineage: Eukaryota > Viridiplantae > Streptophyta > Magnoliopsida > Brassicales > Brassicaceae > Eruca > Eruca vesicaria. The sequence continues at coordinate 211,583 of CAKOAT010541820.1, forward strand.
GCTCCAAGACTGCAACTTCTTGTGCATACGGATCTGATGCTAGGTGCTTTGAGAACCAAACTTCCCGTGAAACTCATCATCATCTTGCTTCCAAAGGGCAGTGTCCTCCTTATCAATAGCCAGAACAACATGGAACGCTTTAATCTGATCCACCAGTGAACGCATACCTTGATCCCTGCAGTTTCGAAAGTGCCACTCATTGCCTCTCAACACTTCACAGATTGAGGCATTCCTTAGATACCAAGCTTTAGGATTCCCACCTCACCAGTGATATCAATAATTATACCAAGTGGGTGTCAGATATCAAACCAAAACTTGACTTTTCGACCATTATTGATTTCCATACGAAGGAAGGTTTTCGCCAATGGGCGTAGCTTTAATAGTTTCCTCCACACCAGTGACCCCACATTTGTGTCCCTCCCGTCCCAAAAAGACACTTCCTTCAGAAGATACGTCTTCACCCAAGCCACCCATAAAGAATCAGAGCTTTTAAATAGGCGCCATATCAACTTCAAACTAAAAATAGTGTCCACGTCTTTCACTCTTCTGATCCCAAGTCCTCCTTCTTTTTTAGGGCAACAAACATCCTCCCAGGAAACCTTTGCTTTATTGGTGATATTCGGGGAACCGCTCCATTGAAAAGCAGAGCACATGCTCTCAATTTCATCAATGCATCCCTGAGGTAAACAAAAAGCTGCACACCAAAAATTAGTGATGCTCGCAATATCCGATTTTATCAATTGTAGCCGGCCAGCAAAGGATAAGGTTGAACTCGTCCAGCTAAGGAGCCTATTCCTGATCTTCGTCAGAAGTGGCTCATAATCATTACGGGTCATTACTTTGGTCGTGAGAGGCAGGCCAAGGTACTTAATTGGAAGCGCAGAGATGGATAATTCCAAACGTGCTGCTGCTGCCTCTAATCTTCTCTTCCCCCGACCTGCTGCAAACACTGTGGACTTCGCAATATTGATGGTAAGACCCGAGCTACGAGCAAAATCATCAAACAATTTGAGAGTACCTCTGAACAAAGCCGGAGATCGATCTGTACAGACCACTATGTCATCAGCGAAACTCAAATGAGATAAGGAGACCTCCTGACAACAGGGATGGTAACCGACTCTACCAGCACTTACTGACTTGTTTAGCATCTTGGATAAGACATTACCAACGATAACATAGATGTAGGGAGATAGGGAGCACCCCTGACGAACACCTCTAGTACTGGAGAAAAAACCCTCTAATTCTCCATTCACTGAAACTGAGAATCCAGCTGTATCAATGCGCCTCATAATCCGAGTAATAAAGAGTTCCGGGTAGTTCATGGCTCGAAGTGTGGCTTCAATGAAAGCCCATTGCACAGTATCAAAAGCCTTGGAGATGTCCGGTTTGATTGCTGCTCTAGGGGAGACCGTGTCTTTATGATAATCTTTGACCAACTTAGTGGCCAGTAATACATTCTCAAGCAGGATCCTGTCCTCAACGAACGCACATTGGTTGAGCTCAATGGCCTCACGAAGTGTTGCTTTAAGTCTCTTAGCAATGATCCTGGATATGACTTTATATATGACATTGCAGCAAGCAATAGGTCTAAAGTCAGACATACGTTCAGCAGTAGCGGTTTTAGGGACAAGTGAAAGGATAGTAGCGTTGAAACTCTTAGGAAGGAAACCATACAGGAAGAAGGACTGAACAATTGTAATGAGATCCTTTCCTACGATTGGCCAAGCGGCTTTATAGAACTCCATAGGGAATCCATCTTGCCCCGGGGCTTTGTTTATAGACATGGAGAATAGAGCGTCCTTTATTTCAGCTGGCTGGACAGGCGCTACAAGAGTGGCTCCCTCTGAGGTTGGACAACGATAATCAATTAGCTCCTGCAGTTGCTCATGAGACATTACTTCAAGCTCTGCTGGAGTCCCTTGCAGAAATGATTCAAAATGGGATGATGCCTTCTTCTTAATGTCCTAGAGGTCATTAAAAATGCTCCCATCTGCAGCAATGATTCCTCATATAGTATTGGTGGCATTCCTGGTTTGAGTAACCTTGTGAAAAAACCTTGTGTTCCGATCCCCTAGGTCCAGCCATTTAGTACGCGATTTCTGGTAGTAGAATTGTTCCTCAATACCAGAAATGTGGTGCCAATGTTCCCATGCATCCGAAGCTGCCTCAAAGGAAGATGTATGGGGGTCGTTCATTGCTGCTGTTTGCTTAGCGCAAAGGTCATTATAAGCTTCAGTAACTTTGGAATATGGTGAGGGTTAGTCGAGAGTGAAAGATAGGCTCCGTGGTGTTCCATATCCTCTCTACAGTCTCAAGAAACTTTGGGTGTCCCACCAGGTGATTATAAAATTTAACGGCTTCATATTTCCCTGGGGTAAGGCACGAAGCTGAGTACATATACGCATGTGATCCGACACTCCACCTGATTCAAAGATAGCATGGGATTGAGGAAATATCGAGAGCCAGCAATCATTAACCAGGACTCTGTCCAATTTCTTACTTATAGGATTATCATCTTGACTGTTGTTCCACGTAAACATCGGCCCGCTGTGAGAGAGGTCAACAAGCTTGCATACCCTTACAACCTCTTGGAAATCAGTAATAGATCTTCTGTCTCCTCTAGTGTTTGTAGCTCTAGAGTGCTCCTCAATAGATAACACCAAATTAAAATCCCCTTGAATTATCCCAGGGTTTGTATCTCCTGCAACAGAATTCGAAATCATCTCCATTTCTTGCCAAAGAGCTCTTCTCTCTATGGCATCATTAAATGCATATACAAAGGAACTTAGAAAGTATTCCCCTGAACTTTTACACCGCACCCAACATGTAATCATCTGAGCGCTAGAGGCCACATAAACAACCTCCACCTCATCAGACCAACATACCCATATCCTTTCTAACCGGTGATGACTATAATTATGTACATAACTCCAGCCCGAGAAAGTCGCTTCAACCACCTTCTTAAAGTGAACTTCCTGAACTCTAGTTTCTACCAAACATCCTATAGATAACTTAGCAGCTTTCACCCAACTTCTAACTACTCTTTGTTTGCGTGGCATGTTGAACCCACGCATGTTCAAAACCAAGATCGATGACATCAGTGCTTCTTAAAATAAGCTTTTTATTGTGGTTATGAACAACTGCGTGCAATAGATCCTTGGAGTTAACAAATGGCTTCCTCCCATTCTTGCTCTTGCCACAGTTAATTTGATTTGGCCCCTGCCGTTTGGTAATCACTATGTCCTTCTCGGCGGTGTCCACAGCTACAACACTCTCTACTCTGACTGATTCCACTTCATCCTCTTCATCTGGGATTTCCCCTTCTTTACGTAAGTCTTGGAGAGCTTGATAACGACCGGTGGAGCTATTTCTCAAGTCTGAGTGAGCTTCCTTTTGTGGAGAGTGAGATATAGACCTGCGGCCTTGAGCAAGAGACCAGGTCTCCTGTGCTTCCAATCCTCCACTACCTGTATGATTTACCAATGAACCTGCTGTCTCCTGCAACTCACCAATGAGATCATTTACCACAACTACGCTAGTTTTCTCCACTACCTGCGGTAATCCTGAATCTTATGTGGGCACCTCTTCATCATCCTTACGTTGTAAAATTTCAAGGGGCTTGACTACCTGACAATCTTTCTCAGTATGACTCCACTTCAAACAGTTGCCACAACATGGAGGGAGCCAAGGATAGCTGACCTCAACCATGGCATCAAAGCCATACTTATCCACAAAACAAATCTTCTGGGGGAGTGGCTTCTGAAAATCAACTTCAACGAGCATTCTAGCTACATCCAGCTGAATACATCTTTCAGTATTGGGATGGAGCTTCACAAAATTCCCCGCAGTGCGTGCTAGGAAGCTTAGTCCCTTTTTTTGAATAAAGGTAAGCTGGTACATTCTTCAGATCAACCCATAATGGCATTGCTGATAAATCCGGTGGGGTTGAGCGGTTTTTGGATTCCATTCATACACCACTAGTGGCACATCTGCAATATGCCAGAACTTCCTCCGCAACACCCTGTTTCTTATCACTTCGTCGTCCATTCGAAATAACACTGTTATATTTCCAATGAATTGCACATCAATTTTCGATGCTCTCCCCTATGATGCCCAGATCCTGTTTACAGTTGAGTGGATTGCGCCGATATGGGGAGCATCATTCATAAAGTAACCCACCATAAAACACTTCCATAGTGGTTCTGCATCCTCAAAAATTTCCTCCGGTATTTCAATCTTCGCAACTCCATCCTTCTCAAACGTCGGCTGACTGCTAGCCGAGACATATGCTCCATCAACAACAGCAGCATACGAACCCCTACTCCCTCCTGACTTCTCATATTCCTTGTCTCCAGTCCCCTCAAACTGCTTTCCACTATCCAACCTCTCCACATCCCGCACAACATTCTCGACCCCATCACTTCGAGCTGCTTCCTCTTCACTCATGGTACCATCCCTTATCCCCTTTGCCCCATCAGAAGACGGCTCCACCGGTGACGATGCCCGTGACATCGAAAGGGAATCCTTCGATACTAGGTTTTAGTAATATCCGTCAACCGTCGTAAGGTCTCCCAACACTTGTCTTCATTCTCTTTATTCTTCCCCAAGTGACAGTTAATTTTTTTTTTTATCTTTCATTGACAAAATCTGAAGCTCAAAAATGAGATATTTCTTATTCATTTTTGATGATTTTTTTTATGAATATCACTAAAATGAAAATTCTATCATGATTAATAAAAAATGTAAGACTGAATGTAAATTTTGAGAGTTTAAAAACATTTTTTATAACTGTGTTTTTGGATTTCGGATTCATTTTATGTCCGTTTTTGATGATTTGTTTTGTAGAATATCATTAAAATGAAATATATATTATGGGTATGTAAATAATGTAAGATTAGATACAAATTTAGAGAGATTAAAACTATTTTGAAAACTATTTTTAGGTTAAAATTTTGTTGAACAAAAAAAAGTTTAACTTTTTTTATGAGGGACTCAAAAAAGGTTTAACTTTGTTTATGAGGAACTCTGTGGGTCTGTATAGTAGAATTTTAAATGTTCGTAAATATAATAGTAATAGTATAATCACAAAATGCCGCATAAAAAGTAGATTATTTCTTAAAATGAAAATTTCTGGATAATACTAACATAAATGTATTACATGAAATGCTTCTGGATGAATAGTACATTTAGGGTCAAGAAACTTTCTTGGAATATACTTTCATTAAAGTATTATGTATCAAAAATATTCAACCTAATTAGAATTTTTATCTTCCTATATAAAGAAAAGTTACACATTCTTTTTTTCTTCTTCTCAAATTGAGACAACAAAAATGTAATGGTTCTCACTCTAAAACTCTCCAATTTCTTTCTAAACTATTTGAACTTCATAACCAAACCTTATATTAATTTTTCATTCGTTTCTTATGTGTTTCTTACTAGCTAACTTATCTTGTTTTTGCAGGATTTTCATTACATGGTTTTCATCTTTCACTTATTCCAAGGTATATCTATGAATTTTGAATATGTATTTTTTTTGGGTTTTATATTTTACATTCTAATAAGTTGTAGATTCAACATAATGTGAATGTTTTATTTATTATTTAAGCATAAAAAATATCTTTAAATTTTTTCTTGTTTTGATGTCGTTTGAACGTTTTTGGATATGCATGTTTTTCAGATATGAGTCAAACTTTGGAAGACTTCCCAGGAAGTCTTCTAATGCATTTTATGCTAATATTTCATTTAATTGGAATTTGTCTCCATATATAAAGAAAATTTACACATTTTCTCTCATCATATTAAATGGCTCTAACAAATATGTAATCTTTTTCACTGTAAAACTCTATAACCTCTCTCTAATTTCTTTGAACTTGAAAACATCAAATTTTATATCAATTTATCATTTTTATTATGTGTTTCTCACTAATTTATTTTATTTTTTACAAGTTTTTCATTACATGGTTCTCATCTTTCACTCCTTTAAAAATAGATCTATAAATTTTGGATATGTATTTTTGTGTGAGTTTATATGTTAGATTCTAAAGTTGTAGATTCAACATATTGTGAGTACTTTACTTATTATTTAAGCATACATTTTTTTGAATTTTTTCTCTGTTTTGATGCAATTTGAACGTTTTTGGATATGCATGTTTTTTCAAACCTGACCCAGACTTTGGAAGACTTCTCATAAAACTTCTCGGAAGACTTTGGAAGACTTCTCAGAAAATGCATTAGAATACTTCCCTAAAAGTCTTCTGAATTAAAAATATCTAATCTAAGTGAAGTCTAAGCTTATTTATGTAGAGGAATAATCTCAAGCTCCATGTGTAATAATTTTGTTTATGGTCTGTTTTATGTTTGCTATGTATACTCTTTTAGTAGTGAATTCTTTTGTAAAATTAAAGAGATGTTAATGAAAATAATTTGTTAACTATGCTCATGTCTACAATGTATATTATTTTGCCAAAAGTACTTGACATTAACATAGGAAGAAATATTTTGACCAAGATACTAAAAATAAGGGAGAAGACTTCTCAAGAAAACTTAGTTAAATTCACAAAAGATCAAACAATACATAAATCTCACTAAAGACTATTCGAAAGACTTCACTAGAAGTCTTTCTTTAACACTATCAATAACAAAAAACTTCTTAAGAAATTCCTTAAAAAAATTAACTAGAAAACAAGTTAGTCTTCTTCTCGGAGAACTTCCTTAGACGCCTTCTCGCAAAATACTTAAACGCAAATTAAGTGGGAATGATATTTAAGTGGAAAATGAAAATTTAAGCTAAAAACTTAAATTTTAAATGAAAATTGAAATTTAATCTCAATGAAAGTAAAAAAAAATTCATATGATCTAAGAATACAAATTAAACCACATGACTTGTCATTTTTGAAGTTACTTAACATTTTTGAAAGTTAAAAACATATCTTGAAGTTATCAACACTATTGAATACATTTATAAAAACGAATATAGAAAACTTCCACATAAGTCTTCTGAGAGAAGACTCCTTAACTCTTCTGAGAGAAGACTTCTTCAGTCATCTGCTTAAGTCTTCTCTCATTAACTAGAAAAATTAATAAACATGAATGTTTGTAACCTCATTATTATGACCAATTAAGCTATGAATTTCATCTAGGAGCTCCAATATTGACTAATATACATAAATTAACAAGAAATATTGAAAACTATTTTTAATTTTAGAGATTCTGAAAGTTTATTAAACACTGACATAGAAGACTTCCACGAAAGTCTCTTGAAGTAGACTTGCACAGAATTCTTCCATTTAGATTAATTTTGCAATTGAAAATTTACAAAAGAAGACTTCTAGAGAAGTCTGATGTACATATTGGCTTAATTTTGTATTTAAAACAATTCTAAAGAATATTAGAGAAGAGTTCCCTAGATGTCTTCTGTCGAAAGAAATCCAGGGACGTCTTCTCAACTATTACATGAAGTCTACTCATGGTCGGTGCAAGTCTACGTAGATTACTTTTGTAATTGACCATATTTGAGTTTTTTAGAGAAGACTTATGTGGAAATCTTCTCGCATAAGATTTTTGTGGAAGTTTTCTCACAAAAGACTTTTGTGAAATCTTCTTCAATAACCAAAGGTTTGATCAGCATCGCGGAATAAAAATCGATAGATTTTCCTGGAAGTCTCTAATTAAAATTAAAGCGTTTTAGTTTTAATTGTCAATTGCAAAACTAACATACGCATACTTCCACTTACGGTGAGCAGACATCATGTAACAGTTGAGAAAATTCTATGGAAGTCTTCCGCCTGAAGACTTCCAGACAAGTCTTCTATAGAAAGTCAAATTTCTGACACAATTCGGCCAATTGCAAAACTAATTTGTTTATCCGAGAGACTTTCATGGAAGTCCACTCGTTTTTTTTGTTAACAAAGAAAAGTTGGAAGACTTCTCGGTCGAAAGACTTCGAGATTGTCTTCTTCGCAAAACATATCTGATAAAAAACAAAGATCATTCTTAGATCCGATGAGGTTCATGTTTAGTTTCTCTAAGCACACATAACTTCTTAATAAAAGTTACCCATTCATTCTTGATCTATTATCATGAATTTGGGTAATTCTAATAAGCTTATATTTGATATAAAAAATTAAGATTTTAAGAAGGTATAAAAGAGGAAATGAAAGAGAAATGGTCTGTGTGTATAAGAAATATGAATACCAAGATATAAAGGATGATTAGTTGTGGCTGTAGATGCTCTAGACAGCCAAAATTTAATCTAGAAACATATATTTCAACCAATCAAACTTCCTTTCTTTAAAAAATCTATAGCAAAAATATCTCTAGAAACTTAAAAAGTGGTTGTAGAAAGCTTTATTTCTACAGGAAAAAATAAGTGCTTTACAAAGCTATAACAAAAAAATCTACGGCAAATAAATCTACATCTTAATTTCTACAGTAAAAAACATAAAGCTACAGCTCATTCCAATCACCCACATAGATGTTGATTTTAGATGCATTTAGAGCTTAAAATTGGTTGTCCAAAGTAGTTGGTGTATTACAGATAATGACAATATTGTAAATAAAAAAGAAAGATGAGGATGATTGTGTAACAAACAATTTCAAAAATAATAATAATAATATTTTCATATATAATGTGAATTTTAGGATGAAAAAGGTAAATAAAATTTCAAAAAAATAGTGAGTTATTTTTGCATTTAATTTTTTTTCTTTTAGTCATATTTACAAAATCCCTTATTTTATTTTTTTTTCTGGTTAATTATGCTATTACAAATTATGAGAAACATTACATAGATGATATTACAGTCGACAATTCTACATACTTTATGCGAATTCACGTCTGACTGCATCCTTTTGAACCGCCTTATATTATCTAATCCTAACGGTACTCATCGCATTATCAGTGATTTTAATCATCTGAACCACCTACTAGGGTCCTTTGAGACTACATAATATTAAAAATCAGCTGACCAATGACAAAGAATTATAAAATTTGAAATTGCATAATACTGAAAATATTGGTAATATTTTTAAAATATAAAAAAATATAACACACAACCACTTCAATTTAATATTTTAAAACAATAATAATTTCCAAAAAATAGTTTGATAAAACTTGAGACTATAAGCCATTAATTACGTTTCACATAAGATTTTAACCACCAATCAAAATGAATCAAATAACTATTTTAGTTTACTATTTTAAAAATGTCAAAACTTCCAAAAATAGTTATTAAAAATAATATAAAACTATAAAATAGGATTAATAATAAAATATAATCATTAAAACTAATTTACTTGATATATATACTATTTTGGAAATTAACATAAACTAAAATAAATATTGTTTTAAGCAATAATACAGATTTTTAAAAATATATATGTATTATAATAATTGAAGTCCAAAATTATTTTAAAAGTCAATAAAATAAATTAAATCAACAGAAAATATCAACTAAGCTAACTATTGTCACATATATAGATATATATTATTTGAAATATTAATATAAAATTAGTGACGATTATATAGAGGATATAATACTTTTTATAAGAACAAACGCTATAATAGTTTAAATGACGTAGGTTTTTAAAAGTTGAAACTACATAATACTGAAAATCTTTGTATAGAATTAAAAATATCAATAAAACAGATGAAATCAACTTTAATTTAAAATTTAAAAAACATATAAATATTTTTGGAAAATATTTTTGTTTAAATAAGATAAAAATATTTACAAAACTGCTAACTAAGAATAATAAACTTGATACAGATGTTATATATACAAAATTAACATAAAATTAAAATAATATTTTTGTTAAAAAAATAATTTATATGAAAATTAATATAATGATAATCTATATCAAAACTGATTCTAAAAGTCCATACAAAATTTATATAGTTTATAACGTTATTGAATAAGAACCATAACGTTTTCTTGTTCGGTGATAAAATAAATTTAGAGAAAAATATATTATATGATTTAAATAGTAATAAAGGATTCGTTAAAAATTTATTAAACTAATGTGTGGTTAATAAGGATTAAGAAAAGATAATAAATATTTATACATGAATTTAAGAACCTTTTTATAGTAATTTTTTAAAAGGATTCTATCTTAATAGTATAGATTTTTAATGGTATAGATATATCTTATTACATAAAGTTTGATTCTTCAAAGTTACTAATTAACATGATCGTGACATAAGACAATTATGTGTTTAAGATTGTGACATGTGAAATTTATTTTATAATTAAAAATATATATAAAAATAATAACAAAAACAATTTTTGTTTAAATAATTATTATCTAAAAGTAATTTCCCATTTTTAAAACCCTAAACAAAAAATAATTGTAAAAGATTATTTGATACTAATTTTCCTTTTAATATTGTGACAAGTGTTAAAATATATATATTTTTATTTATAGATTTATTAATTATAATTGTCTTCTTATAGTAATTTTCCATTTTAAAATCCTGAACAAAAGATAATTGTAAAAGATTATTTGATACTAACTTTCATTTTAATATTGTGACATGTAATAAAATATATAATAACTAATATATATATATATATATGTGTATATACGAATTAAAAAATGTAATTGTAAAATTTATTTATTAGGAAAAAGTAACTTTAAAAATTATTTAATAGTCTTTTTTAGAAAATTTACTTTACCAAAATCCTATAAAAAAAAAAATTTAAAAACAAAGTTGTAAAAGATTTTGAAAATAATTTTTAAGAGATTATATTGAGGTTGATTCTTCAAAGTTGCTAATTAACATGATTGTGACATATGAAAGTTATATATTTATAATTTTGATATGTTTTAAACTATATAATAACTAAAAATAAATATTCTAAGATACTAAAACTAATTTTTGTTAAAAATTAATTATAAATATTATTTAATAGTAATTTTCTATTTCTAAAATCTTAAACAAAATATATAATTGCAAATAATTATTTGATAGAAGTTTTGACATGTTTTAGAATATATCATGATTAAAATATATATACATAAAATAGTAAAACAAATTTTTGAAAAAATGATTTTCAAGATTATTTATTTTGAAAAAAATATTAATTTTTAAAATTATTTAATAGGGATTTTTTAGAAAATTTCCTTTTTTAAAAATCCTAGAGACAAAGATATTTGTAATAACATTTATTTAACACTCGATTTCGTTTTCTAAAATCCTAAAGAAAGATAATAGGAAAAAAATATTTGATAGTAATTTTCCTTTTAAAACTTTGTTATGTGATAAATATCTCATGATAAATAAAACTTATAATAGGATGATAAGAGGAATTTTTCAAACAAAAGTAATTATTTAGGTGTATTTTTTCTTTTTGAAAATTTTAAACAAAACATATTAGTCAAATAATTTATTTAGTACCAACTTTCGACTTCTAATGAAAATATAACTGTTAGAAAAGAAAATATTTAATAGTAATTGTCTTTTTTCTAACATAAAAAATGTAAGAAAATTGTAAAAGAGTGTTTAAATATTTTTCCTTTCTTCAAACCCTAATCAAAATGTTTTTGGAATAATTAATTCTAATATTTATATGAATAATCCACTTTTAAATTAAAATAGTTGATATATTTTTATAAATTATAAACCAAAAGAAGCAACAATTATTCACATATATATGTGATTAAGTTCTCTTGTTTTGTCACTTCTCATATTTTGATAGCAAATATAATAAGAGATACAAATAATATTAAATAAGTTTTTGTGCATATTCATTCACATCTTCGTGTGATCTACTCTTTTTGGATATCACATGTAGATGAAATAACATGTGATATCATGATTTTCACATTAAAGTGACGTTGATTTTTTTTTAAAAATATATATTATTATCATGCTGTCGTACATTAGTTACTGCCACAATTATACTTAAGCGTTTGTACATGTTGCTTTATGTATATTTAATGGGTAATGTGACTATTATGCTTATGTGTGTTTGTTCTTATCGGCATATAAAATTGGTTATGCTATTATAGATCATGATACTACAAAATTAAAATAAAAGAGAATGACTTTGAAGTGGAATGTTGTAGGTCATGCTACTAAAGAATTGAAATCAAAGAGAAAGATTTTGCAAGAGACAATATTACTAATAATTTGACCTATACAGCATGATTACTGAAGAAGAAATCCTAACCAGAAGTTATATAAAAAATAACAGATTTTTATTCTTAGCATAAGTCTCATACCAACATATGCAAGATGGCCTTTTAAACTGAAATGACGTTGCTGTAAAAAAAAAGAAGAAGCTGAATTGATGTTAATTTCTTATATGAGTTTGCTATGCACCGACTATCAATAAGAATTAAGGTTAAACCTTAAAAGGTTGGTCTACATTTACAAAGTCCAATCTTACAATTATACATCACACTATCAAGAGTCACTACAACTCCATAGTTTCAGATTTTTAAAACATAACGAGAATAATCACACCATAAATGCTAAAGTAAATATATATTTGATGTTTTATTTAGAAATATATTTGTTATTTAGCTGACTATCAATAATACATATTGATTGGTGTCGTGTAGTTTTAATATGTTTAATTGTGTTTTTTTTTTAATTTTCCTTGAAAAAGATAAATAATATTGAGAGTTCATAGATCTATATGTTTCAATTAACTACAACTATTATTATTTTGAAAAATAATTAAAATATCAATATATTATTTAAAATAGGATAATTATTGAAATAAAAATATCAATCAAAATTTATGTAGGAAACAAAATTATTATTGTTAAAATTAAGACCAATATATACTGAAAAAATTCAAACATTAAGAGTATCTCAATTCACTGTTATTTTAATCTTTATAATGGCATTTTTAAGGTGAAATTGCATCAATCCACATCTATTTCTTTCTATATAACAAAGATTTCTATTGTTCTAAAAAAAGAGATTTCTATTTTTTCCTTTATAGCAATCTTCTATTTTTATTATATATTTAGAGGTTACTATTATAAAGGAATATATTAGAACATATCTCATTTTTATTATAAAGTTCATTTATTTTAGAGTGAAAATAATAAAATACATTGGAGATGGTCTAATGTGAAAACAATTTTCTTTTTATGTGTTCGCCAAAATTAAATATCAAATAAAACTTGTGCAACACACATATCCAAATCTAGTGGTTTATAAAGTTTAGATAACTAAATTGGTATATTGATATTGTATATATATTCTAGGGGTGATTGGTTAAGATGTAGCTGTAAAATATTTTTTGTAGAATTTTGTCTCTAGAAATTTTTGATGTAGCTGTAAGAATTTAATACAAAAATAACAAAAATGGAAAGATATTTCTACGGTAATATTTTTCTTTACAGCATATAAAATAGTGATTTGAAAACAAGGATGCTACATCCATATTTTTAAATTTTTAACTTTAACTTTAAAAACTAGATAAAACATGATTGGTAACTTTTACTGTTGTAGATGAAAATTAAAACTAAAGTCATTAGTTACATCCTTACTAATCACCCCCAAAATAAGACGGTTAAATTTAAAATTTTGATAGTACCTTAGCCGACCTTGTAAGTGCGATTCAAACAAATTAGCTAACTTTTTGGTCTTTGGTCAACAATTTGATAATTCTATATCAATCTGATTTCTTTGTTTTTGGTCAAACAATTAACCAATTTCTATATCAAGTAAATAAGAAATAGCATAAGAAGAGGATATATGTTCATTGTTTCGCAACACAAATCCAAATATTTTCCTTCAAAATAATACAAAGAAAAATATGGCTACGAAATATAATTCAATGATTGTAATGGTCTTTATGGTGGTGATGATGATAATGGCAATGGAAAAAGTCAACGGATTAACATCGGCTGAATGCCGTGACCGTTGCAGTGAAAGTTGTGCCATGACCGCCGCACTTCCGGCCAAATGCCTTCAGAGTTGTTACAGTAGATGCCACAGCGTACCATCTCAAACAATAGGTAATTAGTTCTTTAACGTCTTTTAAAGCGAAAAACAATAATTATTGTGAAATAAATACCAAACAAATATAGAATTTATGATTATTGTGATATTTTCTAACTATACAAAATATAATTCCTCTTTTTATCAATGAATATATTCTTAGCTTGAATTTCAATAAACTAGACTATTAATTCAGTCAAGAACAGACTTTTTCTAACTATAGAAAATATAAGTCCTCTTTTTATCAATGAATATATTTGTTCGATTGAATTTCAATAAACTAGACTATTATTTCAGTTAAGAACAAAATTTTTCTTGAAAACAAAATATGAAAACATTATGAGTGAAAGGAAAATTTGATACAATAACATTTTGTTTTGATAACGTGAAAGTATCATTCATTAGTTAAGTGGTTTAAATCTAAAAAAAATATTCTCTCTATTTCAGTATGTTACAAATTTTAATTTTTTCATACATATTAATAATATATATATTTGTGATTATTTTTTACCTATACAAATTTAAACCAATAAGAATTCAATAAGTTTAACTAAGTTTTTGAAATTTGTAACTAATCATTATTAGTTAACAATACATATATTGAAAATATTAAAACCGTAGCTTAAAACAATTTTTTTCTAAAACATGTAACATTATGAAACAGAAAGAGTAACTGCAGTATCTGTCCGAATAAGTTTCATATAATGTGATTACAACAATATAACCTAGTAGTTATATACCCCTCAAAGGAATTAATCCCTCAAAAGAATTAATTTTAACACAACAATTTTATTTCCTTGCAGTGTAACTTTTTGTAACAACACTAAAATTGATACATTTTTAATAGAATTTATCATAAATGAAACAATCGATGTTTTAACTTTGTAATTGCAGGCACAGAAGAAATGAAGTCATGATCAGTGTTTGACTCTTGGGAATTGCAGTCAAAAGAAGCATGAATCAATTGTAACAATATGAAATAAAAATATAAAATTGAAACTACTTGTCCCCCTTTTTTGTTTTTGTCAACCTATCCCTTTTTATTTATATGATCAAAATATATTAAAATTAGAATAGAAAATAACATAAACGATATAATGTGTGTTAATATAAGATTCTGTTCCCTTTCTCCCTACTAGGACTTGGTATTTAATCTGCTATTCGAATCCAAACCTAAACCCAATCCGAAAGACCTGAACCGAAATTCAAACCAAAGTAATAAAATATATGAACGAGAATTACGTTGAGAGATTTCGAATCTGAACGAGTAATATCTGAATCCGAAGAGATATATCCAAAAATAACCGAATATGTATATATATATATATATATTTCACCATATAGTTTTAGTTACTTATCTTATTTAATTTAAAATATTCATATTGATGTATACATGACCCAAAATCATATAATATACATATAGCTACGGTCATAGTGATTTGTTATTCACTGAAAATACATATCAAACTTCTTGTTTCATGCATTATTAGCAAAATTTGCATTTAGATTCTCAAAATAACAATTAAATAGTGTTTTAGTGTTTTTCTATTTTCAAAATATTGTTTCCAAACCTATTAATCGTTGAACCTATTAAAAATTTAAAAAATCAGTTAAATAAATTGTAAATTTTTAAGTATAAGAAACTTAAGTAATGAAGGATTTATTTCTTTTTTTCCAGAATTTTAATAACCAAACCCGAACTAAAAAGATCTGAACCCGATTTGATATGTAAAAGTACCCGAACGGATTTCTAACCCTATACCAAAATACCCAAAAATCTGAACTATCCGAGCCGAACCAAACGGGTACCCGAACCCTCAGACTTACTCTCTACTTCTTTGTTCGCTTCTGTGAAGAAATATGGTTATAGTTTTTGAAAAGCTTTTTCTGTTATACTTCTTCCCGACGATTGTTTGCCTACCAAGTCTTAATGATATGTTGTATTTTTGGCACAGTCTAACAATGTTTTCTAAAGTGTTTTGAGTCTTCATCAAGTCTTTTTAATCCTTTTCAAATCAATACAAGTCTTGAGTGCTCTGGATGGGAGATAGACCAGTTGGAACAAAAGATGTGAAAAATAACCTAACTTGAAGGTTTTCACGAGCGGAGCAACCTGAGCGCCTGTTCTCGAGTGAGCGGAGAAATCCGACTGCGTGTTCCCCTATTTATGGAAACAAATATTATATTTTTGGATTTGCACTAGTTTCCCTATTTTTTTCTCTCCAGCCGCCAGCAGCCTCCATATATCTTCTTTTCATTCTTTCTATTATTTTCTATGCCACTTTTTACAGAGAAACAAATCTAGAGCTTTTTGAGATTTGTGATTTGATACTTTGTAAAGGGAGAAGACCATCTCTCTCGATTTAGAGAAGAGCCCTCTGAACCCTATTTATATTTTATCTGCAATCATATTCATGTCTTCTTCATCTCTTTTTCTGTGTTCTCTGTGGCTATATCTGAGTAGTCGACTTGCTTAGTCTAGGGTGATAAGGTGTTAGATCAAAGAGCTAAACACAAACAAGGTTCATTGTTTGATTGTCTCCATTCATGTTTATGCTTACTACCCGCATTAAATTAGCTATTTAGTGTTTGAAGCTAAGTTTAATCTAATTATCAACAATGCTTAGGTTGCTAAAAACAACATGAATGGGAAATTTGTCCATAGCCGGCGAAAGTAGATGTTAGGAAAATTTGTGAACTTATCGAATCTGTGCTTCAATGTGTGATAGTGATATTCCGAATCCTCATTACTAATGGAATCGAAAGGAACTTTGCTTTCATGTTTTAGTCCAAACGAGAGTTTAGGTATTAAGACTGATTGTTAAAAGGGGAGATGCAACAAGAGTTGGTCAATATTTATTTCTCTTTCGAGTTCTAGACTTGCGCTTAATAAAACCTTGAATAGATGTTTAGCTCATGATCGTTTGATACCCAAGCCTTTACCCTAGGCTAGCATCTTTTATAATCTGAAATCAAACCAACTCTGTTACTTGTTTTATTTTAATTATTTTTCTTGCATTAAATCGATTTGATTTAGCTTAATATCGATCTCATAAAGATAAAGTGTAAATTGGTCTTCTGGAATAAATCTCAAATACTACATCTACACTTCTAGCTTGCAGTAGAAAAATACACAATTTTAGTGTATCATGTTTTGGCGCCGTTGTCGGGACCATATTCTTTTACCTTTATTTTTCAGTTAATTATTAAGTTTAAGATTTCTAACTTCCTATTTTTTTCTTCCTTGCAGCTAATGTTCCAGGTGCATGACTAGTAGACATACTCGGAGAAACACACAAGGACCATTTGCTTACACTCAGCAGCGAAGAGCTTGCAAGATTAGAACGACAGAACCGTCAACAACCGAGGCCAACTAACACTACAATGGGTGACAACAACAATAACGATGACCTCACTGCTGCAATGGCACTCATGAAACAACAGATGCAGCAAACCATGCAGGCTCAGCAAGCTGCTTAGAAAGCTGCTCAGCAATCTGCAGAACATGCAGCTCAAGCAGCCGCACAACAGGAACAACCCGTTCCAATGGGGGAGAGAAACCTTCCGCGCAATAGCCCCACTACGCGTTCAGCCATCACTCCGCGAGCCTGCACTCATCAAGACTTTTAGATCAAGCCAGTCTTGATAGTCCTAGTGCAAAGGAAGACATTTCATTGTCTCCCGGCAGAGATCCATATGGAGCACATTGAAAGCTTTGAGAAAGTGTGCAGTTTCATGCGTGCCAATGGAGTGCCACCAGATTACATTAAGTGCACACTTTTCCTATTCCCTTGATGGAAAAGCAGCTAGGTGGCTAAATTCTCTCCTTACTGACTCTCTTACTTCGTGGGAACATGTCTGATCTGCGTTCCTAAGTCACTTCTACACGAAATCAAAGACAACCACTCTGAGGAACAAGATTGCCTCATTCAAACAATTGACTAATGAACCCTTCTGTGACGCGTGGGATCACTTCAATGATAACTGCAGAGAGTGCTCTCATCATGGCTTTGAGGATGACTACCTCCTCGGCATCTTCTATGATGGAGTTGATTGGGAATTTCAGAATACTTTGAATTATGCGAGCAATGGAGATTTCATGACCCAAACAACTGATGGAGCATTTTCACTGATAGAAAACATGGCATCCAGTTCGTACAACAAACATCCAGAGACTGACCGCGATTGATAACCTAACAGCCAAGGTTAATCAGCTGCTCAAAAACAACCAAAACCAGGTTTACGTCATGGAGGAATAGCCAATAATGACCAAGGCACTACTGATGATACAGCATAGAATGAGGAAACAAGAGAAAACCAGCAAGAGGTCAGTTACGTCAGCAGTCAGGGTTGGCAATTCATGAACTACCGTTCAAATCCTAATCTGAGGAATAACCAGCATTTTTTATCCTACAAGACCAATGCGGATAATCCAACCGACAAATCTCATGGAAATCAGTGGCAGAACATACCCAGAAGAACTATCCTCAGAATCAGCAAGGGAAAATGTTCATTCTTAGCCAGGCTCAGAATCAGTATCAGAACAAACAGAACAACGCGCAGGCCGTTTTGGCTGCTGTGAATAGTTAACCTGACGAGCTAAAGGGTTTAGGCGTGATGATGCAACAAATTCTACAGGGTCAGCAAATTCAAGGAAAGACACTAAAAGCATCTCCAACCCAACTTCATTTTCCACTTTTTGTTTCATTTAAATAAAATTTGCTTCAACCCTACTTCATTGTTTTCTTCAAAATCAAGTCGTGAATAGTGTTGCTTCAAATTTGAAGATCTACTGTGCATATCTTCAATTTTTTGAAGATACACTTTTTAATTGTAAATTGATCCTTTACTTTTGTTTACTCTTATCTTTTGCCAAAATAAATTATATGCTGTAATATAATTCAATTAATTTTTAATTTCATTTGTTATTTTCATCATATTAATGTAAGATATTAAATATACTTAAAAATTATAAATATAAAAAGTAAAATTACATAATTAATATAAAAAGTTACAAAGGAGTTGGCTTCTTTCTAGGAGTTGTTGAGAGTTCATGTCGAAGCTGGGTCAACTACTCAAAATATAATAGCAGCATTTGAGAGATGCGAACGGTGGTCTCGGGATGATCGCAAGCGGCTCGGGTACCTTGCCATCTTCATTGGATACATTGAAGGGAGAAAGTTTTCAACCCCTACACGGGTTAGTGTGGCAAGGCTAGTGATGAATCTAAAATGGTTTGAGAATTATCCATGGGGGTGAGTCGCGTTTAAGGTGATGATGGACTCTGTGAAGGGCAAATATATATCGGATTGTTACACCATTGATGGGTTTATACAAGATCTCCAGGTCTGGGTGTACACAGCTCTGCCGAAATTGGCTGCTAATTATGGTAATCCCATACCAAATAGACCGTCTCCACCGATATTGGCTTACAAGGGTGGCAAAGGACGAAGATGCTTTAAAAAAGCTATTGAAAAACAGGTATTTACTTCAATCCAAAAGACTTTTTAAAAACTTATGATTAAGCCGTCTGGAAAGTCTTCCAACTGGACGACTTAGTAGATGACTTATAATTCAGTTGTTTGGAAAGTCTTCCAGCTGGATGACTTAGTAGAAGACTTATAATTAAGTCGTTCGAGAAGACTTTCCAGACGACTTGTGATTAAGTCATCTTCTAAGTCGTTCAGCTGGAAGACTTTCCAGACGACTTAATCATAAGTTTTATGCGAAGTCTTTTCTTTCCATATTTCTTAATCCGTCAAATATCTAAATTTATATCTTATGTTTACTACAGACTAGGGTGATGAACTCTGTTGAGAAGGACATTGGTAAAATATTTCCAAAATGGGACTCTGATACTAATGGCCCGGCCGCAGAGAACATAAACTCATGTATAATCAGAGACCGTGGAAGTGGACCATGGATTGCTGGGAAGTCACCGGTACTTGGGTCAATACAAAGCCGGCAGCAAAGAAAGCGAAGAAAACGATAGTTCTGGTGAAGGAAGACGAAGACATTCCAAGACCTCTAAAGAAAGCTCGTAAAGAGCGTAGTGAATAGCTACTTGAAGAGGAAGAGGTTCCTATAGAGGTCCAGAGGTGAGTACCACTCTTTGTGGGCTGACAAAGAGGATATTGAATGAGTTGTGAAGAATTGTTTGAAGGATTCTTTGAAGGACATACTCGATGCCTTGAGTCAAGGGTTTGGGACGTCCCTTACGGAGATCAAGTATCGGTCTGGAAGGTTGGAAGCTGTGGAGAAGATCGTTCGTATCACCAAAAAAGGGAAAGGGGCATCATCTCAAAACACTAGCTCTCCCAAACCTAAAACGCAAGAACCCGATGTTAGTAAAGCATCCTCTCGCAACAAGAAATTGACTAGACAAAGTTTTAAGCATAAGAACTGAAAGTTGGATGTTTGGTTAATATTGAAGAGTGAAAGTGTTAATGGGGCGAACGCGGGAAGGAAGAGCTTGCTGGGGGGGGGGGGGCGTAAAGCAACAGATTTGTCCGCATGTGCTACTTCCTTGAAAGAGATGAGTATAGTTCCAAGCCAGGCCGAGGAAAAACCTCCAGAATTGAGTCTTGTTCTATTGGAGAAACAATGACCACTGTTTCATATTTAGTGCAGGAGGAAGCTAGATATCAGGAAAAGAGGAAAAAAAAAACGCTTTGGCAGGAATTAAACGTGCGAAGATTGATCGAACAAGGAAACTTGCTGCCTCACAGCAATCTCCTTATACGACAAACAACACGGCCAAAGTTATCATTTCAAACAAAAAGTGATTGCTTTTCAACATTATGGCTTGCTTTTTAGACTGGTTGAAAACTGATCCGTAAGTGATTGCTTTTCAACATTATAGCTTGCTTTAGTCTACAAAACTGATTGCTTTTCAACATTTTGTGTTTGCAGTGAGTATAGCAAGCCTCTCAACAAAAAAAACACGTACAACACCAACTAAGTGGTATCACACCATCTGGACCTCCTTAGCTTGGCTGGAAGACTGTGTAAGTCTTCTGCTATGACTTATATCTTCTACCAGTAAGTGATCTGGCAAGTCATCTACAAAGAAGACTTAACAGATGACTTACTTACTAAGTCGTCTGATATGTCTTCTACTTACTGGTAAGCCGTCTAGTAAGTCGTCTGATATCTTCTGACTTGTATTATTTTAAATGCATCATGTTGATGCTTGGATTAATGTGCTGAGGAAGAGGTACGCTGAAAAGCTACAAGAGTTCAGGAGCGAGAGGATGTGCTTCCTTGATCATCTCTTTTCTCAGAAATGGAGATTCAACTACTCCGATTTTAAGGAATCAGAGTGTGATCACAACGATTTAGGAAGAAAAATTCCTAGTGGAGCGTTTAATTATTATTCAGGCGTTATACCATCATTTTGCCAGTCGAACAAGATATGGGGGTGGATATTGATGACATCTATGCGCCAGTGAACTACAACGGTTGTCATTGGATTGCTATGTGGATATCGATCCATGAGAGACACATAGTCATTTGGGACAGCATTTATTCCGCTATCTCAGACGAAGAACTCGCTGTGGTAATGGAGCCTTTTCTCTGCATGATCCCTTATCTGCTTGTTGAGTGCGCTACATCTGATGAACTGCGTGCCCAATACTTCCTGGAGCCATTCACGTTTAAACGTGAACCCAATATGCCTCAGGCCCGAGCTGGTGATTATGGCGTCTAAGCTCTCAAATACATTGAATGCCATGCTCTTGGGATGCCATTTAATCCAAAAGACTATGCTAAGGCCAACGCCAACGTGAAGGCTATTAGGGATAATATGGCGGTGGATATATTTAATGAGCTCCCTGGCCAGCATGAGAAGGAAAACTAGGATAATTTTGAGAACATAGGTGCTTATGATGGGTGATAGATTAGGCTGATGTTTGTATGTTTGTATTTGAACTTGATTAGGGGGATATTTAGGCTGATGTCTGTATGTTTTGTTTGTTTGTTGTAACTTTTTTTTTGCACAGAAGACTTACAGTAAAGTCGTCTGGAATGTTGGACGACTTAACTATAAGTCGGAATGTTGTATTTTTTTTGAACCTTTCGGATAATATAAATATAAAGTCATAATGTTGTATTCTTTTGGTAGTGCAATTTCTTAAATTTGGACGACTTTGGTAGTCGGAATCTATAAACTTTGTGTTGCTTCCGGGGTTTGCATCCTCTCATCCGGGAAGCTTTAACCAAGATTGCCATCTTGATTTCTTCTGTCTCCCCGGACCACGCTTTTCGGCCGGAGGATCGCATGTGCGTTCCTCAACTTGTTGTCCAGCATAAGGATATATATTCTCTGAGTATCCTGCAAACAAATAATTCTTTGAGTACACTGGATTTATAAGTGTGAAGATATGCAGACGAGCATGTGATCCAGCAGCTATAGCATGAGAGCAAGGTATTTTCTCCACTTGATAGACACCACGATCACACTTTCCATTCTCCAAATCAACCACACAGTCCATTTTACCACCTTTCACAAAGAATTACCATCCATCAATTGGTTGGGCCCTCATCGTATCCGCTATCTCCGATCGAACAACAAGCAAGTATTCAACACCCCGACTATGATCTGTTAGGAGACTCAAAGCATCTACTCTCATTTTCCAAAACCACTTTCCTATCTTCTCCCTTATGAACTCCAATAGGAACTGAATCGGAAATCCTCTAGCTGCTTCAGTGCAGAATTAATAGATTCAGCGATGTTGCTTGGTTTTATGTTGTACATGTCCCCCTGACAATAAACCCTTGACCATAGGCTAACGTCGGCGTTCTCCAAAATACGTTGCAAGGTCCGGGTTTGCACTCTGTATCTCAGCCGTGTATCGGTCAAAATCTGAAACCGTATGAGAATAAGCATCACCTTTCACCAAGTACAAGAGATGTTTCCCTTTAACTTTTTGACGATGTTATCTTGAAGGTGATAATAATATATTCCTCGGGTTGCACAAGGAAACACCTTATCACATGCACTTTTAATGGCCATGTGTCGGTCGAAGATTATCACCAGAGGCTGCTCATCAGATACACAAGTTGCCAATTTTATGAAAAACCATTCCCATGAAGGTTCATCTTCAGCATCTACGATCCCAAAAAGCCAATGGAAATATCTGAAAATTCCCATCTTGTGCGGCTGCAACTAACAAAAAACCTCAATACTTCCCACTTAGGTGAGTCTCATCCACCACGATGACCCTTCTCTGCTACTTAAAACCTTTGACAGAAGCTTCAAAAGAGAGAATAGATACTTAAATCTACTGATAGAATCAAGTTCTATAGCCGTGATAGAATCAAGATTTGCTAAGGAGATTTGCTCGAGATATGATGGCAGACGCGAATATCCATCTTCTGCTGATCCTCTCACCAATGTTTGTGCATATAAAAGTGCTCTGTATGAAGTGGTGTAATCAAGCGTCATGCCAAACATGTTCTTCATTGCATCAGTGATATGCTGCGGAGTCAACCCATCAATGATTCCAACACGATCAATGAAAAGCCTACCAACATACTTCGGAGTACAGTGTCTCCGCTGAGCGATTTGGTCTGCCACTGGGCATGTATGTGTTTCAACATACTTTGTTACCCAAAACGTGTGTGTCCCATGTTTCACACTCGCACTGATCTTCCATCCACAACCACTAACCCGACATATTGCCACAAGGAAAGTTTTCGTTGACTTGTATATTCTGAGGGAGAACTTACGTCTCACTGTTGTTAACCGCAGCTCTGAAAGCAGTGCATCCTTGCTAACAAAACTCTGGTTGACATAGATACTGTTACTATTCGATCTTCCTCCTTCAATAGCATATGTCTTTTTGAAATCTTCAAACACATATCATCATCTTCTTCCCCATCTTCATCTTTAACCTTTCCATAAACACTGTAATCTTCACCATCCTCGTCCGCTTCGGCAACAATAGAGATATTACCATACTCTTTAAATATAAAATACCCACTTCCTAATTTTTTTCAGAACTAATTATGTTTTCTATAAATCGGATACATTATGCTGAAAAAAATTATTGAAACATAATTACTTGCTTCACATTATTACTTGCTTCACATAATTTATCCTTATATCATTCTTAGAGTTTGTGATGAGGGAAGTTATAAAAGGTTGGTTATGTGAAATTTTAAACTTTCTTTTATTTTACTTTTTCGTTAGAAAAAAAAAATTTCCACATGTCAAATTTTAATTTTATAGGCGATTTGCACTTTATTATATAAAAGATTACTTGCTTCTTAAATTTATTTGCTCTTCTAGATGTACTTGGTTTCTAAAATATTTTATAGTATTTATATATAAAATTTTATTATTCATCAAATAAGCTACATCAATTCATTCTCTTCTCTTGCATGCATTAAAATTGAGATTTCAAATATTCATTTCTGATACTAATTTGAATTTTTAAGCAGGTTTGATACGATTTTAGTTACAAACTCCCGTGAGTATTTTTTTACGGGGCTAATTTATAAATCAGAACTTTATACGTGGGTTATATTTTAATTTTCTACTTTTATTTACTACGTTGTGTGCGACAGAAGAGAAGGCTGCTAAATCGGATTTGGAGAAAACCCTGGAAAGCGGCGAGAAAGGTGGAATCTTTCGGCTCGAGACGATGAAGAGCAACTGGCTTCTTCAATTGTTATTTATATTAATTCTCGTGTTTGTTCCTCGTATATTAAATAAAATAAACTTTTATTTTTTATTTTTCAGGATAACATTATCAGTAAGTAATTTTTAAATACTTGAAATTACAACTATGTTACTCACAAATAGTCATAAGTAACTTATAAATACTTGCATGTACCTCCCAAATACTCGAAAATAGCAAGTAATAAACATAACAAGTAACTTGCAAATAACTTATTTTTTTGTAAGTATTCGCAAAAACAAGTATCCGGTTTTGACAAGTCAAGTATAAGTCAAAATTTTCATTACTCGTACAAAACAAGTCAACTATCGAGTATTGATAAAATAGCAAGTACCCGTCTTATGCTCACCCTTAAATTTGGAATTATGGCGGATGCGATTTTTTGTGGTTTTGTGCTTAACTCGGACCATCGTGTAATCGGCGTTTGTTTCATTCGTTCTTCTGAGATTACGATTTCCAAGTTTTTCCGCGGATTTTCTTTGTTCGGAAATTTCTTAGAATTTTATAAAATGACTTCTCATGTTTTATAAAACGTATTTTTATTTTACGTAAACTTTTAGCCATTGATTATGTCGTGACCGATTTTGACACCAACAGTTAGCCCCCCAGCTCCTTAGAACCTTGAGCTTCTAGCGTGAGGTTCTTGCGAGTAGTTAGCCAATTTTAGGTAAGTTAGGCGAAATTAATGGTTGGAAAGTTCTGTTGAAAGTGATCTTTCCACTCTCCAGGGAACGGAAATCGTTTAGGATTAGTGCTGCGCCTTGTGAAGGCTGCCTACATACCCTATTGAAGGAATCAAGCCTTTCGTAGTTCGTTTTGGAGTTAAGGTTCGTATGACATGTTTCCAAGAAAGACCTTTACGGTCTGGTTATGTGAATTGGCCCTTTGCCGGCCTTGAGACTAGTCTCGTGGGCTGTTTGCTATGGCCGAGTGTGACCATTATAGTTTTTGGACTGGCCGTGTGTGGCTCTGAGTCCCTGCCGCTTTTGTGGCTTTATTATAAATCAGTTTGCGTTTTTAAGAGCTAGTTTTATTCGTATGAATGTAGAGGGAAGAATATGAGTTGATATTGAGGGAGGTCCGCGAGTTGTCGTCTCGCATTCCTTTTCCTTTCTGGATCGCCTTATTCGTTTGCTCGTTTTAGGATGTTTAGTAAATCGAGTGAGTGTTTAGATGTGGGCGAAGAGACATGGCTTTAGGATCTCGATTCATGCCTTGAGATGTTAGCGACCAGTGTGCTGGGTTTAGGGCAAGACCTAGGTTTACTTTCGGATTGAGGCTATGCGATGACTAGTCGGCTTTCGTTTTGCCTGTTGTGATTTTAACCTGATTCCATACCGATTTGGAATCCGCGATAGGTTCTCGGCTTATACGATTCGTCTGATTGGAACCGAGCATCTCACCGGGAACAATTTCTAAGTTTCCCGGAAGTGCTGACCAAAATTTTGGATTTATTTTATAGCGCTATTACCCTTGTGTTGGGTGTTTGAGAGCTATCTCTGCGAGATAACTTAAGTTTGTTTAGGACTGTTGCGAGTTTTTTGTGATCAGCAACAAACTTTTAGGTGATAGATGTTAGCGTTGTTTGGGCCTTCGCAAAGGATATGTATGTTAAGAAGTTTTGTATGTTTTATATTCGCGGATGGACTGTTGGGTCTTCCAAGAAAGTGATTTTATCGAGGAAGGTATTTGTGTCGAAAAACTGTTCTTCAAGCGTCTGCGACGTCTCGCAATGCCGAAGTTTTATTTCGTGTGCCGCGTTTCGTGCAGAATTGTTTATGGGGTAATTTCTCGAATGTAATCGAGAGGAATGATAACGGATGCTTGTGAACCGCATAATGAGATCTTTCAGATCGTGGTGCGAGGAAACAAAGTTTAGATTGCTCGTTCAGTGCCGGATTGTATAGGTTGGTTTTCGCTATAAGGAAAGTATTTTTCGCAAAATCTGTTACGTTTTCTTTTGAAAGTTACTTCGTTACGACATGATCCTGACTGTACGGAAGATTTTTCGCATAAGTAACGGGCGATGAATTTAGTAAATCGGCACGACGCGTTGGGATAACAATGTTTCCGCAGATTTTCGAGAAACTTTTCCGCTTAGTTTTTTTTTTCGGTGATAGTTTTTTGGAGTCACTCACGGAGTTTTACCAGAAGTTATTTCACCGAGATCTAGTCGCAAAATGTTTTAGCGGGTTTCTCGAGCGGAACGAATCACATGACCAGCAATAGGATCAGTCGGCGAGAAGGGATTACGTGTTCTCTATTGCTGTTTTGTGTTCTCGATTTTTTTTTTTGCTGCAAATGTTCTTGATATTATTCCGTGACTCAATTGGTTTGACGGAAAATGAGAGCAATGCTTTGACGCCTAAAGATTTCTCGTATAATTTTTCGATTCTTATACAAAACTTGTTTTGTCAAGTTGGAGAAGATCTTTATGACTTCGGCAAATCATCGAGTTTCACTCTAAAGTTTCGCAGAGATTTTCTAACCGTATGATTGCGATGAGAGATGCTGTATAGTCCTAGAGATTATTTCCCAGACTATTTGGATCAGTCTTTAGCGTTTAGACGGTTCTTAGATTGTCGTTTGCTTTTGTGATGATTTTGACGAGGCGCCGCGTTGTCCGAATATTTTTCCGATTATTTTTGCGAGAGTTTGCTTCATATAAAGTGTTTTATTGATGCGAGGAAAAGTGTTCGACGAAAGAAAAAAAGATGAGTTTCCTTTGAAGGATTGGGATGATCGGAAATCCGGGTCGATTAAAGACCATGGTGGATTGGTGATGACTTGAAGTATGTCTGATGTACGAAAATTTCTAGGAGCGAGTCGGTTGTAAGACGACGTCAGCGTCTCTAGCTCCTTCTTTCTTTTAGGAAATGAGATGAGTACGCTCGAATGCGTGTCGATCGTTTCTCGGTTGTACGAGAGATTGGATCGGTTTGATAGTTATGCCTGAACAGTTAGAGAACAACAGATCGAGATAGACAAAAATTGCTTACGACTTAGCATGCTAGACTATCCCGCTAAATTCTAAGTTCCCTAGGTTTTATGGCAGTTTACAAGTCATTTTCATTCCTTTCCTATGAGAAATTAGAAGTATAATAAAATTTCCAAATCGGTCATACCTTAGTTTCATTGACGATTTGGGATTGTCTACTTCGTTCTTCGTCTTTTGACTTATTCTCGTATGAATCGGTCTTCAACGAATTACCAACAAGAGTATCGGAGCGGGGAGAAGACTTAACCATCAGAGTTCATGTTCTTGTTTCTTCGTACTGCTGGTTTTACTTAACCGACTAGGTGCGCTTTGCATATCGAAAAATCAATCACGTGTTTATGATTGGATGTTTTCGACTTAGCGTGGCAGAGTTTCGTAAAACCGGATTGCGTTTAGAGAGTTCAGATCTCACGTATAGTTTAGGCAACTTTGGTGTTAAGTCAACCGTTGCCGTTTTAGATGATTGATTCAAACTTATACGAAGAAACAAGTCTTTGCGGTTTTTATCGTAAAATCTTGATGGAAATTCCGATTGAGACGAAACGAGAATCAGCGCAATCAAGACTCGAGAGAAAAACTCGAGGATTGGTTCAGCTCGGCGTAGGGCGAGGCAGGTGAACACTTTCAGCTTTCCGTGTAGCGAGCTGGATAGTAAGAACCTTTGGGGCAAAGTCAGCGCCTCAAGGGGGAGGTGAAAGGCTGGTCAGCTCGATGTACGGCGAGCTAGTCTTGAACGGTTCAGCTCGCCGTACGGCGAGCTGTTTCAGCTTGGCAGGTCGCCGTATGGTGAGCTGGACGATAAGAACCCTTGGGGCAAAGTCAGTGCCTTGAGGGCGAGGTGGAAGGCTGGTCAACTCGAGATACGGCGAGCGAATTTTGAACGGTTCAACTCCCCATACAGCAAGCTGGTTCAGCTTGGCCAGGTCTCCGTATGGCGAGCTGGACGATAAGAAAACTTAGGGCAAAGTCAGTGCCTCGAAGGCGAGGTGGAAGGCTGGTCAGCTCGCCGTAGGGCGAGCTGGTAATCTCGACGTACGGCGAGCTGGTTTTGAACGGTTCAGCTCGCCGTACGACGAGCTGGTTTAGCTTGGCCAGGTCGCCGTATGGCGAGATGGACGGTAAGAACCCTTGGGGCAAAGTCAGTGCCTCGTGGGCGTGGTGGCGGGCCGGTCAGCTTCGCCAAGATGGCAAGCTGGGTTGCTTGGCCGACTCACCGTCTTTTCGAGCCGGACAGTATCGCCCAATTCTGTGAGTAGCCTAGGGGTTTTCCCGTGAGTAACCAACCTAGGGTTCTTCCGCGAGTAACCTAGGGTTTTTCTCGCGAGTAACCATCCTAGGGTTCTTCCGCTAGCAACCTAGGGTTTTTTCGCGAGTAACCCATGGTTTTGTCTCGCGAGTAACCCAGGGTTTATTTTGCGAGTAACCTAAGGTTTATTTTGCGGTTTCTGGGAGAGCAAGTTTTATCTTTCCGAAATGTTCTCGGAAAACGTCTTTTGCTCAATCCATACGTAATGAGATTTGTCCAACTCGGAAATAAGAAAAACACTACGGGGTTTGACAGATTTTATCGTTGCCCTTAGTGATCTGAGATAGAAATTGCGAGCTTTTTTTGTTGCTCTTCCCGTGGCAAAAAGTCGCGATTAGGTTTTCGATTTAAATAAGTACTATAGCGTTTGCGTGAGCGTTGACTATAGGAGTAATCGCTGCTGGAGTTGTTCTACCAGCGTTTTTGCGAGCTGCGGCTTTGTCTTTCATATTTCCAGACATCGTTTTGATCAAGCGTTTTGCGGCTATGAGTAAGAGTAATCCGACCCCCCTCCTTCCAGCGCAAAACTGTGTGATCCGAAATTCACACCATCGATTTCCGTAAAATAAAGAAACTCAGGAAAACCCTTATTTTCCAGAGGATCCGGATCTCTGCGGAAGCCAACGACAAGTAACCAAATAAATGCGGAAAACATGAAAAACATGATAAAACGCATTTATAAAGAAAGTTGATCTTATCTCGAATTCGCGTAAGAGCGTTGCGATCTTTACAAGAGATTACAAAGGCTTTAGCCGCAGGGGCCATCTTTAAACCTAGTCGAGTCGCAGCTCGATAACAAAAGACGAAAAAGATACGAAAAAAGAGAGTTTGATTGATTTCGGACTGAACCTTATGAAAAGCTGCATACGTACCCCTTTCGAGGATCAAGTCGAACGTATATCAGTTGATAGATCTGGACAAGAGATCGAACTGCCTGGGCGATTTCGTCTAGTAATTGAATACCAGTCATAGAAACCGAACTTGTCGAGAATAAAGCATATGTTTCTAAGTGCGGAAAATTCTAAGTCTAGAAAAGTTGTAAAAGTCTCAGATGAGAGCTGTCAAAATCGTCCCCTACTTCTGTCCTATGCCTCTTTCTTATATACTCCTTTCCTAAGCGGCTTAGTCCTTCCATTTCGCCCAGATTCGAGTTTATCAAAAATCTTCCATTTATCTCTATCTTTCTTTTTTTCCTGCGGAAATCTTCTATTTATCCTCAAAATTGACATTTATCTTCAGATTTGACATTTATCTTCTTTCTGCGAGTAAATCGTCAAAACGTCGTCGTATCTTTGGGCTAGACTTCGTTAAAGTCGCAAGATAGGCTTTTATCGCGTTTTAGGACTTTTCGAGCCGTTTTACTATAAAACCGTTTTACGACTCTATACGAGATCGTTTTCTAATGCGATGCCGTTTTTAAATAAGTTTCTCGAGTTAATCACAAAGTTTGGCAATGTCGATGTTTCGGTTAATCCTTGCTGTTTTCTACGATTTACTCGAGGTTTTATTAAAAACGCGTCTTTTACGATTTTTCACAAAAAAATCTCGAGTAAATCGTATAGTTAGGCAATGTTCAGTGTTTCGTTTAACCATCGCAGTTTTATTTGATTTCCTTGAGTTCTTTCGAGAAAACAAGACTTAACGGTTTTTATCGTAAAACTTGGACGATAGGACGGATCGAGATGAAACGAAAGACGTTTCAACCATGGTTCAGAACACGGCCGAGCCGCAAGACGTATGCCTTGAGTCGAGGATGTGGGTGATCCAGGCTCGGGATGGTCAGCTCGACGTACGGCAAACTGAACTGGGAACGGTTCAGCTCGCCGTATGGAGAGCTGTTCGGGGAGTGACTAGCTCGGCGTACGGCGAGCTGGTTTGGCCGAACTAGCTCGCCGTACCGCGAGCTAGTCCGTTGCCACCTAGCTCACCGTACGGCGAGCTGAATCGGTTGGTTCGGCTCGTCGTACTTTGAACTTAGTTCGGTCGAACCTGCTCGCGGTTTTACGGCGGATGCGGTTTTGTGCTTAACTCGGACCATCGTGTAATCGGAGTTTGTTTCGTTCGTTCTTCTGTGATTAAAATTTCAAAGTTTTTCCGTGGATTTCCTTTGTTCGGAAATTTCTTAGAATTTTATAAAACGACTTTTCATGTTTTATAAAACGTATTTTTATTTTTCGGAAACTTTTAGCCATTGATTCCGTCGTGACCGATTTTGACACCAACAATTCTTAGTAACAAAATCACCTACCTCCTCACCCCACTGTTACTCCCATGCTCTACCAATTGAATCTAAGAAATCTTCCCGTCCAATCCATCTCTTATCAAATCTGAATTGTCCCTTCCGACTCGGAACCCTATCCTCCAAAAAAAGCTACCAGTGGTCTATGGTCAGAACTCACCATTCCCAGATATTCTGTATAAGAACACGGGAATAATGAGTACCACTCCTCTTTTGCTAAAGCACAATCTAAGCGGCAGCGCACCATTCCCGTTCCTCGCCTTCCTTGCCATGACAGCTGGTTTCCCCGGGCGGGAAACTCCAGAAGACCCGTGTTTCTAATCATGTTATTAATAGGTAAAAAGGATGCTGCGTCTCTTATTGATCCTTCATCCTTCTCATGATTTCCCGTAATCTCATTCAAATTCCCAATAATGAACCATGGTTCCGATCTTGCGAGACCGTATCTCGTTAATCTTTCCCAAACTTGTTCCCTTAGTTTTATAATTGAATTTCCATACACAAAAGTCATGAAAACTTTCCTTTCCATCATTACCGCTTCTACATCAATCATACAATTGCTCGTATACAAAATTTAGATTTGGTAATCTTTATTATAAAATAATGTTAGCCCACCACTTCTCCCATTTGGATCGATCGTCACCGGATGATCATATCCAAAATGTGCCTGGAAATCCGGAACATAAGGAGATTGTTGCTTTGATTCCGCTAAAAATAAAAAGTCTGATTTATGTTTATATCATATCTCTCAGAGATAGCGTATAGTCCATTTCCTATCCATACCCCTATAATTCCAACTTAAGATTCTCATAAATCAAAAAATTGATTTGCTCTTGCGAGCTAAATATCCAGGTTTAAGGAGACCTGTTTTGTCATATAAAAATATAACTTGGACCTTTGCCATTTCTCCTCCATGAACGTTATTAAAAAACCATATTATTATGCACTCGTCAAGTTCAAAGAGGTTGATCCTCCGGACCTGGTACCCCATTTTCCTTTCCCCTTCTAATCTGTAATTCACATACACATGTCCACCATACTGAACATCTTTATCTATTATCCTTAACATAATTCTCGTTAATAAAATCATTCTTGAACCCAACTACTTGTAATAAAATTTTGAAACTGTCGTACATACACATATAATACTTTAGCCATCCAACGATGATCAATCACAATACAAAAATAAGATCGATTACCCATATACTCCAAGAGAAATAAACATACCATATCAATATCACTACGAAAGACCAATGCCACCTGCATCCTAATAATCCACACCATGACGTAACTGAATTTTAATCTCCCTCGTTGGCCACATGAAAAGAACAAATATCGCTCTGTTGAATAGCACGGGATCCTCGTATAAGATACCCTCCGAAGATCCACTGCCATAACTGTTGTGAAGGTCTGGTTTGATGAGACCAGACCAACAGAAAGACCATTCTCCGCAAGCAACTTAAACCAACTCCATACCAAAAGCCAGCATTTCCTCTCCAGACCTTGTTCCTTTCCCTCGTCAAACATAAAGAAATCTGTATCAGACCACAATACCACAAGGAAATAAAACCTCAATAGAACAGGTAGACGCATCCAGTAACCCATAATAATGCCAATTTTATTCCAACCAGACTTGACCAAAACAGCCATCAACCAAAGCAGATTACTAAGAAAAACCAAACACAAAACAAAAGAAACAAAAGCAAACCTGCTAAAAGAGCTTATTGAAAAACATATGAAAATAATAGATACTACCAAACCCCACCCCTTTCCATCATCATTCCTTGATTGAGTAGACTCCATAAAACAAACTTTGTGGGAACCGAAATTTGCACTGTCAATTTTCCTTCAAATATGAAAACTTAGGGAAAACTCTAATTCTCTCGAGGTCTTGGATCTCTGCGGAAACCACTAAAACGAAAAAGTTAACAGAATATAGATGAACAGAATATCGACAAACAAAGTATAGATAAAGAATTTGCGTAAAAGCTCTTATTGATAAAGAGATTGACTGCTGTTACAAAGAGAATCGCGGAACTTAGACGACAAAACGTTCTAAGGATCCGACTTGCTAGTCTAGTCACCTAAGTCTAATTCGCCTGAGCTAACAGCCGTCTTTCTAGGTCTCAAATTCGCCATCTGCTTCTGTCCTCTGCCTTCTGCTTGCATACTCCCTCCCTTAGGGGGTTTACTCCTTCCTTTTCGCCTAGATTCGAGTTTATCAGGAATCTTCAATTTATCTCGATCTTTCCATTTTCTTTGCGGAAATCTTCTATTTATCTTCAAACTTTACATTTATCTTCAAACTTGACATTTTTCTCTTTCTGCGATTAAATCTTAAAATCGTCATTGTATCTTTGGGCTGGATTTCGTTTAAAGTTGCAAGTGGACTTTTCTCGCGCTTTTGGGCTGTCCAAGCCGTTTTGCGATAAAAACCGTTTTACAGTTTTAGACGAGATCGTTTCCTGATACGATACCATTTTTATAATATTTCTCGAGTTGATCGTATAGTTTGACAATGCACGATGTTCCTTCTAATCGTTGCCGTTTTATACGATCTTCCCGAACTTTACGAGAAAAGAAGACTTTAACGATTTTTATCATAAAACTTGAACGGTAAGACGGATCGAGACGAAACGAGAGACGTTTCAACCATGGTTCAGAGCATGATCAAACCGAAGGACGTATGCCTTTCGTCAAGGATGTGGGAGTTCGAGGCTTGGGACGGTCAGGTTGACGTACAGCAAGCCGAACTGGGTTGGTTCAGCTCGCCGTACGGCGAGCTGCTTTGAGGCGACCAGCTCGCCGTACGGCGAGCTGGCTTGGTCGAACCAGCTCGTCGGCGAGCTGGTCCGGACCGACCAGTTCACCGTACGGCGAGCTGAACCGGCTTGTTCAGCTGATCGTACGTTGAACTGGTTCGGTCGAACCTGCTCGCGGCGGATGCGGTTTTTTGCGGTTTTTGCTTAACTTGGGCAATTGTGTAATCAGCGATTGTTTTGTTCGTTCTTCCGAGATGACGATTTCCAAGTTTCCGTGGATTTCCTTTGTTTTGGAAAGTCCGTAGCATTTTATAAAACAACTTCTCGTGTTTTATAAAACGTATTTATTTTTTCGGAAAGTAACGATTTTGATCTCAATAGAAATAATCGTAGACGTTGATTTCGAGATTACGATTTTTGGCACCAACAGTTTGCCCCCCAGCTCGCAAGTTTCGAAGAAGGTTTTTGCGGGCGAGTGGAGTTGTTTTAATCGAAATCCACAGCTGCGATTTGTCTCATTGCGGAAGATGAGCTCATTTTTTTCTATAAGTATTGGATCATTACTTCACATATCTTCAATCTTTCAAATTTCTCTCCAACTTCCCTCTAGAAAATTGGTTTGTCAAGATGTCTTCTTCCCAAGGTGATTAACAAAGCCATGACGCCCCAGCTATTGCCAACCCTATGATGGAGTCGCAGGATGCTCGAATCTCTGAGTTCCTTTTGTTCCAGGAAGAGATGTATCGCCGCGATGCTGAGGAAACTACGGAGCTGACTTGCGCAGTCCTGGCGGCTCTGCCCGTTCCTGCGGAAGAATCCGATGTTTTCCCAGGCGAGGTGGTGAGTGCTGCAGCGGCACCTGCGGCGAGTGCCACTGTCGAACCATCGAAGTCGTCCGCTGTCCCGACCCTTGCTGAGATCGAAACCATAGTGGCTCCCATCGAGGTCGAGCCGGCTGCAGCCTCGAAACCTCCTCGTCCGGTCAAGAGGGTGATCGTTTTAGGACTTCCGGCGCTTAGCGCAACGTTGGCTGCTCCAACCAAAGGTCGTAAGAGACCTTGCGCGAACCCTGATGCTCCCAAGAGAAAGAGATGCAAGAAGGGTCCAGAGGCTGGTCTTTCGTCGAGCAAAGCGCTGAGCTCGGATCTGATGTCGCAACACCGCGCCAAGGTATTGATTCGCGAGTACACCTTAGTCTCGATTTTTTTTATTTGGTGTCTAATCGTCTACCTTGATTCTTTTAGTTTGTCTCGTTAATCGATGGAGTGATTAACAAATTCGGATCCAAAGTTGATCATTTAGCGAAGGAGTTGGCTGAGTCACAGGAGAGGTCCGCTCAGCTTGAAGGGAAGTTGAAGGTGATTGAAGATGCGCATTCGGCGGAGGTGTCTCAGTTCGAGGTTAAGATCATCAAATTGGAGCGCGATCTCGGAAAGACTGCGAGTTCTTTGCTCAAGGCGAAGGATGCGAAGAAAGCTAAGGCTTCGGAGTTGCACAGACTTCAGCGCAAGATGAAGAGCATTGAGGGATTAACGGTCCGTGCGACCAAAGAGGATGTTCATGTCGAGGGAAGTGACTCCGATCCAGCTCTTGCAACAGAGTGCGCCCTCCAGCCTAGCGTGGATGAGAGCAAAGCTCCTGAGGCTCCCGAGGAAGGTGAAGGCATGGTTGCGTGCGCCAATGAGGCGAGGGAGGAGGACGAGACTCCGTGTGCGGAGACTGTCTGAAGTTGTAATCTCGTGTGAGAGATTTTAAAAATTTATGTTTTTGTGTGTTGGCTGAGGATGGCTTTTGTACTTATTCGGGACTGGCCATTACGGCTTTGAATCCATGTTGCTTTGGCAACTTTTATTAAACAATCAGTTTTCGTTTACTTCTTGCTTTGAGTTGAAATTGAGGGAGGTCCGCGAGTTGTCGTCTTGCATTCTTTTTCCTTTGTGGATTGCCTTATTCGTTTGCTCGTTTTAGGATGTTTAGAAAATCAAGTGAGTGTTTAGATGTAGACGAAGAGACATGGATTTAGGATCTCGATTCATGCATTGAGACGTTAGAGACCAGTGTGCTGGGTTTAGGACAAAACCTAGGTTTACTTTTGGATTGAGGCTATGCGATGACTAGTCGGCTTTCGTTTTGCCTGTTGCGATTTTAACTTGATTCCATACATATTTAGAATCCGCGATAGGTTCTCGGCTTATACTATTCGTCTTGTTGGAATCGAGCATCTCACCGGGAACAATTTCTAAGTTGCCCGGAAGTGCTGACCAAAAGTTTGGATTTCTTTTATAGCGTTATTACCCTTGTGTCAGGTGTTCGAGAGTTATCTCTGCAAGATAACTTAAGTTTGTTTAGGACTGTTGTGAGTTTGTTGTGATCAGCTACAAACTTTTTAGGTGATAGATGTTTACGTTGTTTGGACCTTCGCGAAGGGATTATATCTTAAGAAGCTGTGTATGTCTTTTATAGTCGCGGACGGACTTCTTACTGTTGTTTTTTGCAGAGAAACGATTTCTTTCGAATATTGCCGACGTCTCGCTATGTTCATGATTTCATTTTTTCTCTCGCTGCGTTGCGGATAAAAGTTTGAGAAATTTCGAGTTCGCAATTTCGGGAGTATACAAGTATATGTATACTCACCTACCCCCCCCCCCCCTCCCCTCTTTTTAATGAGGGGGGACAACTGGTCTTGTCTTGCGACAAGATGCCTACGTACCCTTTAGGGGGGATCAAGCCGTCTCGTAGTTCAGTGTTTTGTGGGCGCGTTGCCTAGTGATAATATTTTTTGAGATGCATCGCGTTCCACGATCGGGGAATTTCGGTGCCTTGCATGTTCGCGATTTCGAACGCTCCCGGCCGGACTACCTTTATGACCTTGTATGGTCCTTCGCAGTTGGCGTCCAATTTCCCGGCGTTTCGTACTGCGGTGTTTTGGAAGACTTTTCGTAAGACTAGTTCGCCTTCATGAAATCTGCGGCCTCGTACGTTTGAGTTATAGTATTTTGCTGCCGCTTGCTGATGGTTCTGAATTCGGATGAGGGCCTGATCCCGTCATTCGTTAACCAGGTCGATTTTGTCGAGCAGCATTAGGTTGTTCGACTCTTCCCTTTCCGAAAGTAACCTTCTGCGTACTCCCGGAAATTTGACTTCCACTGGGACCATGCATTCTGTTCCGTACACGAGGGCAAAAGGAGTTTCATCCGTCGCTCGTCTTGGGGTCGTGCAGTGCGACCATAAAACTCCCACGAGCTCCTCAGCCCACTTACCCTTTTTGGCATCGAGGTGTTTTTTGAGGCTGTCGAGGATAATTTTATTAATGGTCTCGGCTTGTCGTTGCCTTGAGGATATCTTGGAGTTGATTTTGTCAATCGTATTTTCCATTTTTCGCAGAAAGCTTCGAATCTAGTCAAGATGAATTGAGACCCGTTATCCGTTACGATTTTGTATGGGACTCCGTGTCTGCAAACTATATTTTTCCATATGAAAATCTCTACTTGGGCGTCTTTGATGCTTGCGTAAGATTCCGCTTCGACCCACTTGGAGAAGAAATCGGTTAGGACTAATAGGAAACGTTTTTGTTTCGACGCGTGCATTGGCCCGACTATATCCATCGACCATCGCATGAACGGATATGGTGCCGAGATGGACGAGAGAAATTCGGCTGGTTGATGGATAGTTGGAGCGTGCCGCTGGCACTTCTCACACTTCCGCGAGAAATCCTCGCAATCTTTGACCATCGTTGGCCAGAAATACCCGTGGCGTTTGATTTTTCTTGCGAGAGATCTTCCGCCCGAATGGTTTCCGCATGAACCGGAATGCACTTCTTGCATTATCCGCAGTGCCTTTTTCCCTTGCACGCAGGTCATAAGTGGTCCAGAGAATCTCCATTTATAGAGTTCTCCATCAACTAGAACGTACCGTGCGGCCTGAGTCTTTACTTTTCGGGCCGCCCATTTTTCCGATGGGAGTTCTCCGTTGGTTTTGTATGCGAGGATTGTTTCCATCCATGGATGGCCGAATCCGTATTCAGACTGATCTGCGGCTGGACGGTTATCGTTTTCGCCGATATCGTCTTCCGGTTCGTTGATCAGGTTTATGACTACGGGCGGTCCGATGCTAGGGTGTTCGATGAACTCCACGGGAATTACCCTGCTCAAACCAGGATTGGAGCTGGATGCCAAGACAGCCAGGGCGTCTGCTTGGGCGTTTTCAGCTCGAGGAATCCTAGTAAGGGCGAATCGATCGAACTTCAAGGTTAGGTCCTTGAACAAGGTCAGGTATGCTTCCAACATTTCGTCCCTTGCTTCATATTCCCCGCTGAACTGGCTAGCCATTAGCTGAGAATCCCAGCAAGCGTGGAGGTTACGAATCTTTAGACCGTGAGCTAGTCGCAATCCTGCGATCAAGGCCTCGTATTCGGCTTTGTTGTTTGAAGCGTGGAAAATCAGTCGAAACGATTGTTCCAACACTTCTCCTTTTGGGGATGCGAGTCGGATGTCGATCCCGGAGCCTTGTTTGGATGAGGATCCGTCAACGTACAAGATCCAGTTCGAGTTCTGCTCCTGATCGGGTGTGCCTCCCGTCGGGAGTTCTACCAAGAAGTCTGCGAGTACTTGCAATTTTGCGCAAGTCTTTGCGCGATATTCAATGTCGTACTCGCTCAACTCGATTGCCCATTTTGCTAATATTCCCGATTGGCTGGGACTATGCAGAATTGTGCAGAGAGGGAAAGAAGTGGGCACGACAATAGTATGAGACTTGAAATATGCTCTCAGTTTCCTTGCCGACATGACCACCGCTAATGCCAATTTTTCCATCATTGGATATCGTGTTTCCGCGTCTAGTAGTGTCTTGCTTACGTAAAAGATCGGCTTTTGCTCGCCGCATTCTTCTTGGATGAGGACACCACTTACAGCGGTCGTCGATACCGCGATGTAGAGAAATAGTGGTTCTCCTTCTACGGGTTTCGCGAGTACTGGCGGGGTAGCTAGGTAATGCTTTAGCTGTTGGAAAGCTTTCTCGCATTCCTGGGACCATTTGAACTTTTTGTTACCCTTCAATGTTTCGTAGAAAGGAAGACATTTGTCCGTTGATCGCGAGATAAAACGGTTAAGTGCTGCGACCCTGCCGGTCAGTCTTTGTACTTCGCGTTTTGTCCTAGGGGATACCATTTCTATTAGCGCCGTCATTTGTTTCGGCTTGGCCTCAATCCCTCGGTAAGTGAAGAGATACACTAAAAATTCTCCGGATGCGACGGCAAACCGACACTTTGCAGGATTCAACTTCATGTTATGAAGGTTGAGTCTCTCGAAACATTCTTGGAAGTGCACGACATGATCTCGCTCTTCGAGTGATTTCACAAGCATATCGTCGATGTACACTTCCATTGTTTTTCTGAGTTGCTCAGAGAACGCGCCGGCATTCTTAAGGCCGAAGGGCATTACTTTATAACAGTAAGTTCCGCGATCAGCTATGAATGCGGTTTTCTCTCGATCATCAGGGTTCATCATGATCTGATAGTACCCCAAAAAAGCGTCCACGAAAGATAAGAGTTTGTTCCTTGTGGTTGCCTCGACTAAGCGATCGATATGCGGCAGCGGGTAACTATCTTTAGGACACACTTTATTGAGATCGGTGAAATCGACGCAGACTCGCCACTTTCCGTTCTTTTTCTTAACGACGACGGGATTAGCGAGCCAGTCAGGATATCAAACTTCTGTGATCGATCTGACTTTGAGGAGTCTGTCGACTTCATTGTTGACCGCTTCGGCGCGTTCTGGCCCCAGTTTCCGTCTTTTTGTTTGACGGGTTTGGATGTTGGGTCAACATTGAGTTCGTGACATGTGATGTTAATGTCGATTCCTAGCATGTCTTCTGCAGTCCATGCGAACGTATTCGAGTTTTATTTCAGAAAAGTCAGGAGCTCGGTTTTCAAAGTCTCGCTCAGGTTCGCACCGAGATGACAGGTTCGCAGGTACGCTCGCGTTTACCTTCCAGTGTCTCGGCTGCTCGCAACTGCCAGAAGATTTCCGTTTTATCTAGTTCTGGGGTGTTGTCGAGGGCAGACGATTTCTTTTTCTTTTTGGAAGGAGCGTCAGCCGACAGATTTTCCGTTTTAAATCCGCGGCATAGCAAACCTGCGAGGTTCTCCGATTTCCCTAGATGGTCTCGATTCCGCGCGGAGTCGGAAACTTGAGACACATATGGTACGTCGATGGTACCGCTTGAATTGAATTCAACCACGGTGTTCCTATGATTGCATTGTAGGAAATGGGCCGATCGACGACTAGGAATTCAACGTTTTTTACTACGCTTTCGGCTCGAACCGTAAGGTTGATCGTGCAGAGAGTCATGGTGACTTTTCCCGAGAGTCCTACTAGCGGGCTTGCGTTTTCCGTGATTTCAGATAGGTCGATTTCTATTCTCTCGAGAGTGTTTTTGATGACGATATCAGCCGAGCTTCCGTTATCGACTAATATCCTTGCGATATCCATATTCTGGATCGTCAGCTCAATGGCAAGAAGATCGTTGAGAGGTTTGATCGAATCGATCGTTGCTCTTTCCTTGAACGAGATGACGTCGCCGTTTAAGTTAGGCATATCTCTTCTCGTTCGTTTCAGCGGTTATTGTGTAAAAGATTCCGACCCCCCCCCTCCTTATAACGCCAAACTGTGAGAACCGAAATTCGCACTGTCAATTTTCCGTCAAATATGGAAACTTAGGGAAAATCCTAATTCTCCCAAGGTCCTGGATCTCTGCGGAAACCACTAAAACGAAAAAGATTAACAAAATATGGATGAACAGAATATCGACGAACAAAGTATAGATAAAGAATTTGCGTAAAAGCTATTATTGATAAAGAGATTGACTGCTGTTACAAAAAGAATCGTGGAAGTTAGACGACAAAACGTTCTAAGGATCTGACTTGCTAGTCTAGCCACCTAAGTCGTAATTCGCCTAAGCTAACATCCGTCTTTCTAGGTATCGAATTCGTCCAGATTCGAGTTTATCGAGAATCTTTCATTTATCTCGATCTTTCCATTTTCTTTGCGGAATCTTCTATTTATCTTCAAACTTGACATTTATCTTCTTTCTGCGAGTAAATCTTAAAATTGTCATTGTATCTTTGGGCTGGATTTCGTTTAAAGTCGCAAGTGGACTTTATCGCGCTTTTGGGCTGTCCGAGCCGTTTTGCGATAAAAACCATTTTACGGTTTTAGACGAGATCGTTTCCTGATACGATGTCGTTTTTATAAGATTTCTTGAAGTAATCGTATAGATTGAAAATGCATGATGTTCCGTCTAATCATTGCCAATTTATACGATCTTCCCGAACTTTACGAGAAAAGAAGACTTTTACGATTTTTATCGTAAAACTTGAATGGTAAGACGGATCGAGACGAAACGAGAGACGTTTCAACCATGGGGCAGAGCATGATCGAACCGAAGGACGTATGCCTTTTTGAGGATGCAGGAGTTCGAGGCTCGGGACGGTCAGCTCGACGTACGGCGAGCCGAACCGGGTTGGTTCAGCTCGCCGTACGGCGAGCTGCTTTGAGACGACCAGCTCGCCGTACGGCAAGCTGGTTCGGGACCGACCAGTTCGCCGTACGTCGAGCTGAACCAGCTGGTTATGCTCGTCGTACATTGAACTGGTTCGGTCAAACCTGCTCGCGGCGGATGCGGTTTTTTGCGGTTTTTTGCTTAACTTGGGCAATTATGTAATCAGCGATTGTTTCGTTCGTTCTTCCGAGATGACGATTTTCTAGTTTTCCGCGGATTTCCTTTGTTTGGAAAGTCCTTACCATTTTATAAAAAAAAACTTCTCGTGTTTTATAAAACGTATTTTTATTTTTGCAGTACGTAACGATTTTGATCTCAACAGAAAAAATCGTAGACGTTGATTTCGAGATTACGGTTTTTGACACCAACAAACTTCAGTTATTTGGAGCCGGTCTTGGGTGTAATGGTCCCTTGTCCTAGGCATGCTTAGAACCTCCTCCTCTTCGGCGCCCTGTTTGGCCAGACCACGCTTGTGAGGCGAGAGGAGTGCTTGAACAAACTTCTTTGTTGGGTTCCCTCATGCTGTTGCCACAAACAGCTGCTTTCGAGTCTCTGTCTTCTTCTCCCCCTCTTTGTTAGTAATCTCTGACCCCCCCCCCCAATTTCCTTGTGATGTTCCATTATTTCATCCTCACCATTCCCCTCCTTCCCAGCTTCACTTCCCTTCTCATCAGTAAGATATAAAAGATCCTTATCCCCGATGAACACATCCTGCAGTCAAATTCTTATTTTCCTCAACCTCCATACCTCCGGTAAACAGACACCTATCCAGACCCTTCTGTCACTTCATTCAAAACAGCTGCAAAATCCTTACTTACCTGACTTATTCCATCTCCCTCTAGCTTTACTGTTGTTTGTTCCCCTCTATCTGAACTCCCCGGTTGCTCCTGTCATTACCCCTAATTTCTCCTTCCTCCTCTTGTTCCCCACTAGTGTTACTTGAGGGGCTCCTCTCTCTTCGTTTCCCACGGCTGTACTATCCCCTACCTTCAAGAACTTGACTTCTCACATGTTCTCGGTGAGAGCTACGCTGTCTTGAAATCCCATCTTCTGTTTGATTACTGCTTTGATGTGCATGAGACCTCTTGCTGCTCCCATCAGGAACCTGAGTCCACTGCATACCTTGTTCTTCGTACATCATACCTTTACCCTCTCCCACATATCCTGTGTGTTCTTTGTTCATGTTCTGTTGATTTGTCTTCCCATGAAGCACCTCCCCCTTGTAACTTTGTGCCCGATCCTCTGCTCGGCCTTCCGTACCCTCTCTAGCACCCCTTTTAACCGGGGAAGTAACTCTTAAAGGACAAAACTTCTTGTGATGACAAAGGCTGAGACATAGTTCACAATAACCAAACAACTTCTCATATTCCAAAGTCACTTGCGCCTCCAGGTCTTCATAGAACTCTCCTCTGAAAA
Source organism: Eruca vesicaria subsp. sativa (assembly GCA_932364175.1). Lineage (NCBI taxonomy): Eukaryota > Viridiplantae > Streptophyta > Magnoliopsida > Brassicales > Brassicaceae > Eruca > Eruca vesicaria. Next base: position 254,500 of record CAKOAT010541820.1, read on the forward strand.
GTTTCCGCAGACCAGAAATTCATTGGTAGCCCCACCACCTTGATCCAGAATGGAATCTCCGATGGAAAACAACTCGGCATGTGTGGCTTCCACCTGGCTAAAGAGAGCATCCAATAATCAAAGTGGAACGGCTGCATCTCTAGAACCGCCATCATATCTGCCTCCTCCTCGAAGTGAAACTGAAACTTCCCTAGTCCCAGATCCGTTCCAGCCACCCTGCCTTCCATCTTCGGATCTTCCAAAACTTTGGAAGCATAAATCAAAGAATCCACCTTCTAAACCTCCGGATTCATACACCTCCCCACCAGCGTTTTGGAATGACTCTTGATCAATGCAGAGTTATCAAAATGAGGCACTGATATTTTCAGTCTCTTCCTCGTACCCTCCTCATTCTTCAGTCCAATCGCCTTATTTGAGCCATAGCACCCGTACCAACAACTACCAAGACCAAAACTGTAATCTTCGAATAGAGAAAATAAGTTGAAGTGATACTGGATCCCCTCCCATCACTCCTACTTATATTCTGGTTCTCAGTACCCACTTCTCCACGCTCATAATCTTCCCCATCAAAAATAAAAAATAAAGTGATTATATCTAACAATATTTTGGATTTTACCATAAATATAATGAAACTGTGGCATATAAAATGACTTTTAAAATGTGTTGAAATTTTTTTTAGATGTACTCTTTTGTAAATAGTTTATTCTACATCTTTATAGATTGAAACTTAATAAGGTAAATATGTATAAATTTTCATTTCGATATAATTTAATATCTAACCAATTGTGGTGATATTAATGATAAAATATCACTTTACAACAACTAGCAAAATTATATTCCCTCCATTTCAATTTATTTGTCGTTTTAGATTTGTGCACACAAATTACGAAATATTTAATTTTGTTTATTTTTTAGATAAAAACACAATTACTTATACACCTATCCACATTATATCTAATATATAAAATAGAATAACATATAAAATTAATAAATTTGTATCGAAATTATAAAATGACTTTTGTTTAAAAACGAAATTTTTTTCCTTTATAAGGACAACTAAATTGAAACACTGGGTGTAGTTTTTTTGCATAAAATTGAAAAGCATATCCTTAAATTAAAACAAAAACTACATTTAGAACTGACCAATTGTAGTTGTACTTAACAGACAAATTTGATTCTTAAGAAAGTCTAATTTAATGGTTTACATATTATGGATGTGAATTATTTATGTAGGTTCATGTTTGAAAAATAAAAGTCATCCATTCATTGAAATAGTTTTATCTCTTAAAATGATTTTTTATTCTTATCATTATTTTATACTTAGAAATATTTTTTGGAGAACTCTCTGTGACCTATATTTGACACTTTATCCATTACATAATATTTCATGTGACCGTTCTTTTACCTAATCTTATATATTAAAACAGAAGTCATGACTTCTTTCATGTGTGATTTTTTAACTTGGACTATCTTTAGAATCTTTATCAAATTATACATGACATAGTTATAATATCTTTTCATATCTTTAATTTTTGATGGAGATACAAATCAATATTTTTATATGAAAATTCTAACAAACTCTTTGTAATATCTTGTAGAATCTTTTTAAAATATATTTTTGAAAATTAAATAAGTTTTTAATTATCATGAAATATAGTTAACTTTAATTCATTTTTGATTTATATACATAAATTAGAAATTATGTAAAATACTTTTAATAGCATCCCAAAAATTTGCCTCTCTATTGTTTAGTTTCAACTTAATTTTATTTTAACATATATTTCAAATTTAGAAATAAAGCAAAACAAATACGTAATTAATTCTTTCATATGTGATTTTTTCAATTTAGACCATCCTTACAAAGTTTATTATATTTTACATAAGAAATTATAATATATTTTCATGTCTTTAATTTGTATTTGAAATAAAAATAAATAATTTTAGGAAAATTCTAGCAAAATATTTTAGAATCTTTTAAAATATATTATTAAATACATTTAGCTTTAACCCCATTTTTATTTATAAAAAAAGCAATTATGTTAAATACTTTTAATAATATCCAAAAGATTTGCTTCTCTATTGTGTAATTGCAACATAATTTAATTTCCGCATATTGTTCAAATTTAGAAGTAAAACAAAAAAATACATAAATTAGTATTTTACATAATAATGATTTTTAAAACATTTTGTTACAAAAATAAAAAAATTATAAATTTTATAATATTAATATTATAGGCCACACAAACATTATTCTAAAATTAGATAATGCTCCCTCTCTTTCACAATAATCTATGTTTTAGAAAATTATTTCTTACAGATCTATATTTTACTCTTCAATGCATATAATAATGATAAACTGTGAAATTAAAAAATATTAATTTTGTTAATTAAATTTTGATTGGCCAAAAATTATTGAAAATAGTTAATCACAAAAAATAATGCATTTATTTACATGTTTTCTTAATATGTGTAATAACTCTTATCTATTAAAATAGATTTTATGACTTCTTTCATGTGTGGTTTTTTAATTTGGACTATCACTAGGAATTTTTGTTAAATATATTTTACTAAGAATAATAATATATATAATCTTTGAAATATTATAATCATAATATTTTTTATATCTTTTCATTTAAACATAAATATATTTATTTAAAAATTCTAACAAATATTTTTTAAAAAGAAACATTTTTACAAGATCTTCATTTTTGATATTGTATTTCAATATTTTCAATAATTTCGAAATTAGATTGAAATATTATTATACATTGATATATTCAGTTAACGTTTATAAATGAAAAATAAAAGAAATTATATCAAATTTTATCTATTATATAATCATAATAAATCATATTAAAAGAAAATTATTATATTGAGTAAAATATAATAAAATTGTATTAAATTTATATATTTTATTTTCGTTAGTAAAAAATATTTATGTCTAAAAATAAAATCTAATACGTTGGTATGACAAATTAACATTATCTAACTATATAATACATGTATAGAAATTAACATGTATTTCCTTAAACCTAATAATATAAAATCTTTTTAACTACTTTAATCTTGATATTTTTATTTTAAATATATATATATATATATATATTAAATTTGAAAAATTCTAATAAATTTGTGTAAAAATATTTTTACAATAACTTAATGTATTTTTAGCTATTGTTTTTATAATGAAAAAATAAATTATACCATATTTTTCTACTTATAGTCATAATTGACATATTAAATATAATTATTATATTAAATTAAATATGATAAAAATATATTAAATTGATAAATTATTTTAAAAATATAATATGATGACAGAACGGCTTAAAAAGGTTGGGCTCGGGTTTATTAGAAGAATTCCTTTAAAAAACTATATAATACATGTCTAAAAATTAACATATCCTTGACTTTCGTATATATATAATATATTATCTAAAATGAATAAAAATAAAAATATTGGTACAAGAAAATCCAGCTTTGGGACGGGTCATAATTACTATAAATTAAATACAAAAATAATTTGCAAATGTTTTTTCTCATGAATATATTAATGTTCTTAATAACTAAATCTAAATACAATAAGATAAATATATGATAAAAACTGAGAAATACATACGGTTTTATAATTGATTTATATAACATGTAAATTATAAAATTATTGTATTTTAAATAGTTATATAATCATTTAAGTATATGATTAATGTTAAAAATATATATAATTTATGTTTAAAAATAAATATCTATGTATATAAAAGCGAAAACAAACATTCGCGCAGTTGCGCGGATCAAAATCTAGTTATAATATAATTCTTTTTATATTTTTGTGTTAAAGTATGAGGAAAATCCGCTTTTTTGGCATAAACCAAACTTTATTCGAAAACTTAATCCAAGAGGCTATCTACATGAGCAAGCCAAACATGAGTATCGACGTAAACTTAATCCGAGGAAAAGCCACGTTCAAATTTGCATATCAACATTTCCTATTGGAAAATTTCAAGATTTTCAATCAGTTTTTTAATTAATTTAATATAAATATGAATTACTGACATAATCTTAAGATTGAAATAGGCATCCATTCATCTAAGTAGTTACATCTCTTAGAATAGTCACTTCGTGCTCTTTTTCGAAGATGGGTCTTTTAAAATTACCATTTGTTTTAACAGTTATATGTTGATAAACCTAACAAAGTGTATATAAATTCTATGAGATTTGTGAGATATTCATTTTTTACATTATATCTCTATACCACTAGTTTGTAGGGAAATTGCCAGAAATAAAACTTTCCAAATACCACTTTTCAACTTTACACTAACTAATTTTACCATTAAAATTTTAATAGTCAAAATATTATCAGAATTTAGGGTTTAGGGTTTTGGGTTTATGATTGATAGTTTAGGGTTTAGTGTTGATTTTTTAGGGTTTAGGGTTTACTTTTTAAGGTTTAGAGTTTATGGTTTAAAGTTTAGAATTGATACTTTAGGGTTTAGGGTTGATTTTTAGGGTTTAGGGTTTACTTTTTAGGGTCTAGAGTTTAGAATTGATGTTTTAGGGTTTAGGGTTAATATTTTATCTAATATTTATTTATTTTATATATATAAAGAACAAGGATATAAGAGTCTTTTATCCTTTAATAAAATGTGTATTTTTGAAATATTCATTTGTTGATGGTAAACATGAAAAGTGGTACCACCAAAGTGGTATAATTGAAATTCTCCCTAGTTTGTATTTAATCTTTAAACACACTTTTACTTTTATAATGGTGAAAATGTATATATACTAAAAAAATCTTTATATCCAAAAACAATTCAGTAATTTATGGTCATTGTTAATCTTTTTATTTATAAGTTCAAATGGATTTGTAAATTCTGATTTGTTAAACTTTGGGGTAGAATATTAAAATACCTCTACAAATTTTGTTTTTGTTTTTTAGTATCTACCATTGATTCATAATATATCTATTAAATTTGGTATATAAATATAATTTTTTATTAAGTAAAATATATATATATATATATATAATTATCAAATATAATTTGTATTAATATTAATATTTTAAATTTTTAATAAATAATTTAATTACCCACGCGAATGCACGGATTTGTTTCCTAGTGTATGATAATAAAATTTTAACAAATTTATACAAAGTAAAGAATTTTATTTTGATTTAATAGTAGATTTCATATTAATATTAATTATATATTCCTAAAATAATGAAATTTCGTTATATTCACGTTTTTAAAACACATAAAAATAATTAATTCACATTTATATTAACACAAAAATACATGTTTTACAACAAACAAAAACAAAATTAAATACATAAAAATATAAAAGAACCAAGAACACAATAAACATTTTTTATTATTCTTTCCTCAGTGTCTTTATTTATTTCTTCTTTCCTTTTATCCTATTAAAAACATGCATGATAATTTTATTATAATCAAAACTTGTAAAAAATACTTTAATTAATATAATTTGTGTAGCTCCGAGAGAACCAATACAATGCTCAGAGATTTTTTACCATGAAGATCTTTTGTAAACGTTTGTTCTGTGAACTTAAAAACTATAAAATGTTCTAATAATTTATTACCTAGGCTAGAAATCTAATTTATATAAGAATATCTAACCATTAAATTTATTTCTATAAAAAAAATTAAAGTATTTTATTTCAATATATATAAATAATTGATAAAATAAAGAAATTGATAAAACATGTATATTCTTCCTTTAACTCATTAATTAGTTACTATAAATTATTATTTTTAATATCACTTGTGTCATTTGGTAATTTGCATTAATTTATTCTAGAGTTACTTTTATTTTTAGATCTTATTAAAATAAATAACTAATAAAAGTCAACAACCAATCAAATTAGAACTATTTTTAAAAACTTAACATATTGACGACACATAAAATTTCTAAATTCATATATCGCTCTAAAACTAAAAGTCTTGAACCAATAGGATTAATCGTATAAAACTTGGAAAATATTTGGTTAAGATAAACATGAAAATATGTATTAACAAAAAGCTAGTTTAAGCAATTTCTCTCATAGTTTTATCAAATCACAAATCACACTTTCCCATTCATTTTTTTATTTAGTGTTTAACATAAAACTTAATGGGTTAACTAAATAAATTATTCTTTAAATTGTCTCCGATCATAATACTATTTAATAAACAATATTTCATTGGACCAAACTTTTTTATTAAAACTAAACATTAGATATTATTTTCTTAACAACTACATTAAAGAATTGAAACGGTAGCAAAAATCAACAACAAACAAAAAAAAAACAACAGAGAAACAAATCAAAAAGCTCAATCTTAAAAGAAAAAAAGATCTACGAGCTATTCAAAGAAGCTTCTCTTAAAATCATCTGATGCAGCCAAGCTGGTCCTCCTAATGCCAAATATGAGTTAAAAATGGCCATCGCGGAGGACACTCCGAACTATCTCTCTCGCTACCTGATTGGAAAAAACCGATTATGTTTCAAAAGCAACGGAGCAGAAGGAGAAATAGCTTTTCTATCCCTTGAAGTACAATCTGAAAACGGGGCCAGTCTTGAGGTCTCTTAATGGCTTCAGCAATCTCTCTAAAGTCAGATCTTATCACCACTTCCTGGTACCCCAGATCCTTCATACTCCACAGAGCCCATGCCAGACAACGAAACTCAGCCCTGAGTCTATTCTGTGAAAAGGTGATGGCATCCTTGGCATGATGCAACACATTACCTTGATGACCTCGAATAATATATGATTCACCGCTATGTAATTTAGCATTCCTCCAATTAGAATGAATGTTGCACTTCACATATCCTGCAATTGGTGCTTCCCACCTTTTCTTCTCACCATGCATTCCATATTCTGCAGTGGTTCATGCCGTTCGATGTTAATCTCATTCCAGAGATGAGCATCCTCACATGCCTGTTGAATTTGAATGATGAGGGATTCTTGTGTATCAGCATACAGAATCATGTTCCTGTATTTCCAGATCGTCCAAAGAATCCAAGGGATAACTCTTTTTGTGTTTCAGGAATCAAATCAGATAAGAAAGCCAAGTTCAAAAAAAAAAAAAAAAAGGAATCAAATCAGACGACTTTAAACGTAGGTAATACGACAGTAGCTCCACCACAGACATAGAATTAGTATTTTGAAAAGGAAGAAATCCAGCAATACCCCAGGCCTCTTTTGCTGTAGGACACTGAAAAAGCACATGCTCAATAGACTCAACACTATTCGATGGGTTAACCAAACAAATTATTCCTTAAATTATTTCCGATCATCATATTATTTAATAAACACTACTTCACTGGACGAAAATCTTGTATTAAAACTAAGCATAGTTTAGATATCTTTTAAACATATTATTTTCATTTATTTTAAATTACTTTAAAACAAACATATTTCAATTAAATCTGATTAACTAATAAGAAAAATAATTTAAAAACTTTTAATAACTCAATGTCATTATTGTAGGCATATATACTTATATTAATAAGAAACCCAATATTAAATCAAAACAAAATTTTTTTATTTGTATAAATTTGTTAAAACTTTGTTATCGTTCATTTTAAAAGTTTATTACACCGCAAAAAAATATCTCATTATTTTTCAAATATTTTTTACTTTCAATTTATATTATATTTTCTATCAATGACTTTAACAATTGTAGAACTGGCTATTTTGTTGATCTTCCTTACTCAATTTATATTCACGTGTTAAAATACATAAAATTATTAGTTCACATTTATAGTAACACAAAAATACATGTATCTCGGCAAATAAATCAAATTAAATACATAAGAATATAAAAGAACCAAGAACACAATAAAACTAAGTTAAAAAAAATAACACAATAAACCTATTGTTTATTCTTGCCTCATGGTTTTTTTATGTTTCCTCTCCTTTTATCATATTAAAAATATGCATGCTAAATTTATTATTATCAAAACCTGTGAAAAGTACTTTGATTAATATAATTTTAAATGACTTACCATATTCTCATTTTGAATGAATTACCGTATAATATAAGTTCAAATGACTTACCATATAATAATTTTGATTCATTTTTAGATTAATAGATGAACTAAATAAACATTTTCTTCATTAACATAATTTTAATGATTTACCACGTAACTTTGTGTTTTAAATATAGTTTTTTTTAAACAGTAAACTAAACTAAGTAGCTTGACCTGCCGGTTCAGAAAGTCAGACTGGAGGGTGGTGTCGACATAGAAAATAGCTGAAAGAGAATTCAGTGCACCACGTGCAAGTTTTTCAGCCAGAAGATTTTTTGCTCTCGGTATATGTCGGATCCGGAAGTTAAGGAAGAAAGTCTTACTCAAAAAATTTCCATGTGGGTAGAAAAGATTGGCCATTCGTCAGGTGATGACACTCTTAAAATATATATATATATATATATATATATATATATATATTTGATTGTTTTGCATTCATTTGACACATTTTTAATATATATATAGTGAATGTACGAGTTTAATTAATATTATTATGTTTAAATTAATATTTTTTCTGATATCTATGATTTATTCTATTCACTACTATTATAAATATATTAAAAACCATTTTTATAATTATTTATGTAGTATCATATGTATTTACTAATATAGCTCCCGTGCTATGCAGAGCTCTATTATTTATTTGTGTGTGTATATATACACTAAATATAGTAAATATAAATTTAACAATGAAAATGTTATTTTGCATTTTGATTTCATTTTTAAAACTGATATTTATATCTTAGGAACCCTAACATACATCCTGAATGAAAATATTGATCTCATTTCAAAAAAAAAATTAATTACATATGAAAAATAAATTGAAGAAAAACATATCTTTTGTATAAATATTACTAAAATACCAACCTTGCTTTGTAGATAATTGCCTTTAGTATCTTTTGCCGGGTTTATCTTCTTTTTTTCTTTCTATGGATGCTCTTGCTTTCTTTTACTGTGACTTTCTCAGTTACAAATTAGAAGAAAAATAAAAGCAAAAATGTATATATATATATATAAATCAAAAGTAAACAAAATAAACACAAATAGGTTTCTAGAGAATGAAGCGGTGAAGAAGAGAATGAAATAAATAAGTTTGAAAAGGTAAATGAAAGAAAAAAAAACAGTTTCAGATTGTGATTTTTATCTTGAAAGGGGTAGCGATAATGTGTGAAAATTTAGGGATTTAGGTTTCTGAAGTTTGAAAAATTCAGATCAGATTTTTTTAAAATTGACAATAACTGTTGTTTTGTAAACAATTTTGTTTTTACAAATGCCACATGTCAATTTTTAATTGGTGAAGTGATTTGCGCTTTAGTATATAAGGGACATGTATATTATCAATTTATATAATATAATATATGATATTTAATTGTTTCTATCAATAAATTATATTAATTCATCTATATTTAAGATGTTTGATTGTATATTTGAGAACATAGATAAGATTATGTAATTCTATGATTAGTTTTCTTTTTAAAATAATTAATTAAATAAAAAATAAAATAAAATATCAACCAAATCAAATTATAACAATTAATTGGAGAACTATCCTATAAGCGACACATAGGAAGAAATCACTAAAGTGACTTTTCAGTTAATATATACTAGATGTTGATCCACGCTCCCGCGTGGGTGTTTGATTTAACTTGTGTTCAATGTAAACTTATAAATTGCTGGTTTTATAAATATATATCATATATATTTTTATGTTTTGTAATTTACATATATAGTAGATTTTTTTATAATATAGATGTTTGATAATAGTTTTTTATTATTTGTACATAATATTATATTAATAATTTTATAATTTGATGTAATTGTACTATTAGCTTGTTATTTTTTTTGTTAATTTATTTTAAAATGAAACAACATACTAAAAATTTTAATTTTTTGCATTAGTTTTCTCTGATTTTTAGTAACTTTAAGGTATTTTGTTTCTTGAAAATTGAACTCTAAAAAAAACTATTTGACTAAATTAAATAAGGTAATAACTATATATAAAAATTTTGGGGGTTTTACAAAACCAACCCAAAAATTCAAGTCAAACACAAAACCAACCTCTTTTTTTTGTCATTACTATTCACTCTTAAAAAACCTAAACTCTCCTCATGTTTCTAACTATTTACCAAATTGCCATTATTAATAAATATGATATTATTTTCGAAAATTATTAAAAACCTATTACACCCTAAACATTTCTCCTTATTTACCACAATGCCATTGTCATCAATATTTGCAACCACCAAAAACCACCATTGATGACCTCTTTAAACTTGTGTTTATGAATTTTCAACCACTTATTTCACTTTCTAAACAAACAATACTTCATTTCCTCTCATTTTCTCTCTATTTTCATCTAAACAATCCTCATAACTCTCATTTTCATAAACACAAACTTCATAGTTTCGATTTTATTCACAAGTGAATCGTAAAGGTTGCTTCTTTTGCTCATATTTGGATTCTGGACGGTCGAAAAGCTTGGAAACAAGCTTTAAACCGGTGTCAAGGTAACTATTTACATGGTTTTCGTCATATCTCTGATCTGTATCGCGAAAGTAGACTGTATTATATGTCTACACTTACGGGTAGACTTACTTTTGCAATTGACCAAAATAATTTTTTTGTAATGTAGACCTACAAGTACGTCAACGTCTTTACCTTTGAAACCAAAAACACAAAAATTGGTAGACTTACTAAGAAATCTACATAAAAGAGGTTAGATTTGCATTTGACCAAAATTTTGACTTACCATAGTAGACTTTCTTGGAAGTCTACACTTTGTAGACTGCTAGGGAAATCTACGGAATGTCAGTTTTGCATTTGACCATAACTTTGACTTCATTGAATAGGCTTCTTTTGTATTTGACTAAAATATTTAGAAACTGACTAAAACATACTTTACGTGTAGACTTCATATGCAGTCTACGAATCTTAGGAAAAAAAAGTAGACTGCATATGAAGTCTACTGTTTTATGTTGGTCAATTGCAAAATTAACCTGTCGGGTTATAGTGTAGACTTTTACGACAGTCTACAATTACGTAGACATTTAGTTTTGTCTACTAGTAGAAAGTCAACTTTGGTCAATAGAAAAACTAACCTTTTTAAAAATATAGACTAAAAAATAAGTCTACTCGTATAAAATCACATCTTTTTTTCAAATACAGAAAGTAACCCGTGAATTTGGCAATTGCAAAAACCAACCTAAACGTAGACCTAATTTTCAGTCTACAAAATGTAAACTGAATAAAACGTCTACCCGTCTGTAGACTGAATATGTAGTCTACCCAGAAAAATCTATCAAAAGTGGATTTGTGTATTATTCATTAAGTTTTTTCAAAAAAAAAATGTTATGAAAGTGTGTGTTAGTTAATCATAAGGGTCTTGAATGATTTTCAGAAGATAATCTGTTATAATTAGGAAGTTATCAATTTTTTTGTTTGTCGATGTTGTTAGCTTAAAATTTGTAGACGTACTTGTAAGTCTATGATATAATTTTTGGTTTAACTATATTGTTTGGTAATAATTGTACATGTACTTGTAAGTCTATTTTATAATTTTATCAAACATGAAATTTTTGTTTGCTAATTATGTAAACCGTATTTTTTTTTTGCAGGAGATGGTTCAATTACTCGTTATATACAGAGAATGGGTGGTGAAAAACTCTAGATGTGTTAGTGTTATATGTCGAACTTATGAGTTGTCTTATTGCTATGGATGTTCTATTATGTATTAGTGTCTCATTGCTTTGAGTTGTCTTCTATTGGATTTGTAGGTCTTTAGTCTGTGTTGAACTTATAAACTATATTGTTGCTTTGGATGTTGTCTAATGTGATAAACTTATGTTATATTTTTCTCTGTCAAGTAGACCTCTTTGTAAGTCTACAAGAAAGAAGACTAATAAATTTTATTTATAAATTAAAACTAGTTTACAAAACTAAACCAATAATTAGAAACTAAAGTCAAACCACCACAATTTCCCCAACTTGGTTTACACCAAACCAAATCTTTAAAAAATTATAAACCTAAAAAAAATTGAAGACTCCAGCAGCTTCATCTTCTTCTTCCACCGTAAATTTCTTCAACAACTCAAGGTCTTCTTCCACTCTTCATGTCCCATCAACGAAGAATGGAGGTTAATCTACAGATAACAAAACAAAAGAAGTCAGATTCAACAAAACAAACCAGAATAATATGGGAAAAAACAACCATAACTAAACTAAGAGTATGGTACACAGGACTTGACAGTGATTAATGGGCACTACACATCTGATTTCAGTGTTATTAATTAAGATTAGAAGCTATGAGTAAAGCATGAAACTCACATAAATTTTCTCAATTAAAGTTCAAATCTTTTTAGTAACATCATAACCACTCTTATAAATGATTCAACTTCAGAGAGTGAGGAGACAGAGAGGTGACCAGTGGTGATTATGACGAGACTAACGGTGGTGGTGGCGACTCTGTGAGGATGGATCTGAGATACTATGCTCTTTAAAGAATCCATTACATGCATCCAAGAAGTGATGTTAAATGCTTTATCCTAGAAAAAAAAAACAGAAAGTGTGTCAATTTTTTTTAAAAAAAGGAACTGGATTACTCGTGCGTATTCTCAAGATGTGCAACACTATCACCAGTCTCCACATCGGTGGCTAGAATAGAGCGATCAGCTAAAGTTGTAACCATTCCTAAAACCCATTAAAAACACAATGTAAGAAACAAACTTTAAAGTTGTTCTAAGCTAAAGGAATGAACTTTTGCCATCATCAATGAACCAAACAGCTCTTCAAGATTCCATATGGACCCTAACATCAGAGATCAACAATCTTTAACCCACAACAAAAAGAGACAAACTTTAGAGATCTTTTATACCTGGCATGTGAATACTTTGTGTTGTAATGGTATCTCTAAACAATAAAGAAACAGAGTACGAGCCTAAAGATTTACTTGACTCCTGCTATTACCTTCAGCTAGACTTGACAGACGAGGAACTGCTTGTCCAAGACTACAGATTGTGAGGAAGAGTTGCAGAAACCAAGCAAACCTAAATAGAGTAGCACAAGTCTATAAGGTGTCTACGAGGGAAGCTATCAAAACATCTAAAAACTAAGCCTTGTGAACCAAAAGTACGAAACAAGATAGAACCTACGACCAGAATAAGGAGTAAAACAAGCTTAAGCTAACCCAATGCATCCAACTATATAATAAAAAATCAGTGTTTCTCTATACAAAATCTAAGACAATGCATCCGAAAATATAATGAACAATCAATGTTTCTCTAAACAGAATCTGAAACCTAAAATAAACAATACACAAATCCAATTTTTAATAGATTTTTCTATGTAGACTGTATATTCAGTCAAAATTAATGTAGACATATAAGACAATCTACAAATCCGTAGTCTGCAGTAAAAGTCTACAAATCGTAGTCTGCAGTAAAATTCTGGGAGCAACCTGCAACAAAAAGAGCCAGAGAAATCAATAAAACACAACAAATGCTTGTACACTACAAACATGTATTAACTCATAACACTTCATCAATTTTCGTCAAAAACATATGCATTTCAATTTACAACAAATAAATTGAACATATACAAACCCTAGAACAAAAATTGAACACTTTAATCAAAACAATAAGAGATGAAGAGACTTTTTATAAACACATATATAGAGAGAGAGAGAGACAGGGAGGAGAGTAATGGTGATGACGAGGAGGAGATGAGGAGGAGACAAGGCGGAAAGTAATGGTGGAGATGAGGAGGAGACGAGGCGGAGAGTTGGTGGTGACGAGGAGGAGATGAGGAGGAGACAAGGTGGAAATGGGTGAAGGATGGGAGAGGATAGTGGTGATGGTCGTGGTGGTGAATGGTGATTCCGAGAGGAAGGTGACTGGGTGTGAAAACGGAGTCGAAGAGGGTTCGCCGGAAATCTCACCGGAAAGTGCCCCCTAAACCGCCTCAGATCTAAATGGCGTGATTAGAATTCTTTTTACCAGAAAACCCTAAAAAAGTATTTATATGCTGTGTAATTTTTTCGGTTAGGTTAAATTGGTTAATGTAGACTGAAATAGACGTCTACATATAAATAGACTTTACTGTAAGTCTACTATACCCTAAATATTGGCGCCAATATGGAAAAATAGGCTCCAAAATTCATTTTCACTTCCCGCTTAGTAATTTTAATTTTAAAATAATTTATTTTGGTAAACACAAATTAACGTAGACTGAAATAGATGTCTACATATAAGTAGACTTTAATGTAAATCTACTATACCCTAAATATTGGCGCCAATATGGAAAAATAGGCTCCAAAATTCATTTTCACTTCCGGCTTAGTTAATTTTAATTTTAAAATAATTTATTTTGGTAAACACAAATTAACGTAGACTGAAATAGACGTCTACATATAAGTAGACTTAACTGTAAGTCTACTATACCCAACCAGAAATCTCAAACCCTAAACCCCAAATCTCAAACCCTAAACATTTGTTTGATTATAAAAAAAATCTTAGTCATTGTACCAAATATCATATATACAAAATATAAACTACTCAACATTAAATATGCAATTTTGAATCATTAAAACAAAATAATTCTAAATCTAGAATCTAACCCTAAGAATCTAACTCTAAAAGACATAAGATGTTAGAACCTTTGGTTGCTAAACCATTAACATTGTCTACCACATAGTTCCCAAATCAATATACATTCTTTTAAATTGTTCAATTATAAGAAAATTTAATTTATATACCTCATACTAACCTTTAAATTGATGATTTATTAAAAAAATTACCAAAAAACATTTTTTCTACATTTTTAAAATAAATAATTTGATTAAATTAAAATGTAGACTAAATAATAAGTCTACACTAGTCTACACAGTAGACGTTAATGTAAGTCTACCTAGTTACAGACTTCTTTCTTAAAGTGTAGACCTACGAAAGACAGAATCGTAAAATAGATTCCAAGTTTTTTGTTTGTTCATAAGGGTTAAATAGTAGTTTTAACACCCATTTAGGTTGGGTTTGCAATTGATTGAATATGGGGTACACCTTTAGGGTTAAAATGAATATTTAGGTTGGTTTTTGCAATTCCCCCAAATTTTTTTATATAATATATACTATTTTGTAATTGATATTTCTATATTATCAATAACACCATCAGTTTTAAAATTGTAATTAATTAATTTAAACTAATTTTAATGTAGTGGTATTATCAATAAATAAAAAGAAATACAAAAATGAAATACATAATTTATTGGAAATACGATGGATAAATATGTAAACAAAAGGAAATATTAAAAGTACATTGCTATTCATATTTTCAAACATACTTGTTTTTAATATTATTATCTTTGTTTCAAAATAGTACCAAAAAATATTTCAGTTTTAATAATATAGATATGAGGATGTATAACTTTTTTCTTGTTCTCATGTGTATAATACTATTTCGATACACTTCTTTTAATATATTTCATCAGTTAAATAAGGACGCGGGGTTTACTAATCTGGTGCCTCTCAGAGCCTTCTTCCAAGCCAAAAAGAATGATTGCTGTCTACGATTACTTCCCCAATGGAACTCTCTTCTCTCTTATCCATGGTATGTTTTGTACACACACTTCATCAATTTTGGTTCAGTAAAGTTTAATGTGTTTAATCTTGTGTCTTGTCTATAGGAAGTAGGGTTTCTGGGAGTGGGAACCCTCTTCATTGGACATCATGTCTGAAAATAGCTGAGGATTTAGCAATGGGTCTTGTCTACATTCATCAAAATCCTAGCTTATCCCACGGGAACTTGAAATTCTCCAATGTTATGTTAGGTACTGACGTTGAGTCCTGCCTCACAGACTATGGTCTCAGAAATCTCCATGATCCTGACTCAGTTGGAGACACAAATGCAGCCTCTCTCTTCTATAAAGCTCCTGGGTGCAGAGACTCACGCAAGGCCTTGACGCAACCGGCTGATGTCTACAGCTCTGGGGTCCTCCTTCTAGAGCTTCTAATAGGTAATTATGGATAACACAAACAAATAGTTTCGCAATATAAAACTATTACCATAAACTACGGTAGTCGCACATACCATCAAATATATATATACGTGAGACTCAACTACAGAAGTCTGCTACACTTGAAATCTTCTCAAAATCTAACAATTTGAACACCTTATGAAGCACAAAACCTGAGAAAAAAAACAAATTAATTAGTCTTTAGTCTACATGTAGTCATATGTCTCATCCTTACCATGTTCCTTCCAATGCCTAGATCTTGAATCAGTTTTTTTTTTCAAATTTAACAATCTCTCTGTGGATATATAGTAAGAATTATGTCTTTGATTAGTCTTCTTTTTATTTGTCTTCAAGACTATTCTAAGCCATGAGTGGGTATTTTAAAACTTTGTTCTCGTTTCAGACTTATTTAAACCGTTTGATCGTGTTATTCCCATCCAAATGGTTCTAGATTCACATTGTCTTTATCTAAACCGCATTCTAAAATCAACCGATGGTAAGTTGTGTTTAGTTTTTACTTTTTACCATCGACTCAGATAACCGAAAAACAGATTTTAGAAAACCAAGTGTAGTAAAGTCTTTTGTAGCCATCCAACCCTAACATCCTTTCTTGGGGGGAAGTTATTTTTTTAGACCAAAAAAAATGGTAACATTGTCCCTTTAGGCTAATTTTTTTTATACCATTTTTTCCTATAATACCCTTTATTAATTTCGAAAATAAATTAAATAAATAGTTTTAGAAACTAAAAAAACAAAAAAAAACAACTAGTTATGAAACATCAATATCAATTTAGTGATATTTTTTTGAAGTTCTAAAAATGTATAAATTGATTTTTCAAATTATATTCTACATAAAGTAGAAGTGGCATTCTACAAAGTAGAAAAAAAAATCAACTTTTTTAATTGAATTTACTATGTTTAGAATACACATTTCACGCTTAAACTATCCTTCTAAAATCAGTAGAAAACGGATTCTACACATTGCTATATATCTAAATAAAAGTAGAAATTAGAATCTACAAATTATTATAAATCTAAAACCTGTAGAACCTGATTTCAAACCTTATTATTGTATTCTACATATAGTAGAATACACATTCTACGGATAAGAATATTCTGTTCCGAAAATATAGGAAGATAATATTTGAAAACTATTTTTGATTAAAAAATAATAAGTAAAATCGATTTTTTTTAATTTAAAAAAAAAATCGTTTTTTTCAATAGAGAAGTAAAAAAAATAGAAAAAACCATGAAATCGAATTGGAAGAATTATCTGGGATCGGGACCGATCGATCTAAAATAGAGATCGATCGATATATGATAGATCGATCGGTGAAGATCGACTGAACTGGACAAGGTTGATCAGTTTCTGCTCCGTGCTTTTTTATGATTTTGTTTAATCATCGAGATCGACCGTTGGAATCGACCGACTCTTTCTGAGATCGATCGATCCCGTCGTATAGAGCAGTTTCTTTTCTCTTTTTTTTCGATTTGAAGATTTTTATTTTTAATTTTTTTATGATTTTTAACTGAATTTAAGGGCATTATTGCCATTTAGAAAATATTTAGTCTAATGGGACATAAAGTAATAGAGATTAGTCTAAAGGGACAATGTTACCATTTTTTTTTGCCTAAAAAAACTATTTTCCCCCTTTCTTGGCGATGCACTACCAAACATGGAGTCTTTGTAATTTGTATAATAACTTCTTTTAAGCTGTTTGGTCCCCCCCCCCCCCCACCCCCAAAAAATTTCAGCTGACATGTCATAAAAGTTACGATGAATATGTCACCCGCTCAAATGGTTCTCGGTTTCCATTCCTAATCTTTCTCTAAGGTTTTTGAGAAAGACATAAGGAAGTTGAGTCATTGAACTGTGATTCTTATATGTGACATAAGCTATTTGTAAGTCGGGGTTCCCATTCGTAGCCTTTCTCTACAAACATTTTCCATCTATAATTCTTTCAACCGACATTTCTTATATGTTATTGAGGCCATGTTCATTTATGTATTATGCAGCATCTAGGTGTAGCATTTGAATGCAACATCTAGATATTGCATCTAGATATTGTTTGTTTTTATAGTTAGTATTTATATCTAGATGATTCATCTAAATGTTAAGTTGTTTGTTTTTTAATTTCATAATAGCATTTGAATACTAGTAGTTAAACTGACTAAAAAGATATGATTTGTATTCTTAATAATAAACAAATTATAATATTTAAATAAATTATTTTGTATTTTAATTGCGGAAAACGCTATTTGCAGGAAAATAAAATTTTGAGTTTTGTCGAGAAAACATATTTTCCGATTTTTGCGCAAAAACCTATTCTAAAGGTTTGGTGGAAAAATGCATTTTTCAATTTTGGTGGACAAACCTTTTTCATATTTTGGTGGGAAACACACAATTTTACGATTTTGGCGGAAAAACTTATTTTCAGGTTTTGGCAAGAAAGGCAATTTTTGGATTTTGGTGAGAAAACCTATTTTGGGTTTTGGGGAAAAATACATTTTCAGGTTTTAACGGAAAACCTGTTTTTGGGTTTTGATGGGAAAACACAGTTTTTATGTTTTGGCGAGAAAACGTCTATTCGTTTTTTTGGATAGAAAACACATTTTAGGTGTTTGGCGTAAAAATACGTTTTTGGGATTTGGCATGAAAACACGTTTTCGGGGTTTGACAGGAAAACACGATTTGATTTTGGTGGGAAAAGGCGTTTTTGGAGATTTGGTGGAAAAGGTTCATTTTCAGGTTTTGGCGATCTTTTTTGAGTTTTGGAGGGAAATTTTAAAGTGTTGGCAAGAAAATGTGTTTTCTGAGTTTGGATGGAAAATGATTTTTTTTTCTAGTTTTGGTAGGAAAATGTGTTTGTTGGGTTTTGGCGAAAAAATTACAATTTCTGGTTAAAGTATTATATAATAGTTAACATAACTAATTTAAGAAATTTTTATAGTTGTATTAACCGTATTTAAGTCTTTTGGGTTTTGAGATGCAAATGTAGCATCCAAACACTACTTTTTAACATATCCAGATGTAGCGTTTGGATACAGAAACTTACAATGCCTGAGTTTTTTTAAGCGGTTGGGTCTTTGAACTGTGACCTGTCTTATATGTCTTTGTCTTAAGACTTTGCAAGCCTTGGGGTGTCTTTAAACTAACCTGCCTTTACGTTTTTTTCTATAACCGTTTTTTCAAGCCGTGGGTCTTTAACTGACATGTATTTGTCCTTAGACTTTTGTAAGTCTATGTCTTAAAGATTTTTGTAAGTCTTGGGGTCTTTTAACTAACCTGCCTTTACGTCTTTGTAAGCCTATAGACGTTTGTAAGCCGTGGGGTAACCGTTTTCTCAAGCCGTGGGTCTTTAACTGACATGTCTTTGTCCGTAGACTTTTGTAAGTCTTTGTCTTAATACTTTGTAAGACATGGGTAGTGATGAACCGAATCTGTTTTTAGTTTCTAATTTTTTGTCTTAAGACTTTTTTAAACCCTTGATCGTTATACTCCATTCCATCCAAATAATCAAAGTCAGATTTTTTTAAACCGTGGGTTTTTAACTAACATGTCTTATGTCTTTGTTTAAATACTTTTGTAAGCCATGGGTTTTGATATGTAGTCTTTGTCTTAAGACTTTCTTAAACCTTGGTCGATATACCCCATTCCATCCAAATAATCAAAAAACAGATCTTCTTAAGCGATGGGTCTTTTTAACAGACGTTTGTCTTAGTCTTTTGTCTTGAGACTTTTGTAAGCCGCGGGTAATAAATAAGGAATCTGTTTTTAATTTGTAGTCGTTTGTCTTAAGACTTTTAGGATGTGTTGGTTCGTTATATTCAACAGACATACAAGACATGTCTTGTATGTCTTTGTCTAAAGACTTAGAGTATATCTAAGCTGTGGGTCTTTGAATTGTGACCTGTCTTATGTCTTTTTTTTCTTGAAATTTTTGTAAGCCTGGGGTCTTTTAACTAACCTGCCTTTATGTCTTTGTCTATAGAGGTTTGTAAGCCGTGGGTAAAGTAAGGAATCTGTTTTTAGTTTGTCTTCAAGACTTCTGTAACCTCAAACCGTCTGGGCCTTTAACTGACATGTCTTATGTCTTTGTCCAAGACATAAGGATCTGCTTTTGATTTTAGTGTCTTGAGACAAAACTTTTGTAAGCCTTTGTAAACTTTTGTAAGCAGTAGTGAACTAGTGAATCTGTTTTTAATTTGTAATCTTTTGTCTTAAGACTTTTCTTTATCCTTCATCGTTAAACTTGCCAGTCCATCCAACTCATCAAAAACAGAATTTCTCAAGCCGTGGGTAGTAAAAGACTATAAGCCGTGGGACTTTTAACTGACATGTCTTAGGTCTTTGTCTTAATACAATAATACTCTTCCTTTTGTAACTGATATGTAGCATCCAAACTCTACTTTTTTAACATCTTAAATATCTGGATGTTCTAGATAATATCTAGATGTTTCTAGATATTATAGATGTTAAATCTAAGATGCTAATTCAATAGTGTCTAAACGAGCAATGGCCGAGTTTTTGTAAGCCGTTGGGTCTTTGAACCGTGACATGTCTTATATGTCTTTGTCTTAAGATATTTGTAAGTCTTCGGGTTCTTTTAATTTTTTTTTTTGGTCAAAAGGGTTCTTTTAAGGGAGAAAAACTAGAATGACTCAAATTAATGGTGTTATTACTAGAATGACTCATATTTATTTCAGAATTATTAGAATGTTTTTCTTGTCAAAATTGCCCTTGGCTATAGTTATACCAAAAAAAAAAATTTTAATTTTTTAGGTCGTCGGCAAATTTATTTAAATCTATCGCACGACAGAGTTTTTAAATATGTCTATCGGATGAGACAATAGATTTTTCTATATTTTGCTCGATTTGTAAAGAAAACCGATTTTTTAAAAATGTCGGTCGGATGACACAACAGATTTGTAAGAAACCACAGATTTTTGTGATCGACTTATTCTCTTATGGCAGACTTGTTAAATTACAACCGATTTGTATAAAAACTCGATTCTTATTACGGTAGACTTAAGGTAAATCTACCACCGATTTACAAATGTTGCAGACTTGTTGAATTACGATATGGCCGACTTATTAGTTTACGTTGTGACAGATTTGTTTAGTTAATTCTCGGTTTAGTTAACCAATCTAAATTAAATTCGGATTAAATTTCGGTTTAGTTCAATTGATCCGTAATTCAATTAATACTAAATTGGTCTGGTCGGAATTTGGTTTAATTAGATTTTTGTTTATTTCTAGTGGTTTAAGACCACAATTAGGTCTAATTTATTTATCGCAATTGTCGTCATTTTTTTCATCCCTATTTTCTTCCTTATCAAGTTGTCCCTTTTATGGTGGTTTGAACTATTGCTTCAATCCATTTTGCTTAGGGAACCATGGATCACATCATTTTTGTCTGTGGGAAGGGGAAATTAGAAAAGAAGAAATGGTTATTTGAAGTTGACAATGAGCAAAGTAGTAAATTACTCACAGCAGCTAATTTAACTTTATGAAGAAAAAATATTAAAAAAATTAAGTCAGAGAGTTAGATTTGGTTTTTTTGTGTATAAACGAAAAAAATTGAATAATATAATGTTCTGACTGATGAAAAGTAGCTTAGATTTATAAATGTCACAGTGAAATAAGAAAATATTATTACGCAAGAAAGTAACAAGTTGTATAACCTCTGCTCCTCTACAAGTATCAGAAACTCACCGTAATCTAAAGACCCCGGTGAAAATAAAATTACAGTAACTTGAGTGCCACCTTAATATTTTATTTTATTTTGAAAAATCAAAATATATTACAAAAAATAAAAAAATGAAATATATATAGAACACAAACAAACATAACGGCTGGAGACTGAGATGGAGAAGAAGCATCAAACCAATCTCTCATCAATTTCAAGCAAGGTTGATCGTGAAGGAGACATAAGGATGTGTCTCTGAGCCACCTGCTAAACAAGCCATGGCAGCTCCTCCATCCTCCTCACTTTTCCAGTATAAACTGCACTGTTTTTTTCAAATAATTAGACTCAAACATTCAGCTTCCATATAACTTATGCTCAAAGCGATAAAGCAAAGACTTTTAACATACCTGTTGGTAGAATCACACGTGCGTTCAAGTATGGAGTGTACTTTCTTTCACTCTTCACAGCCGGAGATAAGACATGCCTGGAAAATAACTCATTGGCAAGAGAAGGTAGTTTGGTCAGGGAGTTAACAAGAGTGATGGATTTAATTGAAAAGGATAGCTTGAAGTCTTAATTTACCAAGAACGTTGGAGGTAAACCATATCTCATAATGCTCTCGGCGAATATGCGCACAGCACAAAAATGCATCCAGGAGCTAAAAACCTACACATATAGACTAAAGGATCAAAATAGATTCCCGTATTGATTTATAAGATGATGTTACCAGAGCATAGCTTTGTGTACCTCTCCGTAGCTGGTGTAGATAATCTTCCAATAGAGTTTATATGAGTTTACAAACTTCCAATGTACAAACTTTCATCAAACAATCTTCATAAGAAAACTTACAGGAAAAGAATCAGTCTTAAAATCGAAGGAATATTGAAATTGGGATTTAGGGTTTTCTAAATTAAACATACAATCAAGTAATGATAATAAAACAATAATAAAACAATCTTCCATAACCAAACTTACTGTAAAAAAGAATTAGTCTATCGATTTTAAAGGGGAAGGAGGAGGAAATTAAGATTTAGGGTTTTTGAGATTAAACATTCAATCAAGTAATATATGTTAAAAATATGTAGAAACAACTTGGAATTAAATAAATTTAGCACTTTCATGTTCAATTTCGTCGATTCAAAATGAAGACAAACCTTCCCAAGGTTTTTCTGTGTACAAAGATTCTGAAATTGAAGGGCTGTGATGGAGGAGATGGAGAAATAGAAGGGGCTGTGAGCCTGTGACAGATGAGATGTTGTCGGAGTGGGATAGGGATGGCAGCGACTTTCGATCGGAGATTCTCCAATTTTGGTTTTGTATCTCGCCGCAAGAGGAGACCCCGACAAAAGCTTCTTTTTTTTTATCAAGACAAAAGCCTTCTTATTTAGTTTTTCTTGTAACTAGTTTAATTTTTTTTTTCCTTTATGTAGATGGCAAATTAAGTTAGGGGTTTTTTGGTAAATTTGTGTATATCTCATTAGAGTCTAGTAATTATTTTTTTATATGAGTCATTCTAGTAATTTCAAGATAAATTTGAGTCATTTCAAGTAATTCCTCTTCTTTTAATTAACCTGCCTTTACGTCTTTGTTTATAGAAGTTTGTAAGCCTTGGGTCTTTAACTGACATGTCTTTGTCCATAGACTTTTGTAAGTCTTTGTCTTAGTACTTTGTAAGCCGTGGGTCTTTAACTGACATGTCTTTGTCCATAAGCTTTTGTAAGTCTTTTGTCTTGATACTTTGTAAGCCGTGGTAAGTGATGAACCGAAATCTGTTTTTAGTTTCTAGTCTTTTGTCTTAAAGACTTTCTTAAATCCTTGATCGTTATACTCCATTCCATCCAAACAATCAAAGCAGATTTTCTTAAGCTGTGGTTTTTTTAACTGACATGTCTTTGTTTTAATACTTTTGTAAGTCTTTGTCTTAGGACTTTTGTTAGCCATGGGTAATAGAATAAAGGAATCTGGTTTTGTTATTAAGTCTTTGTCTTAAGACTTTCTTAAACCCTTGGTCGATATATTCCATTCCATCCAAATCATCAAAAAACAGATCTTCTTAAGCGATGGGTCTTTTTAACAGACATTTTAGTCTTTTGTAAGCCGTGGGTAATAAATAAGGAATCTGTTTTTAATTTGTAGTCTTGTCTTAAGAGATTTTAGGAAGTGTTGGTCGTTATACTCAACAGACATGTCTTATGTCTTTGTCTTAATACTTTTGTAAGTCTTTTGTCTTAGGACTTTTGTACGCCATTGGGTAAAAATAAGAAATCTGTTATACTCCATTCCAAATAATCAAAACACATTTTCTTAAGCCATGGGTCTTTTAACTGACATATCATATATGTGATATGTCTATGTCAGCCATGGATCTTTGAACTGTGACAAGTCTTGTATGTCTTTGTCTAAAGACTTATATCTAAGCCGTGGGTAGTGAGATAAGGATCTGTCTTTTGATATGTAGTCTTTTTGTCTCAAAGACTTACCCTTGGTCATACTATATTCCATCCACAAACAGATTTCTCAAGCCGTGGGTAGTGAAATAAGGATCTGTTTTTTTGATATGTAGTCTGTTTTCAAAAAGACTTACCCTTGGTCGTAATACTCTATTCCATCCAAATAATCAAAAACAGATTTCTCAAGGCGTGGGTAGAAGTCTCCTGTCGTTAGACTTTTAAGCTGTGGGTAATATAAGTTTCTTATAGGGGCAGTAACAGAACAATGTTCCGTCCAGAAAATCTATAACCGACCCATTGTCTTATTTTTGTAAGCTGCGATTAGTCTTAGTTTTTTTTACCATCCAACAAGACTTTTGACCCCTCTTTTGTCTTACTGACTTGTTTAACCGACCTTTCATTAAAGTCACAAAGACTAAAGACTTTATACGAGAATAGACGTTTAACTAACATGTCTTTATACGTCTTTGTCTAAAGACTTGTAACTTGTAAGACATGGGTCTTTTAATTGACATGTCCCTATATGTCTTTGTCTAAAGATTTGTAAGCCGTGGGTCTTAACATCTTTGTCTAAAGACATGTCTTATATGTCTTAGTCTAATGACTTGTAAGCCAAGGGTACAAGTCATCTTGTACCTGACATGCCTTATATGTCTTTGTCTAATGACATTATATGTAAGCCGTGTGTATCTGTTTTTGATTTCTCAAGTCTTTGTCTTAAAGACTTGATCGTTATACTCCATTCCATCCAAAAACAGATTTTCTCAAGCCGCCTGTCATTAAAATAAGGATTTGCTTTTGATTTCAGTCTTTTGTCTTAAAGACTTTCTTGAACCGTTGATCTTTATACTCCATTCCATCAAAATAATCAAAAACAGATCAGATTTGCTCAAGCCGTGGGTAAGTATAATAAGGATCTGTTTTTGATTTTAGTCTTTTGTCTTAAAGACTTTTTTAACCGCTGGTGGTTATACTCCATTTCCATCCAAATAAACATCAAAAACAGATTTCTCAAGCCGTGGGTTAGTAAAGTCTCTCGTCTTAAAGACTTTTAAGCCGTGTGTAAATAAGTTTCTTTTAGGGGCAGCAAAGGGACAGTGTTCCCAAAATAAGAATCTGACAGAACACTATTATTAGATTAGTGTCTGTCTAAGATCCTTTTGGGTTTGAAGTGGAAAACAAAGACAATAGAAGATTGTCTTGCTAGTAATCTCTTGGGTTTGACAAAACCATAAAACAAAAGGCTTTGAAATCTTCTTGTTGTCGAATTCAAAAAAACAAAACCAGTTTGCTCATGTCAAAATCCCAAGACATGAGTGTTTAAACAAGAAAGAATCTCAAAACTGCTAACTGTGCATAGAAAGAAAATTTACCTCTCACAAGGAGTCACTGCAAAAACATTCTGCTATGTTGTTTCGCCTTTGAATCGGAAATTGCATCACCACTTGATGCATCTCTTTCGTCACACTGTTTCTTCTCGTGGGGATACACCACAACCACAATTTATGAACCCTAAAATAAAACTACAAAGAATAAGAACCGATTAGACGCAGCTTAGAAACCATAGCATAAACTTTACCATTGTTCAGACACTACTAACTAAACGACAGGACTTGTGAGATATATAATACAGGAACAAGAATTTGAGAGGTTAATCAACATTCAAACATTGAGGATAAAACAGAAAGCGCTAATGAAAGAGTAAAACAGATTTTTTTTTTCTATCGATTCTTACAGAGTTTAGTAGCAAAAACCAAACAGGTTATATCCAATCTGGTATGAAACAAGACAATCAATCAATCGAACTATAAAGGAACAAGACATAGATAGACGATGAGCGAGCGAGAAACCCAAACCAATCGGGACGGAATCTAAAGAGTCGTTGAAACCCTATAACAGAATTGGGATCGAAGCCTTGCAAATCCTCAAAGAAATTCATGACCTAAAGTGATCGAACCCCTTAAACAAAATTGCGATCCTCAAAGAAATTCATGATTTACAGAGATCGAAACACTTACAACGTAAATGAATTTCTCGTTTTCGGAAAAGTTCGATTGGGTTGAGTTCTTCAAAGATTTTCTTTCATGTATCCCTGTTGATTGTTTCGTTTAGTAACACGCGTTTTCCTAACGGTTATATTTCAATTTTAGGTCGGTCTCGATCGCATTTGGCCAACACACGTTTTCCTAACGGTTCTATTTAAAATGTGAGTCAGAAATCAAATTGGTCCAGCATTCTCTGATAACAACCTAAACCAAACCAGTTATGTTATTTCCAATCCAAACCGACTTTTTTTCCACCTAAACTAAACCGGTTCTTTTTCCACATCTAGAATACGCTATGTACATAATATTATTTTGATTCACTTTTAATATATTTCATCAGTCAAGTAAGGACGCAGGAGATTCAAGAGACACATTGAGATCCTTGGAAGCTTAAACACCCTAACTTAGTGCTTCTCAGAGCCTTCTTCCAAGCCAAAGAAGAATGTTTGGTCGTCTACGATTACTTCCCAATGGAAGTCTCTTCTCTCTTATCCATGGTATGTATTGCACACATACTCCATCAGTTTTTTTTTGGTTCTCTCTGATTAGCCAAGCTTGATATGTTTAATCTTGTGTCTTGTCTATAAAAAGTAGGGTTTCTGGGAGTGGGAAGCCTCTTCACTGCACATCATCTCTGCAAATAGCTGAGGAATTAGCAATGGGTCTTGTCTACATTCATCAGAATCCCACCCTAACGCAATGGAATTTGAAGTCCTCCAATGTTTTGTTACGTCCTGACTTTGAGTCCTCTATGATCCTGACTCAGTTGAAGACACAAGTGCAGCCTCTCTCTTCTACAAAGCTCCTGAGTGCAGAGACTCACGCAAGGCCTCGGAACAACCGGCTGATGTCTATAGCTTTGGGGTCCTCCTTCTAGAGCTTCTAACATGTAGTTTTTTCATCTTACAGAAGTGACCATTCACCTGGGAGATGGTCGGATACAGTTCAGAGCTTGCCAAGGGAGGATCATATGAGCATTTGAGGAAAGTTGTGTGTTCTCTCCTTACTGCTAGGACTTTTTGACTCTTTTCTAATCAAATTAATCAGTGACTGGAAGATGAATGCTCAAAAAACGGAAACTATGTAGTTTGATATATACTCATAGTGGATTTATACTCTATTGAAGTTGTATATGTAGCTTGACATAGATACATGCTCAGAAGTTCTAACATTTGACTCTAATATGATTACATAAACCATTATGATTGTAAAGAAAATACTTTTTACACCTCTGGATCCAGAAATAAACATAAAACTAGAATGAAAGCTCTGAACAAAAGCTTACTTCTGCGCCTAGCAAGTAGCAAGTAAGGATGCACTGCAGAATGTCCAAAAGGATCATCAATCTGACAACTGATACTTGGAGTCGCATTAAACTCTGTCAATGTTTTAGTGATTGTCTGATCAATCATGTCTACATAGTTTGGTACTGCATCATTAATATGTATATACACACGCTACCATTCTGAAGAAGAGGCAATAGTTACTTAAAAGAGACAAGGACCATTGTGGTTTAGGCAGAGCGAGCTACCCATACATGAGGTCTAGTTGGCCTGAGTACACCTTCATAATTCAACTCAGGGCCGGGCCTGTAAAATTTGGGGCCCCATACCAAATTTTTTTTTTTAACTTACAAAGTTTTTCCTATGATCAAATTAATAGACTGAAAATAAATTTATTGTACATATTTTAAATAGTATTACATTATATTCAGTTCATCTAGTATTTTAACTATTATATATATATATATATATATATATATATATATATTTGAAAAGGTTATGTTTTGTTGTATATTATATTAAAAACATATAATTTTTAAACTAATAAAAAAATTTGGGGACCTTTCAAATGTTGAGGCTCATTCAAATGTTTCATAAAATGGATTCAGGCTCGGCTCTGATTCAACTTCAGACAAATGGGTTGAATGAGACATAAAAAAGGAAGCTTGTCAGACAACGGGTGAATTAAGACCTAGTCGGATAGCGATCCTCTACAGCACATGGGATCCGAAGAGCATCATAGCCGTTAATCACACTCATATCGCACAACCTTGATTCATCAACCAGGTTTAAGGGCATGCCTCCTTAGAAACCAAGGATACAGGGGTACGAGCCTACAGAACATGAAGCCTGTCTGACAACCGTACGACCACTCCGGAGAATTAAGATCTAACCGGATAGCAATCCTCTACAGCGCAGGGGCTCCGAAGAGCATCATAGCTGTTAATCACACTCAGATCGCACGGCTTTGATTCATCAACCAGGTTCAAAGGCCTGACTCCTTAGAAACCAAGGATAAAGAGGTACGAGCCTTTAGAACAGATCATGTTCAAGTAAGGCCGTGACCTTTACCTTCGACTTTTCGTTATATACATTATGGCTTATGTGTACATTACGGATGTGGGACTAAACAAACAACTTTACAGGCTAATACGCTGCTGTGTTTATATTTAACGCACTAAGGATACATACGTCATCATTTTAGTTCATTTAATGTTTATTGGAAACGTTGTGAATCCATTTGATGGAACATTTCCGGTAGATTTACGTGTGAATCCGATGGTTCTCGCTTTTATGGTTCATTTAAAGTGATCTTCCATGTCTTCTATATATATTATGGATTGATCTTCCATGTCTACTTCTTCTTATCAAAGTATGAAACTCGATATTTGGAATGAGAAGAAGAAGATCAAGAAGCAAAGAAGACTTTTGTTTCTCTAAGGGAGTAAGCGAAGAAGAAGAGATGTGTGATTTTATAGTTAGTTGTTACCGACTTGATTACCGTTATGTCTCTTACCAATAATTTTCTATGCAATTACATTTTTGTTTATATGATAAACTTGATTTTTTGCTAAAGAATAAAATAAAATTCACTTCATTATAAATGTATCTTATTTGGATTGGTTGAGAACATTTTCGTTGGTTATTGTATGGATGATCTAAAAATTGAATATTTATGTTGGATTTAAAGTTGAATTAGGTGGTTGCCTGCAATTTTGCGGGTATGAACATTTTATAAAAAAAATATTATATTATCTTTTAATGAAACTAAAATACATTTTTAATTATTAAAAAATAAATGTTAGTTTTATTTGAAACAAAAAATGTTAAGTGCAAGCTTATATGAAATTTCTAATATAACAAATTTTCTTTTTAATTGTTTTGCATGTTATATAATTTCTAATGTAATAAAGTTTCATTATCTATATATTTTAAACCGTTTATATAATCGTTCTAGTAGTGTATGTATTTATATTTATATTATAAAGTGTATAATGTAATTTTGATGTTTGATTGTTTCTATAAGTAAATTATGTTAAGTCATTTATATTAGATGCTTAATTGTCTTTTTTGGTAACATATATTAGATAAGATAATTTTAGGATTAGTTTGTTTTTAAAAATTTTAAATAAATAAATAAAAATTGAAATACTATCAATAAGAATTAATTCTAAGTTTCATCTATGCTTGACATCTAAGTAAAGTTACTTAAATGACTCTCAACTAATATATAGTAGAATGAGAATATGATATTTTACTAATCATTTATAAAAGTGATAAATATAATATATTTAAAATCGTTTATAAAATTGTTTATGTAGTATCATATGTATTTATATTATAAATTTATATAATCTAATATATGATAATTAATTGTTTCAACAAAAAATATGTTAATTCATTTTAATATGAGATGTTTGATTGATTATTTGGTCACATAGATTAGATTAGGTAATTATATGATTACTTTCTTTTTAATAATTTGTTTTAAATAAATGAAAATTCAAATACCAACAACCAATCAAATTAGAGTTATTTTTGGGTTTACCCCTTAGGGTGTCTCTAGGTTCACCAACCAATATGATGGTATTATTTCATATTTAGTATCTTTTTAAAAATTAAATAAAATTTTGTTAAGTTATATTATGTTTTTAAAATAAAAATAAAAATAAATAAAAAATAATAATATTTACAAAAAATGAAACTAATTCTCTAAAAAATATATATTTTAAGACTAAACCCTAAACCCTAATCAAACCCTAAACTCTTGGGTAAATCATAAACCATTTGGAAAAATCTTAAACATTAAATCAAAAATTTAATACTAACCAATTATACTATTTTGTATTTATTTTTATCTTTTTATTTTAAAAACATAATATAATGTAACATTATTTGGTTTTCATTTTACACATATATTAAAAGAATTTTTTTTAAAATTTATTTTTTTCAATTATTACTGTTTTTCTTTTATTTTTATCTTTATATTTTTAAAACATAATATAATGTTAAATATTTTTTTAACAAATTTTTTTCCTTTCTTGTAAATATTATTATCTTTATTTAACTTTTTAATATTTTTATTTTAAAAACATAATATATAACTTAACAAGATTTTGTTTTTTTTCAAAGATATCAAATATGAAATAACATCATTCTATTGGTTGTTTAACCTAGAGGTTCATCCTAGAAGGTGAACCCAAAAATAAGTCATCAAATTAAGAGAATTAATTCTAAACTTCACCTATGAGTGATAACTAAGCAAAATCACTAAATTGACTTCAATTATTGTTAACTTGTTTTCCCTTATATATAATATAAATTATTATATATATATATATATATTTAAGGAAACAACATCTTAACTATACAGCTAGGGGTGGACACTTTATCCGATACCCGAACTCGTACCCGAACCCGACCCGAAATATCTGAATTGAAATCTAAACCGAAGTAACAAAATACCCGAATGGGTATTGAGTTAGGAGATTTTGGATATCCGAACCCGAACGGATAATATCCGAACCCGAACGGGTATCCGAAGATAACCGAACATATGTATATATAGCTATTTATTCCTAGTTTATTTGTCTCATTTTATTAAAAATATTTATATTAATGCTATATATAGTTTAAGATCAAATAATATACATATAATTGTAAAAATAATTGATTTGTTACTCAAATAAAATGCATATTAAGCTTCTTATTTCATATTTAAACAAAATTTGCATCCAAAATTCAAAAATAATAACCAAATAATGATTTTTATTTTCAAACTTATTAATTGTCTAACTTATTAAACATTTTAAAAACAATTAAGTTAATAGTTAAATTTTAAATACATGAAACTTATATAATAAAGAATTTGAAAATTTTCTTTCAAAATCTAAATATCTGAATCCGACCCGAAATAACCGAACCGAATTAAAAATATCCGAACCTGATCTGATATGTCAAAATACCCGAATATGTTCTAAACTTTAATACCAAAGTACCCGAAAACCCAAAATATCGGATTTGAACCCGTTCCCGAACGAATACCCGAAAAGTCCTCCATATTTACAGCCAACTACTCGTCTTCTCGCTTTAGTTTGACCGAAGTTCTCCTTAAAGACTTCGGTCAATAGTTCATACCTTTATAAAGAAAGTTTCAATACAATATTCGGTAGCATCCAAAATCATTACATTTAGGGCCTGATTGGTTCTCTCGCAATCACCCGCAAACGCAGTTTTTGCGGTTGGTAACAGTTGTTGGCGTTTTGCAACAATCACTAGAAAATGCTATAAATCGCTTCAAATCACTCTGAATCTCTAAATTTCAAAAGCTGGTTCCAGCTAGCGTTTGCGGTTACGGGTGATTGCGGGAGGATAAAAAATATTTTTTTTCAAAAAATTATATAAATATAAAAATAAAATAGTCAATTAAAATTTTAAATTAAAATAATTGAAATACTGAAATATTTATATTATAAATTTTCCAAAAAGAATATTTTCTTTAATTTTGTAAAAATTTAATAATGCAATTTTTTTTCAATAAAAATTGTATATTTATCATGAAAATATGATTTTAATATTTTCATAATTATATAAAATATAAATATTGTTAATTTATTACTTAACCGCTGTTGTATTTGATGATAAACCAGTCATAAGTATCCCGCAAACGCAACAATTTTTAACCGTTGAACCAATCATATAAATCTCTTACTAACGTTTAAAACCGCAATCTCCCGCATCCGCACACCCCTGCAACCGCAACCGTAATCGCTGCATTGTAATCAGTCAGACCCTTATTCCTTTTTTGTAACACTTTAACGCGGGTGAATGTTTCTTTTTTGTTTCATCAAATGAACATAAGTGATTGTATGTAGTCTGTTAAAATTGGTTAAAAATTAACGGAGACAAATTTCGGTTTATAAATATATTATGGTCCAATTATATCAGACTGTACAATGTAAATGTTGACTGTATATAGTCAAAAAAAAAACATTTCCTATCGCTTTGTTTACATTTAATTCAATCAATATGTTTCTGTTGTGATGACAATTTTAGGATGATCATTTAAAACTTAAATAATATTTTTTCCAGTAGATAAATAAATATTTAAATGTAAAAGATACACTTTAAAAATCTAAAAGAAATGTTGCCTAAGGAAAATAAGAAAAATAGGATCAAGTTAGTTTTGTAAATATTACATTGTTTAGATTTGATAAAATCCACTAAAATTTGAAAGCTTTAATATTAAGAATGTGATAAGAATATATTCCTCAGTATTCCCTTTTTTGTAACACTAGAATCCAGCCCGCGTTAAAACTCGGGTGAATGTTTTGTTTTTGTTTCATCAAATGAACATAAGTGATTGTATGTAGTCTTTTAAAATTGGTTAAAAATTAACGGAGACAAATTTCGGTTTATAAATATATTATGGTCCAATTATATCAGACTGTACAATGTAAATGTTGACGGTATATAGTCCAAAAAAAATATTTCCTATCGCTTTGTTTACATTTAATTCAATCAATATGTTTCTGTTGTGATGACAATTTTAGGATGATCATTCAAAACTTAAATAACATTTTTGCCAGTAGATAAATAAATATTTAAAAGTAAAAGATACACTTTAAGGGGGTGT
Source organism: Eruca vesicaria subsp. sativa (assembly GCA_932364175.1). Classification (NCBI taxonomy): domain Eukaryota; kingdom Viridiplantae; phylum Streptophyta; class Magnoliopsida; order Brassicales; family Brassicaceae; genus Eruca; species Eruca vesicaria. The sequence goes on from CAKOAT010541820.1 coordinate 287,628, forward strand.
TATTCAATTAGTGATTTAAAATCAATTTTAAATATTTACAATCTATTAGATTTTTAAATTTTTAAATTGTTAAAGTTGATGAATTCTAAAATCTATACAATACCTCTTGGATTTTGAGTTTAATCATTTATTCATTATAATCCCTCACTGATGATTTGAAATCCACTTATATTACAAAGAATTTTAAAGCTTTAAGAATGTGATAAGAATATATTCCTCAGTAAAATTTTTGACAGATATTTAGATATGTGATACAGTTTTTAATTAAGTTTCCGTAAGTTTTTATTTACAATTTTTAATTTATTATTATAACCAGAACAAAATATAAATACTTTTAAATATATTAGATATATAAAGTAAATTATCCGCATTTAGGTATATAAATTAAACTATATAGAATGTACTATTAGATATCTAAGGTAAATTTTAATTTAGCTATACACTTTTAAATGTATATATATCTCGTCAGCTTCAATTTTCTATGTGAATAGGTCCATCTTTTTCTTTTCAAAGTTGAATGCCATTTGTTAATCTCGGTTATGTTTAGTAACATAATTTGCATAGTTACATATCTATTAATTTATGGAAAACTGAATGGTCCAAAATTTAAGTAACAATCTTTTAACAATAGACAAAAATAGTGACTCTATTTTAATAGAGTAGATTCATTTATTTCTCTTCTAATTACCATCTTCTTGTTTTTTACTACTTATTTCTGTTATCGTTTCTCTCATAATGTTACTTTGAGTAGATCTATTTATTTAAGTATTTTATCTACTTTCTCTTATTCTAACTATCGTTCTTTGATTTCTCTTCTATTACTAACTATCAACAGCTTCTTTTGTTTTATTTTAGATTTTATGAAATTTGAATTCATATGATGAAATCCTATATCTACAAAGGATTAGTGATCTGATATTTAATAGATATTAAAAACTTATGTTCATCTATATTAATTGTTTTCTAGTTTGTCGGCAAACCGTATAGTTATAAGCAGACCGTATAGTTATGTTGCTGTCGAAAAAAACAAAAAAGTGATGTGGTAGTGGAACACAAGGATCGGTGTAGAGTGCGATTTTTTAAAGTAATTTTAAATCTATTCTCAATATCAATTTTACTGCGAATTTTTAAAAATATTTTTTTTTGAAAGAGTAAAGACAATTTTAATCCAAGAAAGAATTATACTATTTATGTACAATAATTATAGAATATTCACAAGAACTATGTAGAGATTAAGGGTCTGACTAGTTCTCCTGCTATCACCCACAAACGTAGCTTTTACGGTTGTTAGCGGTTGTTTGTGTTTTGCAACAATCACAGAAAACATTATAAACCGCTTCAAATCCCTCTGAATCTCTAAAATTCAAAAGCTGGTTTAAGCTAGTATTTGCAGTTGTGCGCGATTGCAGGAAAATAAATTTTTTTTTCCAAAAAACTATATAAATATAAAAATAAAATATTCAATTAAAATTTTAAATTAAAATAATTGAAATACTGAAATATTTATATTATAAAATTTTCAAAAAATATTTTCTTTAATATTTTAAAATTTTAATAGTGCACTTTTTTTCAATAAAAAATTATATTTATCATGAAAATATGATTTAAATATTTTGATAATTATATAAAATATAAATATTGTTAATTTTACTTAATCGCTGTTGTATTTGATGATAAACCAGTCATAAGTATTCCGCAAAAGCAACATTTTTAACCGTTGAACCAGTCGTATAAATCTTTTACTAACGCTTAAAACCGTAATCTCCCGCATTCGCAAACACCCGCAACCGCAATCGCTGCGTTATAACCAGTCAGACCCTAACTATATGAAAAGTCTTTGGGTTAAATCAATTCCCAATTTAAAATTTAGTGTATATTTTAAAGCTAATTATTTTTTGAAGATTAAATATTTAATCATCATTTTCGATATACACACCTTTAGAAGTAAAAAAAAAAAATTTATATAAAAATAAATGAAAACAAATACCCGCACGGTTGCGCGGATTGAGATCTAGTAATGTGTTTAAAATAATACTACTATAGCTTTGTAGGTAAATATCCCTCGGAGAATTATTTTCCAACACAAAATGTTGTACAAAGATTTATTTCATTGCAGTGTAATTTTTTTTGCAAATTTTAAAATTTTGTTACTATTTCAATATAATTTATTTTAAACGAAACAATCAATTTTTTTTGTATAGAAGAAATGACAGTCATGATGAATCCAGACTATCCAGTGTTGGCCTCTTAGGAATTATATTCATAAGAAGCATGAATCAGTTGTAACAATATTCAATATAAAATAAAGAACAATTCTTTCAAATAAATCTTTTTAAGTTTTATCACAAAATAGATCTCAAAAACTAAAATGACCAATATAATATTTTTATTTTAGAAATTTTTATTTTTTTAAAAAAAAATTTTGAAATTATATCCCAAAACCCCTCCTCAATTCTAAACAAAAAAAATTATATTTGTGACAAAAACCTTTTAGTTCTATCCGAGATAATTTCTCTAAAATAAACTTGAAACTACTTATGCCCTTGCCTTTTTAGTTAAATTATCAAAATTTATTCAAACTTAAATACAAAATAACATAAACGATATAATGTGTTTGTGGAATATAAAACCTGGCAAATTGCCCGAATCAATTCTTATGATTGTGAGTTCTCAGAGCCACATATATTGGGCATCCTCTTGTTTTTCCAAGAGTTTGATTTCCAGTGTTTTGAATCTCGATCCGGACCCATGGTTGAATCGGTATACCCGATAACCCAGTAAAAATTTGGTAAAAAATTAGAAACCGATACCGGTTGAACCACCGATTGAACCAATAGATGACTTTTACTCTTTTTTAACCTTATAAATTTATAATTATATTTTTAAAATATGTTTTGTATTATATTAAGGAGTTAGGTTTTCAGTTTAAACTTTGTGATTTTTATTATATATGATAATTGATGGTAGTTATTTTGAATTTTGAAAAAAAATGTTTTGACTAACACAGAAAATCTTGATGGTAAGTTTTTAAATTTTGATTAAACTTTGTGATTTTAGGATATATGATACTAGTTATACTATTTATTTGTGATTTTTAGATTTTGATGAAGATTTCGCTATATCACCTGGAGAAAATGAATGGAGAGATGCATGTGAGAACAAAAATTAGTTGATTTGGTTTGGTGTTAGTTTATTTTATTACCGACATTTATTACAATGATGTTTTACTTTGGTTTTTATTCTTTATATTATTTGTTAGGTGTCATAAGTTCTTCAAAGTTACAAAAAAATCTAGTGTAAACTATTTTTTTAATGTTTTACTAGATTTTGACCCGCGCTTGAAAATCGCGGAAATTTTTTATGATTAAAAATTTATATAATTGGGTTTTGTCTTAACTAAAAGAATATTTTGATATAAAATCAGTTCACCAAAATTTGTGGTGATGATTGTTTTTCATTAGTTTTAAGTTTCAGTTTTTATTTTTATATTTTGGTTTTTGGTTTTTAGTTTTTAAGTTTCTACTTTTCAGTTTTTGGTTTGGGTTTTTAATTTTTAAACCCGCTGAGTTAGTTTGAACTAATATTACCAACAAACAAATCTCAAATAATCGAACATTTAATTTAAAACTGAAAAGATGACAACAATTTTTTAAAAAATTTTTGAAATAGTTTATTTTGTAAATAAACAAAGCAAAAAAATATAACATGTGTTTTCAGCTTTTGGTTTTGGATTTTAGTTTTTAGATTTGTTTTTTTGGTTTTGCTTTACATTTTTTAATCAGTAAATTATTTAAGAAAAATAAAACAATTAATTATTTAAAAGTTACCTTTGAAATTTACCAAAACAAAGTGATTGTTATTTAAAATATATATATATTAACATGTTTTAAAATACATGATTTAAATAAATGATTAATAATAGATAATTTTGTTTTGTTAAAAATATTAAATAACTTTTGAGTCTGGAAATAATAATTGATTTTTGGTCTTTCAAGGTGAAAAGTTTATTCAATGTTTTGGAGTTTTTTTTCTTAATACTAAACCCAAAAACCAAACTATATAATTTGTTCAGAAAATAAAAGTAAGCCCGAGACTATATTCCAAATAACCACTGGTTTAATTTAAATATAATTAGTAGATTTTCATATTCCATATTTTGATGATATATTTCTTTTAGAACATTCCATATTTACAGGAGAAAATATGTGTTTTCGGTATACACATAGATACCTGCCGTATTTTGAAGGTAGTTTACATTAAGGTCGTCTCTTTACATTAATTGTGTTGGTTTAATTTAAGTAATACGGTTCAATCAATTATATAACTTATATTATTTGTAACATTCTAGAAATGGTCCAAATTTAAATGACAACTTGTATCCGTAGATAAAAAGAATGACTCTATTTTAATAGAGTAGATATGTCAAATGAAAAATAAATATATAGTATTATATAATAGAATTAATGAATTTGTTAATCCGCGGTTCGCCCGCGGTCGATCCAATGACCCGGTGACCCGAGAAATCGTCCGGTTCAGTGTCCGGGTCGGGTTTCAAAATTCTTGATTCCTTAAACAAGCTATTTCTATTATACTTCTTCCCGAAGAATGTTTGTTTATCCACCAAGTCTTAACTAACCCAGCAATCGAATCGATTGTTTCAGCAAATTTGTTTCCAATCACAACTTTTGCTTTCAAAATCTAACAAAAATTTAGAGTATCCCAAATGTTCTTGAGAGTATACCAGATCTTGTTCTTACTTTCTTCTTAGTAGCTGACACTTGTTTTGCTCCTTGGAGGAGGTAGTCTCTCTATTACCCAGCTTGGAGAATCATTTAGCCACAGACCCAAACCGGTATCTTTATGCTTAAAATCCGGAGCTTTTTCATTTCTCTGCATTCATTGGATTGGAGTTATAAGTGATTAATACATTGCCATAATTATGTGAAGAAGAATTTGACTCCAAGGTTAAAGACATTTTTGCCCACCTTGTTCAATCTGTTGTCCCACCACTTATTCATGTTTTCCACCAAGTCCTTCCACGATTCCTCTCCGGCTACACATATTATACAGAAGCAAAGATTGTTTACTAAAACAAGAAAAAATTCATCAGCAAGAGAACTGTAACCTTTACCCTTTGGTTGTTTAGCATATTTTGACCTGACGGGAACATCAAATTTCAGGTCTTTAAGATCAGACAATATCTCACTGGGAGCCTTGTTAAGCCAAAGCGCTTCAGTCCCGTCTTTCTTCTTGAAATCAGGGTGTCTAGGATTCACCTATAGACATATGGAACTAAGCCAAAATGGAACAGCTTTGGGAAAATATATCACACCGAATGTAACAAATCTATTACCGATCCGTTCTGTTTGCTTTCACGGTAATCACACCATTCATCCGGTTTACCAACAAGATCAAACCAAACATCAGTTTGAGAATCTCTGTTCTTTAGAAGGCTAGCTAAAGAAACAAGAATACAAATGTTCATCAGTTTTAAATAACCAATCCCCATAAGGATTATAGTAGTTAAGAGAAGAAGTAACATGATCGACACAATTAGACGCTTACCAGAATGCTTAAGTACACTTTCTTTTTGATCCAATGGTGGCAAAACTTTAGGGTTTAGGGTTTTAGAACCCTTAATGTAGTGGAGATCACGAACCATTATCTGAACATAGGAAAAACAACATTTTAAAAGAAACCACTCCAAAAACAATGATAAACTGATAACAACGTCTCTGTTATTCTTACATGAACATAAGCTTGATCAGGCTTTGCTCCAGCTATCTCACTGGCATCCACAAAGATCTGTCCCGTGACATGAACACGATCGTTTTTCTTCAAATGACAGTTAGCAGTCTGAGCTAAATCCCCTTCAAATATTACCGGAATCCTGAAATTATATCAACAATTATCCAATCAATACAACACACAAAAATCATTGCAGTTTCAAAGCCTAACCAGAACTTATGAACTGAATCCGAGTCTGAATCCGACCCGGAACCAGATGGAGGTCCGTGAGTGATGACGGTGCCCGCCCAGAAGCTTCCGTCGGGCTTAGCGTGAAACTCGATGGGTTGGTTCACGTACCCAATCAGATCGGTTGAGTTTGCGATTTTGGGTTGGTACGGTATCTCAGTCGGTTTTGGCCACTCCGGCGAATTCACTGGCGACACTGACTCAGTGGTGCGAGTACGGCTACTACTTTTCTTCGCGGATAAGGTTGAGTGACACTGCTGAGACAAAACCCATGATTGTCTAGCTCTTGAAATTAACAAAGGTCTTGTTGATTTCGATAGTGATTGTGCAAGAAACTGCATTTTCGCGAAAAGATGAGGTTTTAGGGTTTATGGGGTTTTCTTTAAAGCCAAAGCCCCCTTTCTAGTCAAACTTTCGTTAGTTCGTCGCAAAATGACATTTTCCCAGTAAAGGAATGTTTTTGTAATTAGAGTAAGCACGAGTGTTCGGATATCCATCCATGATCCGGTCCGGATTAAGTTTTTGGATTCGGTCTTCGAGCTTCTTTTTTTTTTTTGGGTGAACGGTCGTCAAGCTTTAATAGGGTTTATTTATATTCGGATTGGTTTCGGTTACTACTTTTAAAGTCTCTTTGACTTTCTCTATACAAATCAATTTTGAATTCGAACTCATTTTAAATTTAACTTATAACACTTCAGATTCATGTAAAAACTTAAAATGAAGTATTAAAATGAATTATATAATTTACAATGGAAACAAATATTACTTTTAAGTTTATATTTATTAGTAATTAATTATATCTTCCAATAATCCAATATAAGATAGAAGATGAACGTGATATATTAATCTCTTTACCAAAACCAAAAAAATCATTTCATTTGGAATAAATTGAGGGAAAGCATATATTTTGTAAATGTATAGTAAAATACCAACCTTATAATTTTGTTGATAATTGACATTGATATCATATTTCTTCTCTTATGTGTATAGTATACCTATATTCTTTTTCTAGTAGTCTTTTACATTTTTTTTATTATCAATACTATATTTTCTCACCTATTTTGAATTCTAACAAAATTTAGAAATAAGCAAAAGCCTATATATTTTGATCTGAAGTAAAACTATCACCATATTTCTATAAGATTATTGGAAAGTTTATAGAACTGCTTGCTTTATTAAACAACTTACAACTTTATTTATACAACTCCTATAACCGACTTGGTTAGAATAAACTTCACACTAAATACATTATTATCTTATAAAACATCATATATATCTCTAACTTGCATCATTATCTTTAATATCTCCAATATTCCCGCTCAAGTTGGGATGGTGGAAGTTCGAACTCTCAGCTTGAACAACAGAGTTTCAAATTGTATTCTCCCAAGGCTTTCGTTAATACATCTGCAAGTTGTTTATTTGTTCTCACGTGAACTGTCTCCAAAAGTCTTGCTTGAATTGCATCCCTTACTTGATGACAATCAGATTCTATATGTTTAGTTATTTTATGAAATACTGGATTTGCAGCTATATAAATCACAATATAAATCACAGACTTGTTATCACGCAACAACTTTGTTGGTTTACGCTATGGAGCTCCCAAATCTTGCAACAATCTTCGAAGCCATTTAATCTCTCTTGTTGCATGTGCCATCGACCTGTACTCTGACACCGCCGAGGAATGTGACACTACTCCATGTTTCTTCGTTTTCCAAGACACCGGTGAACCACCAACCAAAGTAACATAGGCACTCAATGATCTTCTTGTCACTGGACAAGCCGACCAGTCTGCATCACAATAGACAGATAAGCTTGTATCGACTTGTGAACTCAACAAAATGCCCTGACCAGCTGTGCCTTTACCACCCACATGGCTGCGTTCCACTGCATTTCTCGAGGTCTTTGCATAAATTGCGACAAGATGTGAACTGCATAGGAAATCTCAGGGCGTGTAATAGACAGATAAATCAGACGACCAACCAACCTCCTGTATTTCTCAGCATCACGCAGAAATAGACTCAAATCCAAAGCCACCTTGTGTTGAATTTCCATGGGTGTAGCTACTGGTTTTGAACCAAGTAATCCAATCTGCAACCAAGTCTAACCTATGAAACCTTCAGCTCCACGTCCAACTTCTATACCTAGGAAGTATTTTATCTCCCTAAGTCCTTCATGTGGAAACACTTCCCCAAATGCTCTTTAAACTTAGTCAAAAATTCCAAGTTATTTCCACATATGAGCAGATCATCCACGTATGTAAGTACTCTGAGTTCCACATTCCCTTTTAAATAGACAAACAATGAATAATCTGCATAAGAATGATGAAATCCAAACCCCTTTAGTGCGTCTATGAGTTTTGCAAACCAACATCTAGGCGCCTGTTGTAGGCCATATATTGCCTTATGTAATCTGCACACTTTATTCGGATCTGACACTTGAAACTCTTGCAGAAGCTACATGTATACTTCTTCTTTAAGATCTCCGTGCAAGAAGGCATTGTGCACGTCCATCTGATGCACAATCCACCCTTTTCCTGCTATTATTCTCAACAAACATCTAATAGTTGTCATCTTGGCCACAGAAGCAAACGTCTCTTGAAAGTCCCTGCCTTTTACTTGCCTATTTTCTAACGCCACAAGGTGTGATTTGGGTCTCTCCATAGTCTCATCTGCGTTGTATTTGTATTTGTAGACCCACATGTTTCCAATTGCTTTCTTACCGGGAGGCAAATCCACAATGCTGAAAGTCTTGTTGATCTCAAATGTTGTAATCTCTTTCTTAAAAGAATTACGCCATATCTTCTGCTGCACAGCTTCTTTATAATTTCTTAGCTCTTTCCCGTTTGTAATAGCAGCCAAAAAACCTTTATGTGCAGGAGAAAAATGTTCAACAGAAATGTAATTCGTAATGGGATATGGCGTATTACCAACGAAGACTCTAATTTTGAGGTGGAAGCAATGATGTTTTGATCGTGATGGGGTTCTTCTTTGATGCAGTGTGCGTTGTAGTTCACAAAATCCCTCAACCTTGTCGATGGAATCTTCTCTCTGTACCCTCTCCCCATCTCTGGTTATGCTATTATCTCCTGTTCCACATGTTTCTGAGACATACTAGGCTCTGAAACCGCATGTGCTCCATCATTAATTCCAGGTTCTTCTTCACTCATTATTTGACTCATTCCCGTTGACATTGGTATTCATATCAATAACCCAATCTTCATTTGGACTTCATGTCAAGTTTCTGGTCTCCATGTTGATATCTTTTCTTTGCGCAAAAGGAAACACATTTTCTTCAAAGCTTATGTCTCTGGACACCAAGAACTCATTCTTATCTATGTCATATACTCTCCATGCTTTCTTCCCAAATGGATACCCAACAAACACGCATTTCTTGCTCCTTGCACCAAATTTATCCATATCTCTATCACGTTCGTGTACATGACACAGTGAACCAAATACACACAATGAATCTTAAGCTGGTTTAGTTCCAAACAACACTTCATACGGAGACTTTCCTTTCAGAACCACTGTAGGTGTCATATTAATTACATGCGTTGCTGTTGTTATTGCTTCGCCCCAAAACTTCACATGCATTTGCGATTGGAACAACAATGCCCTGGCAACATTTAATATGTGTATGTGTTTTCTCTCCACTCTACCGTTCTTCTGAGGCGTGTCTACACAGCTTGTTTGATGAATTATCCCTTTATCTTGAAAGTAACCTCCCAAGCACATAAACTCCATACCATTGTCACTTCTGACCATTTGAACCGCATGTCCAAATTGTTTCTCAGTTTAAGCGCAAAACCTCTGCAATACTTTCTTTACTTCTGACTTGGCTAGTAAGAGATGTGTCCACACAGCTCTTGAAAAATCGTCTACCACAGTGAGAAAATAAACAGATCCACTGGAAGCTGGAACTCTATACGGTCCCCAAAATTCTACATGAATTAACTCAAAAATCCTCTTCGCTTTATTAATACTGTCATTAAACAAATCTCTTGTTTGTTTTGCTCTAAAACATACTTCGCAATGACTAGAACAAGTCTTATTTTTAATACCAGAAAGCTCAGATAAAGTAGAAAACACCAAAATAGCTGGATGTCCTAGTCTTCTATGCCATACAAGATGATCCTTTGCTCCAGCAGCTTTGCAGGCACGACCAACTCTCACATCCTTAAACAAGTAAACCCATCACATTCTTCACTGGCTCCAATCAGAGTCTTCGAAGAACGGTCCTGAAAAATACAAAGTGTATGTGAATAAGGAAAAACAATTTGTATGTCTCAATAGCTTGGATACTGAAATAAGCATGCAGTCCAAGTTAGGAACTAAAAGCACATTTTTCAGTGAAATTCGATCCGTGAAAATCATATCTCCCATCTGTGTAGATGTAGACCTTCCTCCATCTGAAAAACCGACTGTGCATGGTGGAGTGTCTCTCATGTTTACTAAGAACAAAGCGTTTCCTGTCATATGGTGTGATGCACCGGAATCGATAATAACATCACCTATGGTCTTACCAGAAAGCTTCTCAGATTGACCACTTGACCTTCCATCGTTGATGATCTGTGTGATTGCCTTCCATTGTTCAGGAGTCAGATCACCAGCTCCAGAACTGTGGGAATTAGTTGCATGAGCCGTATGTACTGAACCACGCCCAGTTGCTCCCCCACGACAAAAAACCACCACGTCCATTACCTTTGTTTGAACCTTTTCCTTGTCTCTCATTCATCCATTCAGGGAAGCCAATAATTTGCCAACAATTCCCCTTATCATGTCCTGGTTTCCCACAATTAGAACACACTCTGTCTTTGGATCTATTTCCATACCCTTGATTATAAGTTTCAGATCGTGTTGCTGAATTTGTTGCATCACGATTATCTGCTTTTGGCATGGTTCTTGACGCATCCTCTGATTGTATGTCTCTAACATCTCTTCTACTCGCAAATCCAATAGCTTCTTGTTGAGCTACTTCTCGTGACTTGGCAGTATTCAATCTCGCCTCTTCTCTAATTAATTTGGCATAAGCTTTACCTAAATCGGGCAATTCATCAGCTTCGATTATTGCTGTAACCACGTTGCTTAACTTGGAATCATCAAGCCCCATGATGAACTGATGCACTCTTTCTTCCTCCCTTTTTTTTCATAAACCACAGCTGCTGTACAGCTGCAAAATGGAGGTGGTTTGTAAGTTTGAAGCTCTTCCCACATCATGGAAAGATGACCATAATAGTCTATTACTGGTTGTCCATTCTGTCTACACGACACAAACTGTTCCATCAACTGATGAACACGTACCTTATTTCCAACCTCAAAACGTTTTTTCAGATTTTCCCACAATTTGTGAGCTTCTGTTATGAATGTCACGGTAGATCTCACTTTTGGTTCTAATGAAGAACTGATCCATCCTACTATCATAGAGTTAATCATCAGCCACGACTCCAACTCTTCACTATCTTTACTAGGCTTCAGTAGACTCCCATCAACAAAACCCATCTTGTTCTTGGCCCTGAGTGCATTGACCATCTCCATCACCCACCCGTTTAATTGTCACCCTTCAACTGAATGGATGTAATTAGGGCTCCTAGATTGTCTTAAGAAAACAATGTGTATGGTGAGTTTACCATCGCTTCTCCTTGCTTCATAATATTTATTTTTCTTTGTCTCCCATTAAAAAACTTCTTCTTCACACAACAATTCTAAGCAAAAGATTTATTTAGATCTTTACTCTGATTCCATGGAAGTTTATAGAACTGCTTGTTTTTATTAAACGACTTACAAGTTACAACCTTATTTATACAACTCCTATAACCAACTCGGTTAAGATAAACTTCACACTAAATACATTATTATCTTATAAAACATCATATATATATATATATATATATCTAACTTACATCATTATCTTTAACATCTCCAATATTTATAAACACATAAATAAAGAATAAGAAAAACATACTTATTAGGTTAGGTCTAGATCTAGCAAAAAAATTGGGAAAGTGGAACGTGAACGAGTTATCAATTTGGGATTAAGGTCGTCAGAAATTTTTATTTGAGACATTTTTTTACCATGCACAAGTTTTCAAAATATACGTAAGACACCCTTATCAATTCAAGTAATCACGAAAATACCACACAATCGCACGTGAGAGGTTTTTTGTCTTTCCTAGATAGACGACCCAATAACTTCGCGTCCCTGAGGTGTTTTACCAAAAAACCATCGCGAACATTCTTTATTGTTCTTCTCTCTCTATCTCTTCTCCAAAACTCTTCCTTTCTGACTACTGTAAACCCAGAGTCGAAAATTCCTACAACCATTTGTTCTCTCTTTTCAAAGTGAGTCTTTTCTTATTTGCTCCAAATCGGAGATTATGGTATCGAAATCAAAGAAAACCATAGCAGTGGTCCGGCAGCGGAAAACATCGACGACCAATGTTGCGAAACAGTCGACACGTCGGAAAACGATGCGCTACCCAGATTCGCTTTTCTGTCCACTGTTCAAAGCTCCTGAAAATTTTTGACTCTTCCTTGCATGTCTTCACCGAACGATATTTTTCCTTTCCGGATCTTCGATTTCTATGTTTCTTTCTTCGTGTCTTTCGATTGTTTTTCAGATAGATGACTGTCCTGTAGTTTTCGTCTTAGAAATTCCCATTCTGTTTATTTTTTAGTTTCTGATTCCAGCCAAGAGGCCACAAGATCTTTGATCGACTCGACCATACCGAGATCTATATCAGAGAAGATTATAGGTGTCGAGGGAGATTGTTCCCCTAAATATCCTGTGAAACTTTTTGCTTTGGTTTTTACCCAACAAAATTGTGTCTCAATATTTACTTGAAGGCTCACATCATTGAAACTTGTGCGTCTTGTCTTCAGGGTTTGTCTTGTCTTCAGGGTTCGGCAGACATGGAGTATATACTTGGGTCTCAATTTGGCAGGCTGTTTGAGTTACATGTTGCTCGTTGCCACAACTCTGCAAATCTAATTCACAGATTACTCTGTCGTTAGCTTCTTACCATTCGCAAGTATGAGCTTTGGTTCCACTTTGGGACCGATCCTCTTCGTTTCTCACTGGATTAGATTCACCAAAAACTGGCTTGAACCGCAAAGCGTTTGATGCTAAAGATTCTGAAACTTAGGAGGATCCAGGTTTCAACATTGGGTGACATTACAGTTCCTCACGTTCTTCAGATGCTTCGCAATCCATATCTAGCAGCCTGAAAACGTGTTCCTTTGGCTCTCATTGTGCTGGGTAATGGTGTTGTATGTTGCAGAAACAAACATCTTAAGCTGACCCCGAAGTATGTCGAGATGTTTTTTGACTTATCATACTTCTTGGAGTATCCATGGGGTAGAGACTGTTCTTGAATAATTTAGCGTGTTTGTTTCTGCCCTTTAGAAGTAGTGTTCCACTGGGATAAATGCGGGAGCGGTTATCTCAACAAATCACGGCTTGTTATGGATTTCCTCTGGCTCTCCAGTTGTTCGCTTTTGGAATTGTGCCTCGGCTGTTGGCAAAGATTCCCAACACAGACTGATATCACTCAAATGTTTAACCCTAAGGAGTGAATTACTCTCTCAAATAAAAGGTTCAATCGTAGTACTTAGGGATCGAATCCACAAGGACTCTAGAATTACACAACAGATTATTAAATCTTCGAAATAAAGCTAGACAATAAGATTTTAAACAGTAACTTAAAAGATAGCAAGTAAATGCTTGATTGATTGATTGGTTTGCTAAGAAGAAAGAAGATAGTTAAACTTAGGGATTTTCTCAGGTATGACATACATGCAAATTGTAAAGGGTTTTTATTATTCATAGTTCTAGATTCAAACTCTTAAGGAATTTAAGGATTAACTCTACTGGATTTCGGGTTAGGACTATCGTCCGATAACCTGAAGGGAATATCGATCGATGTTTCTGTCGAAACTATCGATCGATGTTAATGCCGCTATATCGGTTGACACGACTATCGTCTCGTCGATCGATATCACATCCAGCGAGTGGTAAAGGTGTATTTGAATGGATTATCTAGTTTTCATTAAATTAACTTAGACTTAGGGTATTTGCCAAGCTATCGCTTGTCCAAATTGATCCTAAAATCAGAGGCAAGGGTGATCAATCCTTGACCTTAGCATTCATTGATAACTAAATTGAGAACTATATTTTAAACACCCTAATAATGGTTAAATTCAATGCATGAGTCAACCTTAATGAGAAACCTAAATCTAACAAGAGAGACTACTCAAACATATTCATGAGAGACAAAGTCATGATGGTCTGAATAATACTTTAAGATAATAATAAAAAGAAACAATAAGTAAAAAGGGAGTTCAAGATCTTCTCTGGAATTGTAGTTCAGATCTTTCTCTCCATCAAACTCTTCCCAAAGTGTAGCTAGATGTTTCTCCTAATTAGGTCTAAAAGGTCTCCAAAGTTGTCTACCTAAATTAGTACAAAACCCTCTTAATATAGCCTAACAAGCGGCCAGGGACTTAGTGTGTAAATTATTAAAACTCTTGTGAAGCAATTAGGACTTCTAATCTTCATTTAATCGCTTGGATAACTTATGTATCGATCGATGTAAAATGTCATCTATCGATCGATACGAGTAATCATCTATCGGTCGATTGCTCTTAATGTGCATCGGTCGATAGCTTAAACATCGTTTTGCTCATATCTTCATAAAGTCTCCATTTTAGCTCCAAAATGCATGTTTTACACCAGTGAGTACCTGAACCTATAAAAGCTCTAAAAAGATACTAAAAGTGTCCTTTTGTTTCCAAAAACATATATAAATCATGGCTGAAAACGGGTAAAATCCATGATATATCAACTCCCCCAGACTTATCCTTTTGCTTGTCCTCAAGCAAATAATAGAACATTGGTCCAGAAAAGGTTTGAAAGGCGGAAGCTCTTACAATTCTAGACTTATGACCATCACCTCTATACTTATTGCAAGCCACATTAGATATCTATCAATTTCCAGAAATACATTACACAATATCCTAGCTTAGCAACCAAATTCAACTAGTCAACAACTTACTGATCCTGTTTGTCTATCCCCTCTGCCGATCTCATTTATGCATAAAATAAAGGTGTAGGCTTTACGTTGGGAGTATCGATCAAGGAACACTTGGATTTAACTCAAACAAGTTTCAGGCATTCTCATCCTGGTTCCCTTTCTCTCTTTATTCCCCTTCTCTGAATCCCAACTCTTTTATATATATATATATATATATATATATATCAATCCCAATGAACAACAACTGTTCATCTTATTGATCTTTCTGCTCTTGACAAGGTGCAAGTGAATAGTGGGGTCATAGATAATGTACCTCTCCTTCGCTTTGATCATTCCTTTGATTTAGAATAGTGGGGTCATAGGTAATGTACCTCTCCCTCTGCCTCTCAGGAAATCATATCGTCTTTTATTTTCTGGGGATGCTGAAGGAAACCAAAATTTTTGAGACTTTTACCTTCCAGACTTGCAGGAGGATTCCGATCCCTTGTATACCAAACCCCAAGACAAGCAGTAGATATCAGGTTAGGTTGGAAATCGGCTTTGGTTCTTCCATACATTGTCAACAAGTGTTATCATAGCTAACAGGTGATCCGCTTTAGTGTCTCTAGTAACTTCTGTAACTGACAAATCTAAGAGTGGTGCTAAGAAGTGGTTAGGTAACAAGTTTAAATATAATCATTACTTCCTTCTTAGTAAAACACATTTTGTCTCTCTCTTTTTATTATTTTTTTATAAAACGGA
The DNA here is from genome assembly GCA_932364175.1 of Eruca vesicaria subsp. sativa. Taxonomy (NCBI): domain Eukaryota; kingdom Viridiplantae; phylum Streptophyta; class Magnoliopsida; order Brassicales; family Brassicaceae; genus Eruca; species Eruca vesicaria. The sequence goes on from CAKOAT010541820.1 coordinate 303,373, forward strand.
AGTAAAAATAAAAATAAAAAGTTAGTAGATACCCCCCCAGACTTAAACAACACTGTCCCCAGTGTTATTAGTCTAAGAGGAAATGAAAAATAATGTAGCAAATATGTTCACGTTAGTAGGAACAATCGTACCTCAACCTTTACATATCGATCGACACAAGGTGATATATATCGATCGATAAAGTGCCGTCACCTATTTGTGCTGTCAATCATCGAACTCAACATCCATGAGTTATGTAGTTTATGTTAGCTCTGTTATACATTCTCAAAACACACAAATAGTTAGATAATAAAATAGTAGCGGGCATAGTCAGAAAATAAAAGGTACGAATAAAAATCCTACAAGTCTGAAAATAAAAGTGAAAACATAGTAGTAGGAGATAAAAGGATAGAAATACGGGCGAATGAATCAGCCCTCACTGCCCTCGTCGTCGTCGTCATCGTCCTCCTCACCACCCTCGTCGCCCTGATCAGGCTGCTGGGAAGAACCTGCTGCGGATGGGTCAAAAGCTGAAGTGCTAGCGCGGCTCGAGCAGCGGCATCTCGAGACGCGGGACCAGATGGCACGAAGAGCATCCAACACTCCTCTCGTGTAGACCTACTCCTCTCCTGTCTCCATCCCTGAGAGATCTGGGAACGGGGGCAGGGAAGCTGACGATGAAGCGCAGGAGGTGCTGGCACTGCGGACTCATGTGTCGCGACGCTGCGGGGCTGGAGCGAGCACTAAGGCCGGGTCTGGCTGGAAACGGAGCCTGTCGAGGTTGCCCGCAAAGAAAGTCATCTCTGGATGAGGCAGGCGGAACCGGTGTGCAACAGCTGGAGTCCTGAAAGCCCATAGGAGATCCCTGTCCATCCACTGGCTGTTACACAGATGCTCTGCATCTAGGTAGTGCCGGGAAGTGTCCACGTCATCCTCGTCAAAACGGATCCCACAGTGCTGGAAGATCGGTGTTAGCAGACTCCCTACCGTCTCCTTCTTCCTCCCTTTGCCACCGGAGAAAGGCTTGGTCTTCAAGCTGACTAGATGCTCAGCGATGACAGCACCCAAGTTGGGTGTAGCCATGTGGCGCTCCGGGTCTATGAATGTCAGATCGACCAGTCCGTCAAGCGCATGGTACAGCAGTGTAAGCTCGTAGATCCGCATCTTGTAGGGCTCCATCTTGCAGAGCAGAGTGGCGGCAAGGATCCTCATGAAGTACCGGAGGGTCGGGTGGCGGATGACAGTCTGAAGCACCGAGGCTGAACTACAGGGACCTGTGCCAAAGATCTGTCAGAACTCCTTAACCTCTGCAAAGGCTGAGATGGTGCTGGAGGTGGCAGTCTCGTTCCCAAAGCCGTAGATCGTGCAGAGCTCGGGGACAGTGACATAGTACCGGACGCCCCTAGCGAAGAAAGACAGAACACCATCACAAGCAACACTCGATGGCTGGTTCTTATACTCAAAGTGAACCGTGGCCATGAACTGCCGGACTAGCTCAGGATGGAGGTCATAGGCTTGGGAGCCAATGGTCCCGAATCCAAGCTGGCTGAGCATCTCGCCAAGATCCTTGTCGATCCCTAGGCGTATGGTAGTGGCGGGGTCGATGAAACGTGTGGGAGCGACCTCCACATTAATCCAGGCATTGTAGAGCAGGCTGTCGTAGTTGTCCCAATCCTTACTCACAGGACGACGCAGGCACTCGGGACTCTTAACGGTGCGTTTCGGGTTGGTGAAACGCTGGTAGATCGTAATCCGTTCCCCAGCCCTACGTGGCCAAGGGTCGCGCTCATCCTCCCTTTCAGAAGAGGAAGAAGACGGTGGAGGATGACTGCTGGAGGCGCCATGTTGATCGAGCTTCTGTTTGGTTCGCTCTCCCTCTGTCAGCTCGAGTCGTCATCTGCAAAAAGGAGGAAAGAAAACGAGAATCAGCCATCCGTTAAGTTCATCGATATCGACCGATGTAAATCGATTCATATCGATCGATAATGGTCGATTTCATGTTCTTCTGGATCCGGCTAAGATGTACGTATCGATCGATAGAGCAAGCTCGATGTCGATCGATATCGAGTCGCGAAACCTGCAAGAATCTCAACAATCCAAATCACAAGTTTATAGTGTAAATCCTAGTTCTAATACTCAAAAACCTCTAATCTAACAATTCTAACAACTCAAAATGATTAAAAACAAACCTATCTACCGATTTCTAGCCAAAATTTGGGTGAAACTTTGTTCTCTATAAAAATCTAAAAATCAAAGGGTTATACCTTAAATGATTTCGGATTGGAGAGTGGAATCGAGATAGAGGGAGGATTTCGAATCGAATGAGGCAAAAAACGGGAGAATTTTGTGAAGAATCGAGAGAGAAAGAGAGGTTTTGGGGTTTCGGTTATGTGTTGTGATTGTGGAGGAGAAAACGGCTCGTATCGACTTAAGGCAGTTCGCCCTCGATATTTCTGTATCGATCGATATGTTTGAATTGTGCTAATATGTTTACTAGTGTTGCTGAATAAAGATAATCAATAACTAAAAATTTTGATTCTAAAAGCATGGTAAATGAAATTCTAATAGTGGGTTACCTCCCACTCAGCGTTATTTGAAAATTATTGAGTATGATTTACCGATCCGGTTTCTTTCGCGGAATTAGGTATACTTAACCGGAGGGGTTTATAATTTGGGGGCTTGACCCAATAATGTTTTACTCGTTGACCATTTACCGTGAATTCTACTCCTTTTTCGTTCACAAGGGTAACGGTTCGATTTGAGTGGGCCGCTATGACAGTAAAAGGGCCTGACCAACGAGATCGGAGTTTCCCAGGAAATATATTCAAACGAGAGTTATATAAGAGGACTCGATCATTCGGGGTGAAATGCCGAGAAATAATGTGTTTGTCATGATAAGCTTTTGTTCTCTCTTTATATAACTTGGAGTTCTCATAGGCCAGATGCCTTATTTCTTCCAGTTCATTTAGCTGGATGAGTCTCCGTTCTACAGCCGTCTTTATGTCAAAATTTAGTAATTTAGTAGCCCAGGCTGCTTTATGCTCTAACTCAACTAGCAAGTGGCAAGATTTACCGTAGAGTAAGTGAAATGGAGTTGTTCCTAGCGGTGTTTTTAAAAGCTGTTCGATAAGCCTAGAGTGCATTATCCAACTTCCTAGACCAATCGTTTTGGGTGGCTCCTACAGTCCTTTCTAAAGGTGCTTTGATCTGTTTGTTAGAAACTTCGACTTGCCCACTTGTTTGCGGATGGTAAGGTGTTGCAACTCTATGGTGAACTCCGTTCTTTTTGAGTAGATTCTCAAAAATTTTGTTGATGAAATGAGTTCCACCATCGCTTATAACTACCCGAGGGACTCCAAATCTTGGGAAAATGATGCTCTTGAAAAGTTTGACAACAACAGAGGCATCGTTAGTGGGCGAAGTGATTGCCTCAACCCATTTTGAAACGTAGTCGACAGCGACTAGAATGTAATGATTTCCGTAAGAAGTTGGGAAAGGACCCATGAAGTCTATACCCCAGCAATCAAAGACTTCTACTTCAAGGATAAACTTTTGTTCCATTTCATGTCTTTTGCTGATTTTTCCTCGACGTTGGCATCTGTCGCACTTAACAATAAAGGCGTGAACGTCGCGGAACATCATAAGCCACCAGAATCCAGCTTGGTACTTTGAAACCGTTTTAAAGGTTGCAAAATGTCCAGCATATTCGGATCCATGGCAGTGGTAGATGATGTCTGAAATCTCTGTTTCAGCTACGCATCGTCGAAATATTCCGTCGGCGCATCGTTTGAAAATGTAAGGTTCGTCCCAATGATACCTCCTTACTTCTCTGAAGAACTTTTTCCTGTCGTAATGTTTAAGTTCTTCAGGTTCGACGTCTGCGGCAAGATAGTTTACTATGTCAGCATACCAAGGTCTTTCGCCGAATCGCTTTTCGACAGCGTGCGTTTCGTGCGTAATGTCTCCATTCGGAGGGATCTTATGTCTATCAGCGATCGTTTGACATGCTACATTTACGGTCGTATCGATGTTGATCTTAAACGTGATGTTACGTAAGTCAATGTCATCGTCTCCATCGATCGACGCAGTATCGCCTGTATCGATCGATTCAACTGATTGTCCATCGATCGATGTCGGGTCTCCGAAATCGGTACTTCCAGTATGAACGGTTGATGCAAACTCGTTGGAGAGTTGTATCTGACGATGAATGATGAATCTGTTATGTACACGTTTTCGGTCGGTATGAAATCATTAATAGGGACTTCTTCATCTATTCTTATTCGGGAAAGATGATCCGCGACACCATTGTCTACTCCCCTCTTATCTTTTATTTCCATATCGAATTCTTGGAGAAGGAGTATCAAGCGGATAAGTCGTGGTTTCGCGTCTTTCTTTTGCATAAGATACTTAATAGCTGCATGATCAGTGTGAACGATGACTTTTGAGCCCACTAGATAGTTACGAAATTTTTCGAAAGCGTAAACTACTGCAAGTAGTTCTTTCTCGGTCGTTCCATAATTTCTCTGAGCGTCGTCCAGAGTTCGACTGGCGTAATAGATGGCATGTAGCTTCTTATCTTTTCGTTGCCCTAAAACTGCTCCTACAGCGAAATCGCTCGCATCACACATTACGGGTGCTTGTACGACGGGGGCAGTTATCAGTGCTTTCTTGATCTTTTCAAATGCTTGCTGGCATTCTGGGGTGAAATCAAATTTAGTGTCCTTGCAAAGGAGAACAGTCAGTGGTCTGGCTATCTTGCTAAAATCCTCTATAAATCTCCTATAAAATCCAGCGTGTCCTAGGAAACTTCTGATATCCTTTACGTTATTCGGTGGCGGTAGACTCATCATTACTTCTATTTTTGCTCTGTCTACTTCAATACCGGCTGCGGACACTTTGTGTCCGAATACGATTCCGTCATTAACCATGAAATGACATTTTTTCCAGTTTAGGACCAGATTCTTTTCCTCACATCTCGCTAAAACCTTGCATAGGTTGTCGAGACAGTTATCGAAACTTGATCCATAAACTGAAAAATCATCCATGAATACTTCCATGAAATTTTCGATCATATCCGTGAAAATCGACATCATACAACGTTGGAAAGTGGCTGGTGCGTTGCACAGACCAAATGGCATCCTCCGATATGCAAAGGTTCCATAGGGACATGTGAACGTTGTCTTTTCTTGATCATCAGAATGTATCGGGATTTGGAAAAATCCAGAGTATCCATCAGGAAAACAATAATATTGGTGATTTGCTAATCTTTCCAACATTTGGTCGATGAAGGGTAAAGAAAAATGATCCTTCCGCATTGCGGAGTTCAGTTTCCTATAATCAATACACATCCAGTGTCCGGTCACAGTCCTCGTCGGGATTAGTTCATCTTTTTTCGTTTTTAATGACTGTAATACCTCCCTTCTTTGGTACTACAAGGACTGGACTTACCCAATTGCTATCGGAAATCGGATAAATTATCCCTGCATCCAGCAATTTAATGATCTCCTTCTTTACGACTTCCTGGAGATTTGGGTTTAGTCGTCTTTGATGTTCTACCGATGACTTGGATTCGTCCTCTAGGTGAATCCTGTGCATACAAAGGTCAGGAGATATGCCTGGAATTTCATCTAGAGAGTATCCAAGTGCTTTTCTATGCTTGCGCAGTTTGTCCAATAATAGAGCAAGCTCCTTGTCAGTGAGGTTTGCGTTAACTATCACTGGGTAGGAATCGTCCATGAGGAAAGCGTACTTAAGCCCAGCGGGTAATGGTTTAAGCTCCACTTTTGGTGCTTTTTCCTTAGTGAGATTTCCAAAAGACGGCGGGTGTCGATCGATATCGTTGTTCAGATATCGATCGATATTTATCTCTGATTCATCTTCGCCTTTGGTTTCGATACCTGAGGATCCATGACTTGTTTCTATGAGACGATCGCACTCGGCTGCTCTGCTATCTACGCTGAAAACTTCGTTCTGGGCGGATGTAAGCACATCTTCCAAATGATCATCCGAGTACCATTTCTCAAAAGATTCTTGGGTCAGTTCATCAATCTCATCGACGTAAGAGGATTGTTTATCTATTAAAGGCAATGTGACGACCTTTTCCATATCAAATCTCATAGGAATGTTGCCTATGTTAAGATTTATTCGTCCTTTCTTGACATCGATAATAGCGTTTGCAGTAGCAAGGAAAGGTCAGCCTAATAGGATCGGATCTCTTGGTTCGTTCTTGTATTGCAGCACAATAAAATCTGTTGGAACAATGCATCCGTCGATTTGTACTGGCACATCCTCGAGTACACCTTCCGGGATTCTAACAGATCTATCCGCGAGAACTAGTTGGATGTTAGCTGGTGTAAATTCGGAATACCCAAGGAATGTGGCAACGGAATGCGACATCAAATTTACGCTAGAGCCCAGATCACAGATTGCTCTTGGAAATAGCTTGTCTCGGATTGTACATCTGAGAACAAAACTACCAGGATCGGGTCTCTTTCAGGGGTTTGGATTATAGCGCTAGCTTCTGCAAACACCATCATGACACTGCGTTTTTCTGTTGAAAACTCTTGGTTGTCATTCCCTTGACATATTGTCTTATGGTTGGCGAAATTCGGAGAGCGTCAATAAGTGGCATTTCTACCTTAACGCGTTCGAAAGTCTGTCTACAGATTTCTTTATCCCTGCTGCGCGTGGAATTAGATTTGGGAGGATAAGGAGGTAAAGTGTTATACACCCGTTCTATAGTCGGTCCGGCGGGTATTGGACTTTCTTTTGATGTTTGTCGATCGATATTGGTATCATCATATCGATCGACATCGTCAATTTCCTCCTCATCGAGAATGATCACTGGCTCCTCAGTTTCCTTAGAGTTCTTATTATTTTCCTTGTTCTGAGGGCCATTTGGCATCGAGTCACGGAGTAGAATGGAATTAGGAATGGGTTTCTCCGTCTTTGGAATCTTAGTGTTTTCTCCCGAAGGAGTGTTTTCCCTAATAATTGGAGCTAGTTCTTTTCCGCTTCTCAAGACTACAGCACTCACGTGACGTCTCGGGTTTGTATCAGTCTTCCCGGGTAGACATCCTGCTTCTCTCTTGATACTTTCTGTGGTATGGGCAATATTGCTTTCAAGGTCTCTTATTTTCCCATGCAAAGCGTCAAGTTTTTTTGACATTTCGCAGCAGGCGCTGTCTAGCCTGACATCTAGGGTATACTCTAATTTCTGACTTTCTGTGAGAACGTGGTTCATCCTAGCCTTGACCTTTCCTTTGTTTAATCCAATGGAAGTGTCGTAGCCTTGGGTAAAACTATCTATGTTAAATGTATACTCCTGAGGGCTTTTTGGTCTAAAGAAGGTTTGCTTAATGGAATGGATATCCTTATCGCTGTGGATCACATCAGAATCCTTTTTTCCTAATGAGAGAATGAAGGAAATCTAGTGATTGCTTAATTTCATTTATTTGAGATTCGTTCTTGGATCTAGCTTCTCGTTCTCTATCTTTAATTTCATAAGACTTACCCATAGCTATGTTTTTAATCAAATAATTTGCTTTTGCATGGGTCCTGGAGCTAAATTTCCATTACTCGCATTGTCTAGCGTGATCTGGTAATCCAACACGAGGCCTCCGTAAAAGAATTTAAGAAGCTCTGGTTCAGAATAACCATGGTGGGTACAATCTCGCTGGTGATCATTAAACCTAGTCCAAGCGTTTCTAAAAGATTCTCGTGGGCCTTGAAGGAATGTGGAGAGTTTATGTCTCATGTCCCAATATCGAGTCTCATTGAAAAATTCGTTAATGAAAGCAGTGTGAATATCTTTCCAGCAGGTTAAGGATCCTGCCGGTATTTGTTTTAACCAATTTCTGGCTTCCCTCCCCAAGGAAAAAGGAAAAAGTTTACAATGATTAATATCGTTAAGTGCCAATCCTTCTAGATAATCTATGTGCTCATGGGGGTGGTCTGAGACAGAACCACATAAGGGGTTCTTTTGTACCAGATGGATGTAGTCAAAATGAAACGTAGACTTATTTGCTTCATCCTCTGGTAGCTTGATAGCTGACCTATTGGAATAGGTCTTAATGGGATCTAAGTAGTCTTGCAATTTTTCTACATCTTCAGTTGAAGATGGATGGTTTTTGACAGGGATTTCAGTCCCCTGTTTAACTGTAAATTCATTGGTTTCATTGCATAACTGACCTACTGGTTCGTTCGGGACTACTTCCTTATTAATTAAATCGGTAAGTAAAGACTTACCTGCTTCCGGCTCGGTTATATCGATCGATGTGGGTTGGACAATGCCGATAGATTCCTCGGTCAACATATCGCTCGATGTGTGCGTCACGTCATCGGTCGATGCTTGGCCGAAATCTGCCTTTTCCATCTTCGATTCCCTATTAATCAGAGAAAGAAGAAAAAGAATTAAGTAAACAATAAATAAAAATTCTAGACTGTATTCTAAACTAAATCTGGTGGTAATAAGAAAGAGTCCCCGGCAACGGCGTCTAATTTGATATCACTCAAATGTTTAACCCTAAGGAGTGAATTACTCTCTCAAATAAGAGGTTCAATCGTAGTACTTAGGGATCGAATGCACAAGGACTCTAGAATTACACAACAGATTATTAAATCTTCGAAATAAAGCTAGACAATAAGATTTTAAACAGTAACTTAAAAGATAGCAAGTAAATGCTTGATTGATTGATTGGTTTGCTAAGAAGAAAGAAGATAGTTAAACTTAGGTATTTTCTCAGGTATGACATACATGCAAATTGTAAAGGGTTTTTATAATTCATAGTTCTAGATTCAAACTCTTAAGGAATTTAAGGATTAACTCTACTGGATTTCGGGTTAGGACTATCGCCCGATAAGCTGAAGGGAATATCGATCGATGTTATTGTCGAAACTATCGATCGATGTTAATGCCGCTATATCGGTCGACACGACTATCGTCTCGTCGATCGATATCGCATCCAGCGAGTGGTAAAGGTGTATTTGAATGGATTATCTAGTTTTCATTAAATTAAATTAGACTTAGGGTATTTGCCAAGCTATCGCTTGTCCAAATTGATCCTAAAATCAGAGGCAAGGGTGATCAATCCTTGACCTACGCATTCATTGATAACTAAATTGAGAACTATATTTTAAACACCCTAATAATGGTTAAATTCAATGCATGAGTCAACCTTAATGAGAAACCTAAATCTAACAAGAGAGACTACTCAAACATATTCATGAGAGACAAAGTCATGATGGTCTGAATAATACTTTAAGATAATAATAAAAAGAAACAATAAGTAAAAAGGGAGTTCAAGATCTTCTCTAGAATTGTAGTTCAGATCTCTCTCTCCATCAAACACTTCTCAAAGTGTAGCTAGATGTTTCTCCTAATTAGGTCTAAAAGGTCTCCAAAGTTGTCTACCTAAACTAGTACAAAACCCTCTTAATATAGCCTAACAGGCGACCAGGGACTTAGTGTGTAAATTATTAAAACTCTTGTGAAGCAATTAGGGCTTCTAATCTTCATTTAATCGCTTGGATAAATTATGTATCGATCGATGTAAAATGTCATCTATCGATCAATACGAGTAATCATCTATCGCTCGGTTGCTCTCAATGTGCATCGGTCGATAGCTTAAACATCGTTTTGCTCATATCTTCATAAAGTCTCCATTTTAGCTCCAAAATGCATGTTTTAAACCATTGAGTACCTGAACCTGTAAAAGCTCTAAAAATATACTAAAAGTATCCTTTTGTTTCCAAAAACATATATAAATCATGGCTGAAAACGGGTAAAATCCATGATATATCACAGACTCCACCGATAATTTCTTAGTTCACCTTTTGGCTTGCGAGAACAGTGTGACCATTCTCAGTGTCCAGGACATTCTTGCCGTGAAAGAAGATCCAACTGTAAGTTTGCAGTTGTTTCTATCAGAGTAAATTCTTATTTTCAGTAACTTTGCAAGTTTCTCAAACATTTATGAATAACTCAATTTTTTGGTTTTGGTTAACTAGTTAACTGTACACTTCACCCTAATTTCGGATGTTGAACGATACTTGTGGTTGGACGAGGTCAAAGATTACCGTGTAACACATTTGGTTGAGATATATCATTTTCCCCCATTGAAGTGATAACAAAAATAATCAACATGTGCGTAAGGATGACAAACCTAATGCTCAACCCGTCCACCATCACAATCAACGCCCCCGTAAACCTGGGGCAGTTATAATCGAGGACATATCTTCATCTGAAGACAGCAAACCAGGGGCTCCTCGTAATCTAACTCCACATTCAAATCTTCCATATATTTACACTGTTTCTTTGTTTCCATCAAGAACAAGAGGTCAGAAAAAAAACTGTTTACGAATTTCCCTTAACCGTTGAACTTTCTCGGTGTTTCCAGCTCCTCGACAGTTTCAGCTTATCGACAGTTCCAGCTCAAATGCTCATTGGGATGGCAGCGGCTTCAATCGGAAGCCACTGTTTGATCTTGGCGGTTTTTGTTGATTTGTTTGCATGGAGATCTGTTGAGCTGATAGCATTCCGTTCCCCCATCACTTCAGTGTTTGTCTCTGGATTTAGCCCACCATTCTTGGAGACATTCTGGTTTTCTCTCGTTCTTTTGACCCATGAAGGAGGGTGTTTCAGTTGCATTTCTTAGAGCCTTAGTTGTCGGTAGAGATAGATGGAAAGATACCCAATCTGAAAACCGTAGAACATTGGTCTCTGAAACTTGATGAACTACTTTGTTCCATTGCTTTTTTTGAATCATAACCAGAGTTAACAAGAGGCTCAGAGAGGGATACAGCTGGAGATTTCCGTAATCTGGAGTGAACCAATCTCTCCGATTTTTGGAGATTATAATTAAATACGTGAACTTTATCCTTATCAAGGTCATAATAAATTCTAATCATGATATCCTACACTTTTGGAACTTCTTCGATGGATTGTTGGACATGTAAGATTCTCGCTCTTCTTTTGGTTTCATCAGCGTGAGAAACATATTAAATTGGCATGCGCTGATCTTCTTTTAAGAGTTCAGGGAAAAATGGTGGGAAATCCGGTGGTCCGTTCAGGTATTTTCCATCTCTCTGAATCAGAGGAGATTTTTCGATTGGATTTGTTGCTATAGTGATGGTTTTGCTAGTCGAAGAACTTGAGTGTTTCCTTTTCATGTAAAAGCATCTTGTTTTCTCATGCATGAGGCAGAAGCAAGATAAACACCTTTTATTCAGCTTTTCATATTCATACATAATGACAATGATCCCCCCAGAAATGATGAGATTCTTAGCTTCGAAAATTGGGCTGTCCACATCTAGTGTAACCTTTGCTCGGACGCAATATGTAATCTGAGAGATATTGGGGTCATAGGTGAGTTCTACCACTTTTCCAATTTTTTTAGCTAAGGTGTACATCATTACAGATGTGCAATGATTCATTGCGTATGGAGATCCATACGTCTAGTGACGTGAGACAATCCTTTTGTGGCGAGGGGCACCAACGTTCCAGTAACAGGGTCCAATAATTGTAAGACCATGGATGGTCTTTAAGAATGGTGAGCAACTTCTCTTTTAAAGATAAACTGAAATTTGTCTCTTGTAAGTGTTATTCCCCGCACTCTTCTATACACTTTCCATGCAGTAGGCATATAGTTGATCATGTGAGACATCACTTGACAATCAGGGTTCCCGAAGACGACCCATTAGCCTATTCTCATTAGCCTCGAAAACATGGAACTTGGGTTCATCTAGTAGCATGATAGGATTATCATCAACTAATGACATAGCATCGATTGCTTTGTGGAGATTATCAGCCATATTTTGCCACAAAGTTTTGCAATCATGGTTGTTTTAAGAATTTTAGGGAGGAGGTCCACCACTATAATTAATAATACAATATTCACAGATAAGTTTAAGGGAAATTATTTCTGATTTAGGTTTTGCGATCACGATTAAAAAAAAAAAGAAAAAAAGAAGGCCATATATAAGAAATGAAAATAGAAAATAGAAATGAGGACAGAAATCAAATTTTTTTCTTTAATACCGTTGCAGGGTTGCGGTAAAGAAAATCACCTAACCAATGAAAGATTTAAATATGAAAAGAATTGATAGACTAAAACTCAGTTTTTTAGAAAATATTTTCTATGATATCAATATAATTAAAATAGAAAATGATCGGTTGATAAATGTATAATCCAAATGTTTATTTTTTAATTATGATTTAATAGAATATGATTTAATATAATAAGTACATTGTTCATACTTTTTGATTATATACGAGACCTTATTCCCACATAAATGGAACCTACTACTCTAAGATTATGTATTATATATGGCGACAGTTATGTATAATTTACTTTTTTATTTATGCATGTTACCACAATATTTTTATAATAACATATGGTTCAAATGTGTAACATAAAATATCCCCTGCAGAACAATACAAGTTTATTTTATTCATTAGACATTAATCATGTTTGGTTCAACCAGATGGCATGTCAAGGATTATATGACTTTTAGAAAAAACCAATATTTAACTAATCATATATTAAAAAACTAACCATATATAGATATCCAACCCATATAAAATACTTATTGTTTTAAATTAACTTATTATATTTTTTTTCCGATTCTATAGTCTTATAATATAATAAATATTTGTAGATGTGTTATTTTATTTTTAAAATTTGGATATCCTTTTAATTCACGGATTGGTTCCAATACGTTTTTGGTTTTATTCTTTACATAGCAATAGAATTTGATTATTTAGTTATTAAAAATGAATTTGGTTATTTATGAATTAAGTTTTGATATAGTTTTTTCGGGAATATTTGTTCAAAACTATACCATATCTTATATAGAAATTAATATAAATATTTTTGATCATTCCAATATATTTGGATACATTTTGTTCTTTAAGTTTGTTGTATAGGTTTGAATAAATATTTCTAAAAACACAATAAAGAATAATTGTATTGGATATTTGAGAGGTTAATTAGAAAACCAAAGGCATAAAAATAAAAACCTAAATATTGTTTCACTGTACAAAATTTTATAATTTGAAGTTTTGAAATTACTCTTGAAATACTTTATATTTAAGATTTTATGGTTCTTGATGCTCTCAGAAAATTACAACTAATTCTTTTAGTTATGATGTTTTCCTTTTTAGTTTGATGTCTTTGGTTTTATAATTAACCTATCAAACATTCAATACAACGATTTTTTATTTTTTTCTATTTTTACCAACAAAGACAAAAATTTAAAATTGAGATTAATATATATGATTTCAGTAAATTGAAAAATATTCAGTTAATATAAGATGGGCAAAAATTTAACAACATTCAAATGTTTTTAACAAATAGTTTATCCAGTTTATATAATATCATATAGTATATGAGAATCATTTTTTTTTTAAATATACCTTCTATACACTATTTTATACATAAATTCATTTAAAAAAAAACAAGTACTATCTTATATAGGAATGCCTTTAAGAAAATTTCCTAAGATAGACCTAAAACTTTTTTTGTCACAAATATAGATCTTAAAAATAAAAATAATATATTTACATGTTTTATCAAAGATAAATAAATATACACTTATACCCTTTGAATTAACTGATCCTATAGATTTTTGTTTAGAGTTGAGGAGTAAGGTTTTGAGGATAGAATTTCATTTTTTTTTAAACTTAAATTTTTCAAAATACAAAATGCTATTTTGGTCATTTTAGTTTTTGAGGTCTATTTTGTGATAAAAACTTAAAAAGTCAATTTGAGAAAATTGTCCATAATTTAAATACGCAACTTGAAATATTTACTATAGTTACAAAAATCATATTAAATCAAATTAATATTAATTAAAAATATAATTACAAGAAACAAAAAAAATTGCCCAAAATATTATTAAAAAAAAATATACCCGCCATAATCTAGTTCGTTTCTAAAGCAAGAAAAATATTATAATGACCAGTTGTTGTATGTAGTTTATCAATCAATTGTAATAGAGATTATACCGTGATTGATGTACTTTTTGCTAAAAAAAAGTTATTTCTTTTTTTTTTGGTCAAAAAAGTGATCTAATTATAAAAGAAGGGTTTCGCTCTTAGTGTGCCATGTCACTAAATAAAGAGAGGGGAAAGTGACATGTGTCTCTCTTTTAGTTCTCTATGTTTGGGATTATTTGTGCGGGCTTTATAATTTAATTAAATGGGCTTTTGAAATATGTAATGTAGTTTGGTCAGAAGACTCAGAACTTATTATCTATACACGACAACAACACTCTTCATCTCCATCTCCGCTTTCTAGGGTTCTCGGTGTTCTTCAACTTCAGCTTTTGTAAACCAAAAATAGAGTTAGTTGAAGGTATGGAGACAAATTTATACGGCTTACCTTTAGAGCGTCTATTCGTGCCATTTAGAATGGATTTCCTTACGCCGGATAAGGAAAAATCAAACCGTTACGGGATGCAATCAATTGTTCCGGGATGCATCAATTGCAAACTTCTTTTTAGCAGAGTGGCTAACCCATCTCTCCTTCTTGCTGAGTTCAAAGGTGGTCGCTGTAGCACCACTGTCATACTCTATTTTCTCAGATTTTTGGAGCGAGCTGCCGTTTTTGTCGTTTGGTCTGGCTTTCTTCTCGCTGACAAGGAAACCGGGTCGTTATGGGTTTTTGGTGTCTTATCTATCCTTGCAGTTCCGGATTGCAAGCTTACAATGAGTCATAGGATTATGAACTAAACATGATCAAATCAGAAGCCAAACTAATCACATGAAATATTTCAGTAAGGGTCAATACCTATGGCAAGACAACTTATTTTTTTATAATTATATGATTATATAATTTAGAATTAAATCCTCATGTTGGAGACAAATTACAACTATAAATGAGATTGCTGGTGTTTATCTATTTTTGCAGGCCCAGATTGCAAACTTTCAAGAGAAAGTTGATCAGGTAGATGTTACATAGAAGTATTCTCACATACGGAGTTATGTTGGAAACATGCTGGCAGCTCATGATTTGTCTATCACTTTTAAGGGTAATTCTTTTGTCTTAGTTAAAACGTTTCCAATCCAAACATTAACTTATATGTGTTTCGTGTGTCAAGACTGGCAGATGAACTTAGGTTTCTGTAATATTTAAAACACT
Organism: Eruca vesicaria subsp. sativa; assembly: GCA_932364175.1. Lineage (NCBI taxonomy): Eukaryota > Viridiplantae > Streptophyta > Magnoliopsida > Brassicales > Brassicaceae > Eruca > Eruca vesicaria. Next base: position 318,492 of record CAKOAT010541820.1, read on the forward strand.
GCAGATAAATTTTCTCATGATAATATTTTGAATCTATCATTTATTGGTCACAACATTGCGGGCATGTCTATGGTTTTAAATTAGAGTAGTTTCCTTCTTTTTAAATTTGTTCTTAAATCTAAGAAAAATATAGGGTAATGAGGTAGATCTTGAATACCAAATATTATCATGAGAGTAGTGTAAATTTAGCTGTAAAGAAAGATTAAGAATATAGATTTCTCACATGTAGGACACCAACAGAAACTAGAACGTGATTTTCTTCCTTTCTTTTATTGTTCTTTCCACAAATATCTAAATGTTCTGTTGTTTTCTCTGATTTTACTAATGCCACTCTTGGATAGGAACCATACAATAGGCTCAACATGGGAGACTAGATGTTCTATGTTTTCTTCTGTTCTTCAGAAAATGTATTCTTCTGTCTCTTTGAGTTAATTCAGAATGGAGGCTTAGTTTGTTGAGATTCCTGAGGAAGCTAGAGAGCTTGAAAAGCAACTCAGACAGATCACTAAGTAGAAGAATGAAGCTGTGTGAGGCCACAACTTTGAGAAGGTATTTTCTTACTGTCTATAAACCCAAGGTTAATGTTAACAATTCCATTCGTTCTTCTCATATAGGTTGAATCTCACTATCACCAGAATTAGAACTTAGATATGAGATAGCTGCTATTTTAGCCAACAGCAAACAAGTGAGCAAAGCTGATACTGAAACTGGCAAAGAAAGAGGACTTACTGTCACTAAATCTGACATCAACCACATTATCTCTACCTATTTAGGAATACCGATAGAGAAAGTATTGTCTGATAAATTTAGCTGTCTTCCCAACATTGAGCATGGCCTTCACACGAGTTATTGGCGAAGACGAAAGCTGTCAAAGCTATTATATGGGCTCAAAGAACCCGAACCGCCGAATTTCAATGTTACGATTTTCTTTCGTGTTCTATGTACTTTATATTTAGTGTAGTATTTCTTCTATGTTGCTTGATCCTACATCTAAAAATCACTCTGTTTGTGTTTTGCTACAAACATATTTTGTAAACTATCCATTTCCAAAATGTACTTATTATTTCTCATAGTTTTTTCTTGACTATTTTGGTGGCAGTTTAAAGTATTTCACCATAAAAGTATTTCTTCTCTTTACGTCAATTGCTTCTCAATTCAGCAAAGTATGGAGGTGTTCAGAAAGTAGAACATGTAGTGGTGCCAGAAACGCCTACTTTCTAACATACCCGAACTTACCCTTCCTGCTGTATTTACCTAGAAAATCTTTCATTCTCACAGTCTCTACCTATATGTTTCTCAGACTACAGAGTTTATGTGAGCCAACAAACCTGCATGCATTGAAACCACAAACGATGATGATGCTACATTCATAAATGTTGGCCAAAGAATGAACAAGCTTACAAAACTCTTATGTAAATAAATATTCTCAGTGGTAGGTTTTACTCCGGCGTAGTAGTTACTGGTATGTAAATGATTATCCTGAAACAAACACCAAGATTATAAATCAAAATTCATCTTAGTTTGTACACATTTGTAAACAAACTTCTAACAATACACAAAATCTTATATCAGCACTTACTTCTAAAACGGTTTTAATCACATCATATAACTTCTATGGAGGGTTTATAGAAATGAACAACTCATAGGCCGCATGAGCCACTTTCATCGCTGCTCAATCATAGATCTCATATAAAAGAAGTGGTTTAAGTTTGGGGATTGTTCACGACAAAGTCAGCAATGTTTGGATGGAAGGTGAGATGTGGGAATGAAAGTGAAAACACAGTCTAGGCATATTTAAGTAGCTTATCTTGGTTGTCTATATTGTTTTGTTCAAAGAGAAAAAACCTTAGTTACATATCCTGCTTTAGTGCATTATCGTGTTACATAATAAATACAATATAAATAAAACCACAACACAAATTTTGTTATACTTTTTTTTCTTACTTTGGTAATAATTATTTTGAAAAACAACAAAATTTTGAGATAAAAATACTATTATGATTATTGCTCAAAATTGATTTTATATATAATATAAACGGTATAGTTACATCAAACCAGCCATAGGACAAAGTGAAACAAAATTTTGAGAATGCAAATTTTCAAACACCCGTGAAAATTATGAATTCAATGATTCTAAAACCGAAATAAAAATTTAATTGATAGTAAATTTATCAATATTTTACATCAAACCTTATGTAAGTAAGATAAATAACATTTAGATAATAGGTTTCATTAATTGGGTTAGAAATGCATAAACTTTGTTGTAAGAATTTAGTCTGAAATTTTAGTGATGTAGTTGGAAGTTTTTGTATTTAGAAAATATTTTTTAAAAATAAACAACTGATTTAAGAAAAAAACATAAAATATATAGGTTTGTAGATTAAGGGGAGGGTCAATTAAATTAAGACTAATTCGAAACAAAAGCTAGAAATTGTGTTAAGTGAAATGAAACATGTCTACAATTCAACCAATGAAACACCATAACTAAAATTAAATTATTATTTTTTCATTAAGCTCATCATCTAATATATAATTTCTCATAACAAAAGAAATTGAATACTAAATTTTTTTATATGCATAAGACAAAACAATGAATAATTTAAAATCATTTTAATTGTCTATTACTTATATTTTTATAATAGATTATATTATTTAGATAATAAAATAAACAAACTAAATATATAATCAAAATTAAAATTTAAATAAAGAATCCGGGCGTAACCCTAGTTTCAAATAAACATTTCCAATACTAATTTGGCAGGTTTTCCGTTGAGGTACGGATTTGGAAACAAATTACAAGGAGTATTTTTACTGGGCTAATTTATAAATGGTAACTTATACGTGAGTCAAACTGTAAATTTGATACTTTTGTTTAATTCGTCGTGCGAAGACGGAAGAGAAGGCTGCAAATCGGATTTGGAGAAACCCTAGAAACCGGCAAGGGAGGTGGAATCTTTGGGCTCGAGACGATGAATAGCAACTGGTCTAATTTGCATCAGGTCTTTCGAGTTCTCTGCTTCTTTTTTTTTCCGATCTTTGACTCTTATGCCCCCAAACTTTACAGATTGCGAGAAACTCATTCATAGCTACATCAACCGTCTACGCTTCCACCGAATTCAACTTCTCAAACACTGATCGAAGTAGCCTCTGCTTTTTTGCACGGGGTAAGTCTGCTTGAGGATACAATCTAAAATGTTCTTATTTTTCAACTCTACTGATCCCTGAAACTTGTAATTTGTAGACAGATCTGACTTTGTCGTGTTGAAATCGGAGAAAGAGTTCAACAATGCACTCAGCAAAGCTCAAGGTTAGATAAAAAAAAAACAATCATATGTCTTTCTTTGTTTGTTAATTTCTTCAGAGTATATGTTTGGTTTGATTGATTGTATCTTCTTTTCTTCAGATGGATCTTTGCCATCGGTTTTCTACTTCACTGCTGCGTGGTGTGGACCTTGTAAGTTAATTACTTCTCTGCAACCAAGTTTTGGTTCTTTTGGCTTTTTTGTTAATGTTGCGACTTTAGGCAGGCTTATCGCTCCTGTAATGTTGGAGCTCAATAAGAAATATCCTCATGTTACAACATACAAGGTCGACATTGATGAGGTATGTTTGCATTGACATACGACCTAAGCCACCAATGTTGTTGTGTTTCATTATTGGAAGTATCTTCTTGTACTGGGTATATAATATCACGACTGTTTTACTGATGTTACATCCTTATAAGTCACATACTGAGTATAGAAAATGGTTGTGGTTGAGCCACACATAAATTAAACTGTTTCTTTGTATCCCATCTTCTTCTTATGAGTATTATTAACGAAGATATCGCTTCTTGTGTATTTGTTAGGGCGGTCTTTCAAATGCTCTTGGGAAGTTAAATGTCACTGCTGTGGTAAACATCTTTTGTTCCTTTATGAATATTAATATGTACATTCTACGATCAAGCATGAAACTTGTTTTTTTTTTTATAAAAAAAAATTGATATGACCTCTAGTCTTATGAATGTCTGAGATCCATCCATCTAATGGAGCCTAATCATGATGGTTAATGCATGCAGCCAACAATGCAATTCTTCAAAGGGGGCGTTAAGAAAGCAGAGATTGTAGGTGCAGATGTCATTAAGCTGAGGAGTATCATGGAACATCTCTACAAGTGAGAGAGACTTTGTAACTTGTGTTACATTTTTTTTTTTTGCTGCGCTGCGTCAAAGAAATGCACTAAGTGATTACGAACAAGGAAACAAAAAAACTTTGTTAAGATCGTTTTGAGACTCACTGTCTCACAGCATTTATTTATCAATGTACATAGTTTATGTGATTTTATCAAATAAGTTTCATTACTTTTAGTTATGGGAAGGTAACTCAAATATTATGAATTTTAGAATTTATTGTGAAAACCATACAAATCTTTTTTTTTTTACTATTTTTTAATATATGCGTGTCCTTTTTTTATGTTGTGAGAAAAAACGTATTTAGAAGAATGTCATTACTTTTTACTGTTATGTATATAAAAAGTCGGCTACACGTAAGAATGTGGCATGAAACTCAGCCGTAATACGATACGAACTTCGTTATGGTCGAGTTATAGTTACGTTGCGGCTGACATAAAGAACGCAACTGACTTATGAAAAAATAAGCTGACTTAAAAAAAATCGGGCTGGTTTATGTGATAACGGCTAAGTTATGGTCGCATGTTACGACTGATTATACATCAGCGAGCTGATTTCTGGAAAATCCGGTTGAGTTCTAGTTACGATACGGCTTAGTGAATTATCGCGGCTGGTTAAATGATCGTCGACATGCTGAGTTATGAGAGGTTTTTACGGCTGAGTTATATTTAATCACCCGTAATAAAATGGACTAACAGTAAACTTAGTTGAATTACGTCTGACTTATTAGCGAAAGATTAATTACTAGAGTAACATTCATTTATCGGCTGATTTATTAGACGATATGGCTGACTTATTGTGTTTCATCTTTGTTATGGCTGATTTATTAGCAAAAGATTAATTACTAAAATAGTATTCACGTTTTGACTGACTTACGGTGTACTTGGTGGCTGACTTAAGTGTTCGTTTGGTGACTGAATTACCGATTTTCCTTTTCATCATCCATGTCAGCTTTTATTTGCCATGTCATTACTAACGTTACAACAATGAAATTATGGCTTATGTTACAGACGCCACTATATGTTCTTTACCTTCTTCTCTTTCTCTAAAATCTTATGGATCCGGTAATTATTGTTTCAGGTAACTGGATTAAGAAACACAAATATATGTATTCAAACCCGATAGTAGAGGATGTATAGTTCTGCATGCAGATGAGAAAACAACACACGACGAACTCGCAAAGTCAGTACTCGATGATTACATATTGAATGAGTCGAGTCATCAGATTCAGCTAAGCTACATGTTCTTGAATAAAGCTTTGAAAACAATGGCTCACGACACGCCACTAGTTTACGTCTCCAATACTCGTCAATTGCAAAATTCTTTAAGCGTAAGGAAAATCAAAAAATTACGTCTCTGTGTAGAGATTAAAGAGAACGAGGATGATGAAATCAGCTGGAAAGACGGAGCGGGAGAGAAGAGTAATAGATTATACAGTTTCAGCTCAGAAGCAGAAGTCTCAGAAGTTGAATTTAGATACGATGGTTTTAGTTTGGAGGAGGAACACGACGACAATGAGAATAACTTCTCTAGTATCTTGGACGGAGAAAAACATAAAGATGTTGGAGAAGATGAAGAAGGCGAAGAAGACGGTGAATTTGAAAGTCGATTTGATATGTTCGATGACTCAGATGGTGCGTCATCCGAAGATGATAACTTTAGCTCATACGGTGAGTGTCCAGCACAAGACGAAGATTCACCGACAGTATCGCTTAAAAAGAGATCTCAGACGACTGAAACTTCTTACAGTTGGAGCGGGTCTAAAGAGGATTCAGAGGTTATAAGGTTGGAGATGTCTTCGCTAAAACTTGATGTTGGACAACGATACGAGAGTAAAGCTGAGTTGGAAAGACGACTGAAACTTCTTACAGTGAGAGATCGATTTGATTTTGATGTGGAAGTATCCAATCCTGATTTACTCATTGTTAAATGTTGGGTTGGTGGATGTCTCTGGAGAGTTTGTACTTCAGCACAAGGGGATTCCTTGACATTCTATGTTCGTATTTACGATTCGGAACATACATGTTCTGTAACTGACCGTTCTAATCGATCTCGACAAGCAACACCAGATATTTTAGGATAATTTTACAGGGACTTTCTCGGCGACGTTGATCCGGCCGTTCGACCTACGAGTGTCGGAATATCTCTCAATGAACAGTTTGGTCTCAAGGTACTTATTTTAGTAAGGCTGACTTATATCAACGTTGCAGCTGAGTTATATCTACACTTTGTGGCTGACTTATATTAACGTTCGGCTGGGTTAGTTAAGTGATTGGCTGAGTTATATAAATTTCGAACGATGTGGCTGAGTTAGCTAAGTTATTGGGCTGGATTATATAAACTTTGAACGATGCGGCTGAGTTAGCTAAGTTATTTGGCTGGGTTATTTAAACTTCAACGTTGCGGCTGATTTAGTTAAGTTATTGGGCTGGGTTATTTATATGTTACGGCTGAGTTAGTTAAGTTATCCGACTGAGTTATTTATACGTTTTGGCTTAGTTATTAATACGTTCTGACTGAGTTAGTTAAGTGATTCGGCTGAGTTATTAATACGTTACGACTGACCTTATTTGTATTCATTTGGGCAGATGGATTATTGAAAATCATATAAGACTCTGAAATTTGTAAGGGAAATCAATGAGGGAACACCTGAGAGTGGTTTTCAAAACTTTTCTTCTTACTTATACATGATAAGAAGGGAAAATCCTGATACAATAACACGTCTTCAAATCGATGTGTTTGGAAGATTCTTTTATATGTTCCTTGCGTTTGGTGCGAGCATAAATGGGTTTCCTTTTATGCGCAAAGTTGTGGTTGTCGATGGTACGTTTCTTAATGGCAAATACAAAGGGACGCTTCTAACAACACTAGCTCAAGATGGTAACTTTCAGATTTTCCTGATGGCATTCGGTGTGGTTGATATAAAAAATTACGTTTCGTGGCACTGGTTAATATGTAACTAAAACTTTTGATTCCTGACGAAAAGGGTCTTGCGATAATCTCAGATAGGAATAACTTGATTGGGAAGGCTATTCTAAATGTGTATCCGTTGGCTTCTCGAGGAATTTGCACGTACCATTTATATAAGAACATTTTGGGACGGTACAAAGGATAAGATGTATTTTGTCTGGTGAAGAAAGCGGCAAGCTGTTTTAAGATGCCTGACTTTAATGCAATGTTTGAGGAGAATGAAGCTATTAATCATGACCTTCATGGGTACTTCCAAAGAGCTGATGTCAGACTGTGGGTGCATGTTCATTTTCCAGGCGAAAGGTACAATTTGATGACTACGAACATAGCGGAATCAATGAATAGAGCATTATCAAATGCTAGAGGTCTTAACATTGTTCAACTACTAGAATCAATACAGGTTATGATGACAAGATGGTTTGCTGAATGGAGAGAGGATGCTGAATCGCAGCGAACCACGCTTACACGTGGTGTAGAGAAACTACTACTTGTAAGTCAGTCGTATCATTAAATAAGTCAGCTTAAATTGATTACATAAGTCAGCCGTATCATTTAATAAATCAGCCTAATTAGATTTCATAAGTTAGTCTAAGTAGATTTCATAACTCAGTCGTAGCAACGAATAAGTAGCCTAAATAGATTTCATAAGCCAGCCGTATCATTTAATAAGCCAGCCTAATTAGATTTCATAAGTCAACCTAATTAGATTTCATAACTTAGTCTCTAATGTTTTTCATTGTTTATTTATAATACGGCCGTGTTACTACCGCGAGACTGTTGACGGTACAAAGGATCGATGCTCATCACACTGAAGTTACATATGGTGAGTCTTTGCATGTTGTTAACTTGAAAGGGAGAAAGTGCACATGCCGGCGTTTCGAACTGGATAGATTACCATGTTTCCATGCAATTGCAGCTGCGGAGTACAGGAATGTTTGTCATATATCCTTGTGCAGTCCTTACTATACCAACGCTTATTTGGTGAGCGCATATGCTCAATCGGTCATGCCAGTTGATTCCACGCAACCAGTTCCAGAAAACGTGGTGAACCAGCCATGCTTGCCCCCGTCAATTTTTCTAGAGCCAGAAAGACCTAAGAACAATAGGATGAAATCTGCTTTGGAAGTTTCACTTGAAAACAAACGTCCTAGGAAAGAACACACATGTTCTTGTTGTAGACAGATTGGCCATAATGTGAAAACTTTTCCGATGTAAGAGTATTGTATAAATTTTGCTCCTTTTTTGTATTACGGCTGAGTTACGGTTAAATGATGGTACTTATTTATGGATTTTTCATGTTTTTTTTTGTATTTCGGCTGAGTTTTGGTTTAATTGTGGTTGAGTTCTGGTTGAATTAGGTTTTGGTTATATTACGGTTGAGTTTTTATTTCACATACGGCTGGGTATTAGGTTTTGGTTAATTTACTCCCTCCGGCTGGGTTAAAATATTCCCGCCCAAAATTCCGGCCGCAATTTAAATGATTAACGGCTGAGTTATTAAATTCTTAATGGTAGAGTTATTTAATGACTAATGGCAGAGTTATTAAATGACTAACGGCTGAGTTGTATTACGGCTGGTTGTATTACCGCTGATTTATAGGTCTATTACGGCTGAGTTATACGGCTGAGATAATGAAAAGAGAAGGCTGAGTTACATAAAGTGATTACAATACACGATTAGATTAAACCTTATTATAGTATAAAAATACGACCAAAAAGAACACACAAACCACCACATTCCTAACACACCGCACCTCGGATTTTTTCTTGCTTCCTTCAAACTCTTTCTCCAACCAACCAAATTTAGCTCTGACATTCGCCAAGTCTTTGTTAACCTCATATCCTCAACCTCTTCTACCAATCCAAACTCTAGTTAGCATCCAATCAGGCTTCTTGCCACCAAGCGCCTAATTCCTCTTCATCATCCGAGTTTGATGACGAAATATCGTTCTGGCTACGCAATTAAAATTCTCACAAACTTCGTAATTATGCTTCGGATCCCAAGTGTTATTTCGCCAAAAAAAAACATAACGAATTTTAGAAACATAAAAACTAATTTTAGATCTAATATGGATACATAATCAATGCTTACAACGAGTTCAAGAAACCAGCGTTCCTTAAAATGATTGGGAATAACACGGTAAGTTGGCCACTTATGAACGCATCCTTCTCGAAGAATGGGTGGGATCGCAACCTATAGATCATGCAAAAACCTAAACCACACTACAATGGTTTGTCAACACATAGACCCACCCCAGGGTTTTGAAAGGATAGGTTATCCCAATCTGCAGAGCTTAGTATATCATTCACACTGCTCGCTAACCTTAGTGACCAACCATGGACAACAACCAACATAACTACATTTATTAAACCAGAGAAAAGCGACATGAGGACTATATATAGAGAGGTATAGAACACCAAACATCACGAAATTAATCAGATTTCAAAGGTATACGGATATTCCCAAAATACGAAACAAATTACACTTGACGGCTGAGTTATAGGAACGTTACGGCTGAGTTATACCTCATCGAATTACAACTGAGTTATGCATATGTTAGGGCTGAGTTATGCATACTTTACGGCTGAGTTATAACTCATCAAATTACAACTGGGTTATGCATACTTTACGGCTGAGTTATGCCTACTTTTCGGTTGAGTTATAATCAATTTATGGCTGTGTTTTGTATACGTTATGGCTAAGTTATGGTTACAATACGGTTTTGTTATAATCAAAGGCGAGTTATGGTTACAATAAGACTTTGTTATAACCAAGTCGACCAAAGACGTGTTTTGTGTACGTTATGGCTGAGTTATCGTCGCCGTCTTCGATGGTGGTTGGTTAGAGAAGAAGCTTTCTTTCCTCCAGTATCTGTATGGTGATCCGACATCCTGCTGTTTCATCTTGTATGATGTTCCGACATCCCGATGCTCCCTCTTTCATCGGATTCGTCATCTTGCAGAAGAAGAAAATAATCAAAGAGAGTGATTTTTGACCTTTAGATTTCTTTTAATCAATGGCCATAAATTGTGATCCTTGAAAACGAAAGATTAACCAATGATAAAGAAGGGTGAGGATAGAAAAAATGATAATTTTGAACCGTTAGATTAAAATCAATCAACGGGCATGGTAAAAATTAATATAAATTGTAATTTATTTAATGCTGCGTAATGTTCCAGCTCACCCCAGTATTTCACAAGTATTTAGTTCCCGCCAAAAAGTAACACTTTTCGAATGAGTTATTGATATGTTACAGCTAAGTTATCTTTAGGGTAAGTTTATGTTTTAGGGTTTAGGGTTACTTATTTGGGGTTTAGTGTTTAGGATTTAGGTTTTATGGTTTAGGTATCACTATAAAATATAAGAAATTACACAAATTTAGTTGAAAAGAAAAAATTATATGGTATATTTTGTATTTGGTGCGTTCAACTCTTATATAGACACATAAGATTTTAAGTATTTGTAAGACAACATATACCTCAAGATCATGTTCAATTTTAATCTTATAAATTCAATGAAGTATACACACTCTGTTGATTATATATTCATCTAAAATTAATAATATTAATTTCTTATAACATTTTGAAGTATATTTTCCAATATTAGGGTATGTTTGTGGTTTGGCTGAGTTATATGAAGCGTGACGGCTGGCTTACAGAAATGATACAGCTGAGTTATATTAATTTTTTATTTGATTTAAGGTCTGTTTGTGGTATAACTGAGTTATATGAAGTGTTACGGCTGGCTTATATAGACGATACGGCTGGGTAATATTAAACTTTTTTGATTTTAGGGTATGTTTGTGGTATGGCTGAGTTATTTAAAGATACAGCTGGCTTATAGAAACGAAACAGTTGGGTTATATAAATGATAAGGCTGGGTTTTATAAAAAAAAAGTCAAATACAAAACGTTCAAAGGCTACGTAAACTGCTCATACATCCCACTTCTTCCTTCATCGAGGATATCTGCTGCCATCTTCACCCATATACCTTGAATATTTTTATCATTTATCCCATAAAAAGTCATGTTAAACGCCAAGCACTCCACAAATTTCAATGAATACACTCCATAATCGCCAAATTGGTCGTTTTGTGGAATGTATTTGCCTTTCCTCTTTCGAAACGCAAACTGCTTCTTACTAGGTTTTCGGAGATTGGCAGGAATATTTTCGTTCAATAACGTAGGTAGCATTTGCGTAATTAGCTTAAATGCATCTACCATTTTTTGTTCACTTTTGGGTGTTACCTGTCCAATGATTGGATCATAGCAATGAATCTTCTCCTTAAGCATATCCACGTGAAACACCACCCAATGATCGCCTGGTACTTGAAGCACTCCGTACAAGTAATCCACATCCTCATACCACTTCAAGTTTGTAGGACAGTCTTTGGGAATCCTACTTTTTACTAAATCTTCATAGCCTTTGTCTTTGAACTTCATCCGCGCCAAATTTATCTTGTACTGCTTGTAATCGTGAACCCATACACAGAGAAACTAGACGTCAATAAATGCAATGCGCTTGAACCAGAAAGGACTGGGAGCTCGCATGGACCTTTTCATGAGGATTCTCATAAACGCACCAACATGTTATACAAAAACACAAAATCAAGTCAATATAAACGAATAGTTAACTCATCCATAAGGAATACTTAACTCAGCCGCATAGAAAGCCTAACTCAGCCATAAAGAATACTTAACTTAGCCATGTAGAAAATATAACTCAGCCACATATAAAATATCTAACTCAGCCATAAAGAATACTTAACTCAGCCGTAAAGAATACTTAACTCATCCGTAAAGAATACTTAACTCAGCCGTAAAGAATACTTAATTCAGCTGTACATAATACTTAACTCAACCGTAAAGAATAACTAACTCAGCCATAAAGAATACTTAACAAAGCCATAAAGAATACTTAACTCAGGCGTAAAGAATAACTAACTCAGCCATAAATATATAACTCAGCCGTAAGGAATACTTACTTCATCATACATCCATCCATATTGGTTGTCTGGCCACGGTCTTTCAGTGATGTGGATTCTGTAGAACTCACCTTCATGGTCTGCTATTTTTGAAGAGGGAACGTCCTTATGTTTCTCCAGGTGATTCTTAAGTTTATCCAATTTTGCTGGATCAATCGATGCTAAAGGATCATATATTCCTGGTGAAGGTTCAAAATTCTTCTGCATGCAAGTCGTTCCATTGTCTCCAATGTAAGTAAAAAATGCTGTTGAAGGAGCATTATCAGCCAACAATGCACACTCAATTAGAGATAACTGAACATTTATCTCCCAATATTACTTTATTCCTTAGAATCTGATCATATCCTCTTCGCGCACATCAGACTCAAGAAGCACTTCGTTTAATGCTGCAAAAATTTCCTCAGCCACATCCGCAAGCTCACTATCGGCTTGAATCTATTTTGGCTAAGGTATAGTTACTGTTATTAACCTGGAACGTGTTTTCCTTTTTGGAACAGGGGCATCCTTTAACTCAGCCGTCTCTTTTTTCTTTACCTCAACCGCCGTTTTTTTCTTTAACTCAGCCGCAACCTTCTTAGCAGCGGCTTCTTTCTTCCTTAACTCAGCCATCTCTTTTTTCTTTAACTCAGCCTCAACTTTCTTAGCAGCGGCTTCTTGCTTCTTTAACTCGGCCTGTTTTTTTCTTTACCTCTTGGGTCTGTAACTCAGCCTCCTCCTTTTATTTAACCTTATCTCCTTTCAGTTCTAACTTCACCCTGAGCCGCGTCTGATGGCTGGGTCCTTAGCATGAGAAATACCAACGAAATCAACATCAGCTGTTGCTCCACATCCGTAGGCTGGGTCGTCAACCAAATTCTTTTCCACGCCCTTAACAGGGATCTTATGTGAACGTGGACTATTGACAAAAGTCTGCGGAAAAGACTTCGTTGGTGGCGGTGGCGGTGAAGGTGATGGCAACTGTAAAGATTGTTCGGGAACTGTAGAGAGGTACTCCTCCACTGCAACTTTGACTAAATCAGCAATATTGGAATGAATATTGTTTGACTCGTAGCTGGTCAACTGCACGTCAAAGTTTTCAGATCTCCTATCATAGTTCTCTAGTTTTACGGTAATATTCTTCAGAGAATACGCTATGCTCAACAATACCGGACTGTTCTCAATATTTTTCCTACCTTCCTTCTCGCTAGCACCCTTTCCCTCCACAACAGCTTCATTCTCAATGATGTTCACTTTCCTATGTATCTTAACTTTCTTCTGCTTCTTAGCGGGTGGCTCAACCTTTGATGAAACAACATCATCTATTTGTTTGTGTTTCATCTGCTTTCCCCAAAAACCTCTAACAAACCTACCTATATGTATGTCCGTTATCAAGTTAACGAGTTATGTGTCATCTGCTTCATCCGGACACTGAGGAAACATCTCTTCTACAGAGTCCTTCATAACCATTCTTCTCAGGCGCACCTGCAAAGTCAGTCACCATAACAAAATAACTCAGCCACCAAATACACAATAACTCAACCATCAAATAACTAATAACTCAACCATCAAATAACTAATAACTCAATCATAAAATAATTAATAACTAGCCACCAAGTACCAAATAACCCAGCCACCATATACATACTAACTCAGCCATCAAATAACTAATACCAAATAACCCAGCCACAATAATATACTAATTCAGCCATCAAATAACTAATACCAAATAACTCAGCCACCAAATATATAAGTCGACACCTTACCTCACCAATGTTCTCTAATCTCCTCAGAGATGACAGTATCAAAACTTGAACGTGTACGTTTTCCACCCCATCGAAAAAGTAGAACTTTTTGCTCATTGACCACTTTCCCAAAATGCTCTCCAAAACAAATGACAGATTCATACGCCCAAACCAATAATACGTCCTCCAGACCGATTATGGTGTATGACCCTCATTGTGGATTCAACATCTTAATAGAGTCAATAAGAAATTCATATGCTGTCCGGCCCCATGGATACATCATCATGGCTTCATCGTCGGATCCTCTTTTTTCACTTTCAAACGGTATCCTAGAATTATGATGCAAAGCATAAAGTCCCATGGCTTGAAGAAGTAACAGCCCTAACCATTTACGCTTTTCACAAATCAAGGCCGGACATACCTCTAATGTTTCCCTCAGTTCATCTAACTTGGGTCCCACCCCAAGCGACATATTCAACTTCTATCAAAATGCTTTGTATTGATCAGGTTCAAACTTTTTGTTGGCACTGGACCTGTGTTTAACCCAGTGATCTCACCAAATTCGTGTAAGTTAAACATGATAGGATCATCACCAACTAGACTCTAAATCTCCTTCTTATATACTCGAAACTGTCTACATAGGAGATAGTGTACAGTCCTACCATACCACACGCTTTTGCGTTCTGCTAGGTTAACAATTATTCCAAGAGAACTCTGCCTCAGGTGATCTCACACATACCGTCATATTGCTTCTCTGACGTGATGGAATTCTCTCATATGAAAATTGTGATTAATTTCTTTATTTTCTTGATTAGAAGCCCCTTCAGCGTAAAGTCTTGGAGGATAATCCCGTGCTTGATCTTCAGAATCATCCATCTGATCCTAAACAACATATATATAAATCAGCCGCAATAGAAAAATTAACTCAACCACAACATAATACATAACTCAGCCTTAATAGAAGAAAACTCAGCCACAACATAGTATAATTCAGCCATAATACAACAAACTTAGCTACAACATAATAAATAACTCAGCCGTAATAGAAACAAAACTCAGCCACAACATAATATAACTCAGCCATAGTACAACAACTCAGCCACAACATAATACATAACTCAGCCGTAACAGAAACAAACTCAGCCATAGTACAACAAACTCAGCCACAACATAATCAATAGCTCAGCCATATCATAATCTATAACTTAGCCACAATATATCACCACGTACATCAAACTCAGACACCGTATTTCCTAAAATAACTTAGTTACAACATAATCTATAACTCATCCACATTGTAAATCAAACTCAGTCACAACATACCAGAGAAGATGATTTCGTAGATACGATTGCGACGACGAAGAATGCATATAACCTTTTGCGGAGAAGATTTTTTTGACGAAGATGATATTAGAGAGAGTTCGAGACGAGACGATGTTGGTAACGGTTAGGGTTTAACGACTAAGAAAGAAAGTTGTGAAGTTATGATTTTTTTTTCTACTCATTGGAAGTATGTGGACAGTTGATTTTTCCGTGTCACATAAGTTAGTGATGTGGATTGACTATTTTGTGATGTGGATTTGATAATTAAAATTAATTTCAACAAAAATAAAATTAAACAAAGATCTTTATGGTAATTTCTTAAGGATCTGAAAAACATTCTAGTAATTTAAAAAAAAAAATATATTATTCTAGTCATATATTAATTTTTATGTGCTATTCTAGTAATTTTCTCTTTAGTTATTACTTGTTCTTTTCCTTTCAAGTTTTGGGATTGGCCAAGTTCTGCAATTTATAACGATGTTATGGTCTTTATCATGAAAACATAAAAGACTGGATTCAAATAAATGGCCCAATGGACCAAAAAAATTGGGCTCGTCTTAAGAATTGCTCATGCATGAGTAGGAATCTCGAATTTGGCTAAACTGAGTCAAGATTAAACAGAAGAATCTCGAATTTGGCCAAACCGAGTCAAGATTAAACCAAGGGGTTAGATAATGAGTGTGATTGGATAGTATAATTAGAGTAACAAATATTAGAGTAAAAACTTATACTCCTAATAGTAATTTCACTCAATAATATCCAATCAGAATGAAAGAGATGCCAAATACTTTTCAACTCATGTACTCTGAAAAATAAATATTTTATTTATGTTTTATGTTTCTGAGTGTGTTATGTTATAAGACACTTTTATATTTTTCTTTGCACAGAGAAACACATTATATTTAAGGAGTACTAGATCATGATCTGCACATCGGATTATGTTTTTTTGGATATACTATATAATTTAATTTTTTATAGTTTCTAATCCGATATTATAAATTAAAGAACAACATCAAAACTGTTTTTTTTGTATTAATAGCATCAAACAGTGTATTATGTAGATGTAACCTTGTAGTGAATATTAATTCTATACATTTGTTCAAACTGCAAAATCAAATTCAAACTTAACTGTTTGCGTTAAAAAAATAAATAGAGAGTTTAGTTACTTCTGATATTAATAATCATCTAAAGTTTTAAAATATTTTTCTTAACCTTTGTTTTATAGGTTAGGTTAAATTCAAACTTAACTTTGGTTTTAACTTTGCAAGCGCATAATATTTATGATGAAAAATTTCATAAATAACTTAACAAATATTTTGATAATTTTTAAGAATTTATGTATTTAAAATAATTCTGCATTTAAATCAGTATTTTTAAATTTAACTCAAACCACGATTAAACCGGTGATCCGATAATTCAGTTTTTATTTTTAAAAATATCCATAAAAATCACTAAAACCCGAGACTAACCGATAGATAACTGACATGTAATATTTAAACCTGTTTATTTTCATTGTTTTATATAGTATTTTAATTTTTTAATTTATCTAAATTATTTGAAAGAAAATTGTGAAAATTATTAAAAGGGTGAGATCTAATGTTTTGTATTGTTTGGACATAAGATTAATTATAGTGTTGTTTGGAAACATGGATAGTAGTATAGAGAAATGAGTATATTGTTTGGAAACATAGATATGGATAGTAGTATAAAAATTAAATATATTGTTTGGAAACAAGGATAGTAATATAAAGAAATGAATATTAGTGATTTAATTTAGGTTTAACTATAAAACAGAAAGATTTTTTAATTTAAAAACTTACAAAATAAAAGTTAAGTCCAACATAATGTTTCTGATTTAATAAGATAGATTTTTTTTGTGGGTTCAAAGTGTTTTTAGACTTTTCTACTCTTAGATAAGTTATATTTTTCGTGAACTTAAATTAGAGTAACTTACGTTATTTAGTTAACATTTATTAGATGTTAAGATTTAAAGAAGTTGAACTCGTTGTATGGCTACAATATTAAAAATGAGAAACCAATCCAATGATTGTGATTTATTTACAGATATTTCATTTATTTATTATAATAAATTTATTCTATCCTTTCAGTATATTTTTGTTTATTTTTAATTTAAAAATATATATATAATTTTTTTGGACAATAAAATAGATTTTTTTATATTTTGATATCCACGTTAATATATATATATATATATATATAACGAATTTATTCTATCCTTTCAGTATATTTTTGTTTATTTTTAATTTAAAAATATATATAAAATTTTTTTGGACAATAAAATAGATTTTTATTTTTATATTTTTGTATCCACGTTAATATATATATATATATATATATATATATATATATATATATCATATGATAATTTAACAATTATACATTAAAATTTAAGAGTATGAACACGAAAGTATGGAGAGGAATCGTGGATGAGAAGTGTGGATGGATATTTGTGGACGGTGGAAGAGTATGCTTGGTGGACTAGTATTCGTGGTGAATTGGACCTAGATAAATGTGAATGGATATTTATGTACGGTTATTAGAGGATGATTGGAGACAATCCTATGAGATTACGGCTAATCACTAGTGTACGAATCATCACATTTATTTGTAGACAGATATTATTATTATTTTATTTTTTTGAGGCTGATCTATTAATAAAGTTTGAAGTGGTCTGGGTAGCTAGACTGGAATAGAACAATCAACATACAAAATTTCTCGATATAGTTTTAGCTAAAGAATCAGAAAAACCATTATGTGTCCTAGGAACATAGAAGATCTTGAAATCTGGGAAGTAAATCCGCAGCGTCATGAGCTTTTCCAATTCCGTTGAGAAACTTGGCCAATCATGAGGATTACTGAGCATCGCTATCATCTCTTTGCAGTCCGTCCCAAAGCTCTGACATGCTGAATGTTAAAGCATATTCTCCATTGTCCACCACAGTACTTCCAGCTCAGTGTGCAAAACAGACTCCACTCTATTAAAATTACTCATACCCATTAACTGACTATTTCTCATACTGTCATTCCAAACCCAACCACATCCACTGAACAGAGTTGTAGAGGTCCAAGAACCGTCTACCCTACAAATATTTCCCAAACTTATGGCTTGGATTTCAACATCTATGTTTTCTTGAGATTGCGATATAATCTGTTCATTGGCTTGGCCCCAGTCTTGACATTCACTCTCTGCATAACAGGCTAGCTCCAACGGATCTCTATCAATTCTTTTGAACATCTTATCGTTTCGAGCCTTCTAAATATACCATATTAACCATGGATATGGATCCATGTCCAATTCCGGTTCCATTATGGCATTTTTCCTCCAGAAGAGATAGTCCATATTCGCATATGTGCTCTGTAGTGGAAACAAGGTAAGGCTGGAAGGCGTAGATGATAAGGCCCAAACTTGCATTGCAGGTGGACACTGAAAGATTGCATGTGTAACTGATTTTTTTGGTTCCCCTCATCGTGGACAGTGATTATCACATTTCATATGTCTATAGTTCAAGGTACTTGTAACAGCCACATGACATGTTATTAATTTCCACATAAGATGGCACATCTTTTGGGGTGCCTTGACCTTCCAAGCATGTGCTTGGAGTTTTGTGATACTAGGTTCACAAACTACATATTCCTCCTCCTTCATCAATATATTCCGCGCAACCCAATATCTAGATTTGACTATGTATTGTCCATTTCTCATATAGCTCCAGCAATACGTGTCCCTACGATGTGTTGAACTAATGGTCATACTCCTTATGAGTGGTATATCAGCAGCAGCTACATAGTTCTCTAGCCGGTCCACATCCCAGGACTTTGTTTCTTGATTAAGAAGGTCACTCACTCTCATGTTTGGATGCAAAACTAGTGCAGATGGGGACGCTGGTCTCGCTGGAATGATAGGAATCCATGGATCCTCCCATACTTTCACCTCATATCCCAAATGTATTTTCTGTTTAACGCCCAGCAATAGTAATTCTCCTGCCGCCGATATACTTGTCCACACATACGATGGACTACTGTCAGTAAGCTGACGCAAAGGCGAGGTCAAATGATAATACCGGCCTCTCAAGACTCGAGCTACCAGAGAATCTGGGTATTGGACAAATCTCCATTACTGCTTTGCTAACAACGCCATGTTAAACTCATGAATCATTCTGAACCCAATCCCTCCTTCCTCTCTAGATAAGCATAATTTATCTAATGTTGACCAGTGTATACCTCCTTTTGGGGGGGTTCGAACTTCACCAGAATTGTGCAATGACACTAGCTAGAGCATCACAGATCTCCAACGGAAGTAGAAAGCAGGACACTACATAAGTTGGAAGTGCTAGCAGGATCGACTTGATCATAACTTCCTTTCCACCTTTTGATAACCACCTGCCCGTCCATCCATTTATTGTATTCCTTAGCTTATCCTTTAAGAAGGAAAAAAGCTTGCATTTGGATCCACTGATATCCTCTGGGATTTCTAAGTATGTTCTCATCCCTCCTTCATTCTGAATCCCAAGTGTGTCTTTAATCTCTTGCCTAACATCATGTCTGATTCTCTTACCAAAGAGAAGAGATGATTTATCGAAATTAATGCATTGTCCTGAAGCTTGTCCATATTACTGACCACTTTCATTACTTCTTCACATTCACGGGGCTCCGCCTTGCAAAATAACATGCTATCATGAGTAAAGATAAGTTGAGATACAGAAGGACACGCACGCGTGATGCGCATCCCTGTTATCTTTCCTTGATTCTCTGCATGATTTAGAAAGCTAACGAGCGCTTCTATGCATAAAATAAAAATGAAAGGGGACAGAGGATCTCCCTACCTTAAACCTCTCTACGGGACAATATTCCTTCTTGGCTGGTCATTCATAAGGTTCTTATACTTTACTGATGTTACATACCGCATAATCCAGGTTATCCAGATTTCCGAAAAGCCCATCTTTCTCATGGCCTCGATGAATGACCACTCCATTCTAGTGTACGCCTTGCTCATGTCTGTTTAATTGGCCATCCTCTTGTTGTGTCCACTCGGTTTGGTTCTTAGAGAATGGAAAATCTCCTGAGCAATCATAATGTTGTCAGATATCTGTCTCCCAACAACAAAGGCTGACTGGATTTATAAGATCCTATCTGGTAGAATCTTTTTTAACCTCTGGCATAATACCTTAGAGATTATCTTGTAACTAACATTACATAAGCTGATGGGACGCAGCTGGCTTATCTGGTTCGGCTTATCTACTTTCGGAATGAGACATATGTTGGTATCATTTAGGCCAGAAGACAACATGCCTTCAAACAGGAATGGATTAACCATAGCGTAGTCATTTAATCTGGTCATGGGTATTTCTCTGGATGCATTGCAAAAAACGCTAAATTGACCTCCCATTCGGTGACCGGGGCTGTGAGATTATCATTGTCTGCTGATGTAATGGTTGTAGAAACCTCAGATAGTTCTTCCGCTATGTCCTCGGGATTTGATGATTGGAAAATATGTCTAAAATAACTTGTAGAAATGGCTACAAACCTTTCCTCATCCTGAACAACATTCCCATCCTCATCCAGTAATTGTGCAATCCTGTTCCTCGCTCTTCTCTGCTTCGTGAGGGCAGGAAAGAATTTTGTATCCCTACCTCCTTCCCGTAACCAAAAAATCCTACACTTCTGCTTCCAAAACATCTCTTCTGCCTTAAGAGCATCAGACAGTTCCTTTAAAGCAGCCCCAATCTCCTCAGTAGTGGCATCGTCATTTGAAGATAATTGACCTACCTTTTCTTTTAACTCCTCCACAGTTCTCTCAGAATTCAGATTATGTTCTCTTTTCCAGTCACATAAGGCTCGCCGGCAACTTGCAATATGCTCCATAATGCTTGCATCTGGTGGAATATCCGGTGATTTCCACCCCTCAAGTATGGTTTTCTTGAGCTCCTCATTGTCCAGCCATCTCTTATCATATTTGAAGCTTTTTGATCTCCTTGGTAGTTTTTTGAGAATATCAGCTAAGATCGGAAGATGATCCGATCCCCAGAGCCTCATATACTTCACCTTAGAGTGAGGAAACTATTCATGCTAGTGCTCATTCCCTACAGTTCTGTCAAGGCGACATCTAAGCGTAGTCCTCCCTGCTCTTTTTCATGTCCATGATAGCATGTTCCCTGCAAAAGGAAAATCCAGCATACCGCAGTCACTCAGCATTTGCTTGAAGGGTAAGAATGAGCTGTCTGGGCATTGTCTGCCTCCTTTCTTCTCCTCATGACAGGTAATTTCATTAAAATCACCTATCATAAACCAATGTCCATTTCTTGTTGTTGAGAAACGCGTAAACGTTCCCAAACTAAATCTCTTTGTTCTAGTACATGATCCCCATAAACAAACATCATATAGACTTTTATTCCATCAATGACTGCCTCAATGTCAATCATTCTGTTATTTGAAAATAAAACATTAGCTTGAAATTCATCCATAAAAAATAAAGCTAAACCTCCACTGAGTCCAAGTGGCTCAACAGTAAACAAACGATCAAATCCTAAGTCGGCCTGAATCTTTTACAACAACAGCCTCATATTCTTCGTCTCAGATAGAAACACAAGTCCTGGGCGATGCTTCTGACACATCTCTGTAAGGCATCGAACTGTGAGGTCGTTCCCAATCCGTCGACAATTCCAATTGAGTGTCTTCATCGATGATGTGTTGATGGGTATTTCGAACCCACCAAACCAGCATCCTTGGTTGACCTCTCATGTGTAGACTTGGTTATGTGACGAGGCTGCTTATCGTTTTCCTTTTCTTTCTCTCCCTGCATCATATGTGAGCCCGAAATGATCGATCGCATCTGTGGAGAACCTCTACGAAGGAACTCAATCTTCTTTGAGTGACTCCCTAAAAGGGGGTTCAAACGATTTTCTCTCCTTGTACTCTTGGAGCTCTTAGTCTCAACAGCTGAATAAGAGGATCTGATATCCTTAGAGGAGCGTCCTTTGACACCCAAGTCCATCAGTTCTTCATCAAAGAGATCATCATCGTGCAACTCTTCCACCATCATACCGCTATTCACATCCAGCAGTTCCATGTCACTTATTGCACCAATAATCTGTTCCTTCCCTCTCTCATTCATTTGATCTTGAGGCGAGAAAGTGAGAGAACGAGACACACTCTTGGAGCGAAAGGTTATATTCTCATCTAAAAGCTCTTGTGGAGATACAATGGCACTCGCCAATTTTTTTGTACGACGGTGCTCTTCACTTCTAGGTTCCTCAATATGTTGAGAAACCTGTAGTTGTTCCTCTCCCAGCATCGCAGATTGGCGAATTGATGTTTGTTCATAAGGACCCACATCGGTCGTATCAGTCCGTGGCTCTAGCTGTTCCCGTGATACAATCTTACTTGGAGAAGCAGCAGTACTCCTCGATTTCTCACGCCATTGGAGCTCCGATTGACGTGCATATGGGAGTTTATTGGAGCGATTTGTTTTCCACTCATCTCTTCTTCTCATCACCCTATCAGGGTAGTAGTCCCTGCGATTGTCATTCCAGATACCACATCCTTTCGAGCATAAGAGTCTTCACCATACTGTCTCCTGCGTGAGCTAACATTATAACGAGTACATTCTCCATTTTCCTCAGATCTATTTCCCTTCAACAAGGGTTGATGGGTAACCTCAGAAGACACACCAGAATGGCCAGAGTTATCTCGTGGTAGCTGAAATTTGTCTTCTCGCGGTAGCTGGACTCTCGAAAACACACCAGAACGGCCAGAGTTATCACGAGCCACATCCATAGTCATAGGAAAATACTCTTTCTCATGTGTTAAATACCCACAAGTAACGCAGTGCTTAAACAAAAGGTCATAGGCAATTTGAATTGTTACTTCTTCTCCATGTGGTGAGGACGCCATTGTCTTAAATTTCAGTGGTTTTCTTGTATCGATATCGATCAGCATACGGCCTTCTTCAAGCTCTAAAGTATCAACTCTTCCTATTCGTCCACCAAGTCCTTGCAGGTTCTTGACAGTCCAGAAGTGCAAAAGCATTCCGGTTAAGCGGACCCAAAAAGGAATTACCCAAGGGTAATCATCATCTAAAATGGGCTCCCACTTCACTAGGACAAACATGCAATAATTGTAATGAAAGGGACCCTGGCGAAGAACTGTATTTATGTCTTCCTCATTCAAAAATTTGAAAAGAAATTTTCCATTGCCAAGGTCATTTGCTGTCAAGCGATCCTGGATATCCCACTATTTTGGCATGTACTGGATCAGTTTCTCTACATTCTGCTTCTTAGGGTTAAGAATTTTTCCGATTAAAGAAATACGAAAATAATTCATGACTTGCGTGTCATCATCTTCCACGAGTTGAAACGGTTCCTCGTCATTGTACTGTATAGCCTTTTCTTTGGTGTCTGTCATATGAACAGATTTGAGACGTCTAGAAGATCCCATTGAATGAGATGAGAGTCAACACTTCACGTACTATATTTTCGATTTTGCAAAAACAGAGCTCACGTAGATGCAGAAATCGTTGTATCAGAATCAATGAATTCAGAACACTGTGATTCAATGAGACCTTGGGAACATTGTATGAGTATTCAAAGGAATATCAATTGAAGGGATGGAGAGACCGTATCGATAAGTAGAGACGACGCAACCGCTCAAGTCTTCAATGGATGGAGACCGGAACGATGAGTGGAGATGATGCAGGGCCATTCACCACAGTTGAAGGACGTGATGATCACAGGAGAGACAAGATTTCAAGGAAAATCTTCGATCTGAAAAGCCATCGCCACTATCGCCATGTGATCGCCTATGGAAGCCCTAGCCACTTTTTTACCCGATACGACTTTTTTTTCCTGACAGATATTGGTTTATGTGGTCACAGTCTTAAACCAAACATCAAAACTTAAATCAAACATTTTTATAAACTAAACTAAAACACTATATGAGAAAATTATTTTTTTTGTTTTTTTTTGTTTCAAATTATTATTATTTAATTCATCCCCAATTGGGGTATCGGAACAGTAACCACCCTAATGCGCCGTTGCCGGAGAAACGGCGAAACCTAGGTTACAGACAAGAAAAAAACAACAAATGAAGAACAAATCAAGCTGGAGGAGATTAGGTTGAGGGAAAGAAAACACAGGAAACAAGTCTCCTCCTCTGGGTGAACACTGTGGCTAGCTAATCCATCTCCGGTGACGTTGGTGGTCCATGCCCGCTCAAGATCCACCACCAGTTGAGTTCTGTCGAAGAATCCACCCGCAGAGGTGTTCCACGGCCCCAATTCATCGGCTTCTAGAAGAAATCCGACTCCAACAACTCTAGCCGTTGCAATCTGAAAACGATTCCATTTCTCACAGGTCTGAGATCCGCTTGCTTCTCCACTACTCGATGCGGTGAAGAGACAGATCCATTCCGGAGATAGCATCTCAAGGAGAACCCGTCATCTCACTCGAGAGACCGGCCGTCATAGAACGTCGATCTCTTCAATCGAAGAAGGAAACCCTAGCCCCAATGACTGACAAGCGATTTCCAGTGCGCCCCGTTGTCCTCTAACGAAGCACGACCACCGTACTTTCGACGAGCCACCAGAGCGTCAGATCTCACCTAGGGGTCCTTATCGCCTTGGACCCAATCGATTGCGAAGAGGAAGGAAAAGCACCACCAAAGAATGCCGGAAGTCACAAAAGTTCCGTCATGACGCGCAAGAGAAGGAGGAGAACCTACGACCACCGGCATGGATGCCGGATCCTGTAGAGCCTCCTCCCGAAGCTTGAAGTTTGGGAGGAAAGAGAGAGAGCGCGTGTATTGTAATTGAGACAATTGTTACTAGATGAATTTGACTTCACAATCACCCTTGATCAACTGCATTTTATGCCATTTTAAGATAGCATTTGAAACAAAAACATTAAAGCAGCGCAAGATGTAGAAAAATTAGGTGACCTTTTAATCCTTTTAAAACATGCATGTAAGACTTTACATACAGACTTTTGGAGTCCCAAAGGAAGCTAGAAAGATAACTGGATATGAACACACCAACCAACAAAAAAATTGTAGCATAAGCAAATAATATGACAACAAGTACCAAACTAAACCATTAAGATAAACCCAAACAAGTGTTGTTGGAATCTTACCTCAACAAGTTCCGAAATAAGCTGAAATGTTAGACAGAGAGCCACTAATGGGTAAAACTAAAAACATAGACAAAAGAAAAAATCTAATTAAAAAGATTCTTAAACAATACAATATAGGGAAGTTTACTAATATGACACTAATTTATTGTGTTATTACTAGAATAACTCTTATTTAAAAGAAATTATTAGAATATTTTTATGGTCTAAATTACCCTTGTATACAGTTATAGAAAAAAAATTGAATTGCAATAGTGTCTTTATGAATGGATCGTTGGCAGATTTGTTTTCAAAAAATTAATCTATCAGATATTAATTCGGTTTATTAAATCTGTTTATTGAAGGTGTCTTGACAATTATCTCTTGCTTGACAGACGAGGAAGTGAAAAGGGCACTGCAAAAACTTTGAAGGCCTTGGTTAAAGACTTTGTGCATTATAACAATGATGTAAGTCTTGAAAAACACAAAGGTC
Organism: Eruca vesicaria subsp. sativa; assembly: GCA_932364175.1. Taxonomy (NCBI): domain Eukaryota; kingdom Viridiplantae; phylum Streptophyta; class Magnoliopsida; order Brassicales; family Brassicaceae; genus Eruca; species Eruca vesicaria. Next base: position 344,269 of record CAKOAT010541820.1, read on the forward strand.
TTAAAGAACAAAAGGAGAGGTGACACTTTATTCCGTGCTATTCATATGTCGCAGTTGGATGAAGCAGGGATGACCTACAGGCCATGACTGAACCATTGCCAAGGGCTAACAAGAAGGGCGGTCAGGTCAATTATCATGATAGCGCCAAGGGTCATGAGCTTCAAGTCATGTTTGCAGGGGAAGCAACACGTAGAACCCATTACTCCACAATTCATGGTGTTTACTTTAGTGGTTTCAGGGAAGCCATTAAGCTTCTCAAGCATTAAAGATGTGATTTTTGAATGTTAATTTTATGATAGGTTTTCCATTCTATATTACAAGTTTCATGCACGTTTCAATAAAAAACAAGGAAAGTTAAAAATAAACCAAAATATAAAGATGTATAATTAAATTTGCATCTTTGTCTATGCTAACGATAGAATGAACTTTATTATATGTCATCTTTTTATGGAGTACGAAACATAGGAGAGAAGTGGAGAACAGTTGCGTATTAATTATGGTAGAATTAATAGAATGAGTCTAGGATCAACTCTTCGGGTTGGTGGACTGTCCAGTGGAGGAGGAATGCACAGTTTTGGATACATGAGCAACACAGAAGATAGAAGTTTATTAGAATCCCATAATTTTCACATTTGAGCTTCTTTGCTTTTTGTTTAGTCTTTACTCCAATTTAGAATTTTTTCAGTCCTTTTTATAAGAACCCTATAAATAAATAAGAAATATAAAATATGTGTAAATATTTTATTATAAAATGTTTAATTCTTACAAATATATAATCAGCATGTGGAAATCATCATCATATATATGTATGTCGAATAATTTTAGTATTATTTTAACAATTGAGTTATATGAAAATAAATTAGAAATAAACTTATTTTTACCAAAGTTAAATAATATAAGTGTATATGAAGCTAATTTACAATAATTTGAAAGATATTGCCATTAATAACATTTCAAATATTATTCAGTCATATACTTTTTAAATACCACTCCCTCCGTTTCAGTTTAGTTGTCGTTTTGGGTTTTTGCACACAGATTAAGAAATTGTTTAGTTTTACATATTTTCTAAAAAATACACAACTACCTATACACCTAACCATATTTCAACCAATAGAAAAATAGAATTGTAGACAAAGTTAATAAATTTTGCATTCAAATTATAAAAAGACACTTATTTTGATCACTTATTTGAAACGGAAATTTTACTCTACAATGACAAGTAAATTAAGACGGAGAAATTAGTAACTAATATGTTTTTTTCATTATATTACCCAACTAGAAGATAATTTTCTATTACAATGATTTAACTAATATGTCTTAAAATAGTACAATTTATGATAACAAACATATTAAGGAATTCAAAAAATAGTTTGTGTGCTAAGACTTCACAGAGCAATGAGGGGTACAAACTATTTTCGCAACACTGATGAAAATTTATAATATCTACACACAAATAAGAATATCCCGGCGGGCTGGCCCTAGTAAACAGTATATTCTTTAATCTTTACTTTTTTCAAATTACTCCAAGACACTCTGATTATACTGCCAATATACCAATTGAGTAGGACACAATTTGATGGGCATGCTTTACAGCTTTGTATTCTTTCTATTTCAAAAATGTAACTAAAATTAGTTACACAAATATTAACAAATTATTTCTTAAATATCATTCAATAGATAAATTCAAGCAATTACAAAAAATTACATAATTAATTGGTCACGAAATATTTAATAATTACAAAAGTTACTTTGAAATGTGAAACTACTTATATATTAAACAAAAAATAATTCTAAACAACTTATATTATGAAATAAACAAAGTATACCAATCATTAATCAATGAGATATGAAAACTATTACTCCCTCCGTTTCGAATTAGTTGTCATTCTAGAGGAAAATTTTCGTTTCAAAATAAGTGTCGTTTTAGAGTTTCGAGACATAATTTATTAGGTTTATATGATATTCTATTTTTCTATTGGTTGAAAAGTGGTTAGATATATTGGTAATTGTGTTTTTATATTGAAAATGTGTAAAATTAAATGTTTCCTTAATCTGTGTGTAAAAACCTAGAATGACAAATAAATTGAAACGGAGAGAGTATTGTATATGCAAAACTCTTAATTCTATTATATTTTCCCTTTCTCTTTGTATCCTAATGCTTAGGATTGGAGCATACAATTTAGTGAATCACAAGATAAAAATTCGAGATGGTATTAATATTAGTTATTGATATTAGTAAAAGGAATATGAGGTATATTGGCTTAATGTGAGAGATTTAAAGATTAAGTAACCAGAGTATGAGAGATTTAGTAGCCAAGAGATTAAAGAAACATGAGATTGATGATGAAGAGGGTATATACTCCTTAGTTCATTTATGGATACAATGAGAACTTTTTATAGCCAAATACATAAGAGAATAAACATTAAAGTAATGGGAAAGAGGGCAAAGAGATATGGCTCCGACAGTTCTATTTTAAAATTTTAACTTTTGGACTATAATGATCAGTATCCACGAATCTCTACAACACGAAAGTGCTCAATGTAGGTTTCTTAAGTCGCCTACTTTGGTACTATAGGTAATCTGCCTTCAATATCAGAGTGCTCAATATAGCTTTCTCGAAGTGCCCACTTTTGTAGGTAAATATGCTTTCCTCAAATTATTCCCTTACTCTTTTGTTCTTCAAGTTAACGCCCCCCTCAAGCTTGACCATAGGAGATCTTTGGACAAGCTCAATACCTTGAAGATGCTCCCTCATTAAACACCTTAGCTAGAAAACCCATCCGGGACAAAACCAGCTAAGAGAAAGAGTTGAGATCAACAAGACCCAGAGATTGGCTTGTGAGTCTAAGAAGCTTCAGATAACTCATGGTGGAGTCCTTAGACTCTGGATCATGGCCTAACTTGTGCTGCAAGAGTGAACTCCACAACTTACAAACATCTCAGATCTCTTCATTAGGCCGGTTTGATGTCTCCCCCTCTCTTGTATGGAGGGTTATAAACGACCAGCTTCTGATATAGAGAGCTTCAACTACCTACAGCCCAATGCATAAACACTTGCATCAATTCTCAAGGCATAAACCAATCAAAATTTAACTCAAAGATTGATATGGTTAGTCCCATGCATATAGTAGAATCTGAATGGTAAGAAGTGTCACTTGGACACTCGAAACCTCCTTTTAAACTGAGGTGAGGAAATGGACGACTTGGACCTTCAGGATTGCTCACCATTAGCCCTCCTCAAGCTTGATCCGGAGAATATAGGTAAAGGACCAAGCTTGGAAGTGAGCAGCACTGAGTTTGAAACCAGGAGCACAACAGTAACAACACATGCGCTTAAGCCAACTGATTCACCCCTTGGCCTCTGCTCCACTGCCTTTGGACCACCGTTCTCCTCATGACTTAGGTGATGGCCTTTTCTTGTGTATCTCTTCAACCACGAGCACAACAATCAAACAACCTCCACTTAAGTCAATTGGTTCTACACACAAGTTGTCTCTCCATGATTAGGAATATACATTATGTGTAGGCTCTGAATCAAACATGAATATACATCATGTTAGGCTCTGAACACATGGGCAACACCTTCTTCTTTGTCTTTGGTTGATGATGGACATAGACCACATGTTGTTTACCTGAAACATCATTAAAAATCCAGCAAGAATTAGACCCACATTAGGATCAACGCTTGATAACTCACCAAGTCTGATCCATAATGATTAACTATATGCACTAGACTGAATCTAAACAACTATTTTAGTTCAAATCCAAGCAACCAACTCACTAAATGCACCAAAATGATAACTCATCGATTACAAGGCATTCTAGCTATTTCTAATGAGAATTTAAGCAACAACAAGATTAAAAGCCAAAAGAGAGATTAGATAACTCATTTAATCAATCTAAACAATTTATGAATGCATTACAAGATCAGAAAACTCTCCTAGACCTCTAGCACTGCAACAAGACACAAAACAGGTTCTAAACAACTCATCTAGACCATACACACCACTAATAATTAATTTCGACAATTAAACAAGCTCTTATTAAAGTTTATGAGGTTAGCTTGCAACCAAGAAACCTGAGCTGGTTCTTTGAACCTCCAAGGACATGGTTCATCTGAACTTGGAAGGTTTGACATGTGGGTGAAGGTCCCAACACTTCTCCTTTGTGTGTCCATCTCTTTTGCAATGCTCACACCTGATTCCTCTTTTCTCCCCCTTTGTGTAATGTGCCTTATGTGACTGAGAAGAGGCGACTTCTTGATTGGCAAGGGAAAGAGACTCCTTTCCTTCAAACAAATCGTGTGACCCTTGTTCCTTTTGAATTTGGGAGTACACTTCTTCAAAAGATGGTAGCTTGTATGACCTCAGTGTATGTGCTTCAAAAGATCACTGAAGGCTGGATGGAGAGTGAAGAGCAGTCCAAAAACCTTTTCTTGCTCTCTTCTTTCATTGATGACGTTTGGGTCTGTTGTAGATGGTCTTAGCATATCAAACTCAGCCCAAAGTGACCTGAACTTGCCAAAGAGGTTAGTAAACTCCATCACCTCCTGAGACATGTCATTTATGGCCTTCTTGAATACATACACTCGGCTTGAGTTGGTTGAGTTTCCATAAACCTTGTGGAGAGTCTCCCAAATCTCTTTAGCACTCTCACAATATGAGTAAGCCTCCATAATGGAAGTTTTAAGAAGATTTGGAGGATAAACAAGACAATGAGATCTTCTTATTGCCATTTGTCTCGATCTACAACTTCAGAGCTGGTTTAATTTGGGCTGCTTGTGTCTAATGGTTTCACAAGCCTTTTCCTCCGAGGGCTATTTTCACAAGCCTGGACTAGAATAGGTAGTTTGGCCCCTTGAGCACCACCAGAATCACTTTGGTTTGAGTGGACTCCATCTTGAACCAATAACAAGAGTAGCAGAGTAAAAAACAGAGGAAAACAAATGAAGCTTGCTATTGTCCACTGGATAATAGATTTGGTCTCAATAGAAATTTGAAAAAAACTGAATAAGAGATAAACTGAGAAAGAGTTTACGGAAGCTTTTGTAAGGTTCATGAACTTAAAACTCTGATACCATGTTACACTTTTTTAAGAATAATGTGAAAGTAAGAGACTGTGAGAGATTGAAAGATTAAATAACCAGAGTATGAGAGATTTAGTAGCCAAAAGATTAGGTAAACATTAGATTGATGATGAAGAGAATATATACTCCTTAGTTCATTTAGGGATACAAAGGGCACTTTTATAGCCAAATACATAAGAGAATAGACATTACAGATATAGGAAAGAGGACAAAAAGATATGACTACAACAGCTCTACTTTGAAATTTGAGCTTTTGGACTCTAGTGAACAGTATCCATGAATCTCTACAGCACTAAAGTGCTCAATGCAGGTTTCTTAAATTTCCCACTTTGGTACTGTAGGTAATCTGACTTTTCCTCAAAAGCTGTTCTTTTCCCTACAACATCAAAGTCTCAATATAGCTTTCTCGAAGTGCTTACTTTGATGTCTTAGGTAAATATGTTTTCCCTTTCTCTTTTGTTCATCAAGTTAAATCTCCCCTTCAAATTTGACCATAGGAGATCTTTGGGCAAGTTTGGAACCTTGAAGAGGTTCGCTCATTAAAAACTTTAGCTAGAAAACCCATCTGGGACAAAACCAGCTAAGAAAAATAGTAGAGATCAACAAAGCCTATGGATTGACCAGTGAGTCTAAGGAGCTTCAGATAACTCATGGTAGAGTCCTTAGACTCTGGATCATGGCCTAACTTGTGCTGCAAGAGTGAACTCCAGAACTTGCAAACACCAAATTCTCAGATGTTTTCATTAGGCCGGTTTGATGTCTCCTCCTCTCTTGTGACTTCTTGCCATCTTCAGGAGGGTTATGAAAAATCAGCTTCTGATATAGAGAGCTCCAAGTACCTACAGCCCAATGCATAAACACTTGCATCAATTCTCAAGGCATAAACAAATCAAACTTTAATTCAAAGATTGATATGGTTATTCCCCTTGCATATAGTAGAATCTGAATGGTAAAGAGTGTCACTTGGACACTTGAAATCTCCTTGTAACTGAGGTGAGGCATTTGACGCTTTGGACCTTCAAGATTTCTCACCGTTAACTTATTCATATTGTACTTAAAAACATTTGCTGATAATTTACCAAATAATTTCTGAAATTTCAATAAAAATGTCAATACATTAATTAGTTGATAAAATTTGGATTATCATTTGAAAACTAATATAATCTAACATTATGTAACATATAGAAATAATAAATGCCTTTGAAAAATTCATATTAGATAACATAATTCTTTTTTTTATAACACTGATTATTATGACATTACAATTATTAGATAACATAATTTTTTGAGGGAATTTACGGTGTATACCCAAAATGAAACTATAATTAGGTAGATTAAAGCGTAATTGTTTATTTTATAACTTCGAACATACCCCTATAACTAGAGTTTAGTGTATGACTGACGTTTATAGAATAATAAACATTAAGATAATAGACTAAGAACAAGTTGATGGAAAACATAAGATTCTTCTCTCCCTTCTTCAACCTCCAGATTTTGTTCTTCCATATTCTTAGATTTGCTGTAACTCAGCTGTTATGGTCCCTAATTCAAATCACTTGTTGACCTTCGTTCTAGAGAGCGATCGTATTGACTCCATATACTGGTTTTAATTTTGCTCGCAATGTAGACTCCACAGACGGAGGAGCTGATGAAGAAGATACATGAGCATCTGAGGTGTGAGATGTCCTGACTCAAGGTATCTGCGGAGGTTATGCAGTATTCACATTTCATGTCTTTACAACAGCCTCCGAGGAGATGCAACAGTGACCAGTGTCAGTCCAATGTTTTCGGATGCTCTAAGCAAATTTTTAACAACATATAGTTTATGTTTTAATTCTAATATCATATTTATTTATAATAGAATTCACATTGATTTTTATAAACTAATTTAATTTCTTTTTAACATAAATTTTATATTTATTCACTACAAAAGTCTTTTTTTACAATCATGAAAATCTAAAAACAGAAATTGGCTAAAAACACAAAACGAGAAGTCGTCTACTAGCAAACCATATCGCCATGGTCTTTTCATGTTTTCAGTTTCATTAATGATAAGTGGAAAGAATTTCATAATGTAAATTGTGTAACAATAATATTAAATGTTATCATGCACATTTGACTATATTCAATCATAATTTTAATAAATAATTTGTTAGACAAAATTTATTATTGGAAAAATATTATTATTTTTGTATATCTTACTCAACAAATATTATTATTATTAAAATTATAAATTCTATTTACATACAAATACTAAAAAAAATTCTTAATATGAAAAAGTTACATAAAATATGTCCGCTAAAAACTGTATGTCCTTAGCGACTGTTTGAGTTGCTTTCTCTCTGGCCGTCCAGACGATGACAGAGATCCGATTTTGACAAAGAGTAGTACAGCGTTGTATTGTCACGCTTCGTTGCTACTTAAGGAACATTTGAAAGCCGGCGGAGCTAGTGGTGGTAGAAATTGGATACGTTGTATCCACTGGAGGCTCTGGGATCCAACGTTCTTCAAACCTATTTCCATCTCCTCAGACATCAGCTACATTAATTGCTTCACTTTAATCTGAAATTTCTGTAAACTAAATTGATTTCACTACACAATAAATTGAAAATTCTCCTTTTTAGTAAGATGAAGTTCATTGTATCGAACTCTATCACTGAGGGATGTAATAACTCCATCTTGCTTCTAGGTCCTTGCGGCTATGGAAAAGCTGTTGTATTTTCCTTCAACCTGCTTCTATATATGATGTGGCATTTGATTTGTTGATTTTTGAATAGTCTTCAGGTATTGAAACTCGTTGTAATATCAGGTTATAAGACTTACACACATAAATATTTTTCATATATTCTAATAATTCAATTGAACCCTATGATGTTGTAAACCGTTGTATTTTAATTAAAATAACCCTATAATGTTATTAACAAATAGGGGAATAGTTAAAATACATTTTCCAAAAATTAAACCAAATGTTTAGATCTTTCGAATTAAACAAGATGAGAAGCCATATATCTTGTCGCCATTTAGTCAATAAAAAAACAGGAGTGAAGTTTACTTCAAAGGCAAAACAGATTAACAACAAATAAAAAGTATGCTTCAGATTAAATGTGACTATCTTATGTGCTTCAAGTTCAACTAGAGTAAAATATCTTATTATATAAAGAAGAGTTTTCTTCCCTCTTGTGATGCCACGTCAGTAATTCATTCATTCTGAAAGCGTCATGTGGCAGGGAAGTTAAAACTCATTGTTTCATTTATCTGGTCGTTTTTCCGTATAGGCTGCTGATTTCTAACCGGCCTGATGCTTTTTTGGGGGACCTTTCCACTGGCATATAACATATGTGGGACGATGGAAACGCTGCGTTTTTAGAAAACATGATAGATGAGGAACTCCATCTCCGCAAAACTCAAACTAGGGTTTCGACTTTCGAGATCGTTGTTTCGTAATCTTAAGAATATCAAAGAGTTTGAGAGCTACGGATTCAAGCCATTAATTTCATCCTTTTAAACCATTCGCCACGATCTTTCTCTAATGCGGACTTCTTACTTGCAAGGCGGTGGAACTGTGGCTATAAAAGGTAGGCGTCTGTAATCTGTAAATCATCTCATCATACAACCTATTATCATCATTATTTAGACATGGCTAACGTCAACAGTATGTATGCAAACAGCAGTCGCAGGAGCTATAGGTATGGATGCAAAGCCGAAATCCATCGTTCTCACCAAGTACCGCCAGCTGTCTATTCTAAAGGATAGCAAGCATAAGCTCTACAAGGTTTAGTTTTTAATTTTTTCTTTTTTTTTTTGCGTTTGAACTCCGCAAAAGGTTCTACCGCAAAAGGTTCTACAAAGCAGTTAATTACATATTTATAATTTTTTTAAGATGTTATAACGATCATGATGAACAAAAGGTTCTAAAGAACTATGTTGCAGTTTCTGCCTCTTATTACTACTTATAAATTTCATTCTTATAATTTTCCGAATGCCTCTTTTTACTACTTTTTCTAATTTCTAAACCCAAATTTTCCAGATCCAAATTGTTAAATGGCTGTGGGTAGAGAATGCAGATCGATGGTCGCTGGATTTCTGTAAATATCTGAAGAAAGTTGCCATAAGATGGTAAGTAGAATTGCGAGACACTATCAAGTTTATACTAATGTTCTGCGCAAGCTTTTATTATAAATAACAAATGCCTTAAACGTTATTAGAGAACTGCAATCAGAGACAATATCCAAGAGAGGTTAATCAGACATAAGACAACTTCCCAGAAACAAACCGGAGAATGATGATGATGATGACACAAACGACCAGTTCTATGAAGAATAAAAATATTTCAAATATGACATTGGCAGTGACGAAGATGAAAATGAAGGATCCTATGACGAGGAGAAAGATGTTGAAGAACTGGAGAAATTTGTTAAAAGGGATGCAAAAGATAACAAGTAAGGTCAAATTAAGATCACTTTGACCATATTTACTAAATTCCCTTAGTCTCTTAGTCAATCTCACTTTGTCTCAGTAAAATGCTGACGGTGATGTGTGTGATTTTTGTAATAATATCAAATGTTTCTTTCCTGGATTGCAGGCAAAGAAGCTCTCGAGCTTGAGAACTATCTGATGAGGAGGTCATAGATGGTGTCTTCACAACTATCTCTTGCTTGACAGACGATGAAGTGAAAAGGGCACTGCAAAAAATTCGAAGGCCTTGGTTAAAGACATTGTGCATGATAACAATGATGTAAGTCTTGAAAAACACAAAGGTATTGAAGAACAAAAGGAGAGGTGACACTCTATTCCGCGCTATTCATATTTCCCGGTTGGATCAAGCGGGGAAGACCTACAGTCCATGGCAGAACCATTGCCAAGGGCTAACAATGGAAGCAACACGTAGAACCCATTACTCCACAATTCATGGTGTTTACGTTAGTGGTTTCAGGGAAGCCAATAAGCTTCTCAAGCATTAAAATGTGAATTTTGAGTGTTAATTTAAAGACTTAATTAACTAACTAAACACTTCATAAAATCACATTAAACTTAAAATGTGTTTACTATACACAAAAATAAACACATATAGGTAAAAAGTTAATTTTTCAAAGAAACATTAAAGATTTCCAAAATCTAACACTAAGAATACATACAATACTGTAACATATGTTTTCAAACCCTAAACCAAAGAATATCATGATCAACTAACAATGGACAACTTATTATATATAGAACCATCGGGATTTCATTGGTTCATAAAAATAAACAAAAAGAAAGTAAAAAAAATAATCACTCATTTATGTTGAAAACTATTCAGTTTTATTATATCTTAAATTACATCACGTAAAACTATTTATAATTACATGATCTTAATTTTTCACTTGTCAAAATATTTTTTTTTTTAAATTATAAAGTATTTTTAAGATCAACTATATCAAACGACTAACTTGGAAGTCATCTAGACGACTTCCAACATCTAAGACGACTTGTTGGGGCTATATTCATAAAAAAATGACTTCTGTTTTTATGTTTGGTCACAAGAGACTGGCTGTAATTTCACTTTTAGGTTAGTTTTCATTTGATTCAAGTTTGGGTATAAATTTGCATGTAAAATCATTTTTGAGTCATATTTGGAAAATTCTTATTAATATTTGTATATTTTTCTCTATCAAAAATTTAAACCGTTAATCCCAAAGGTTTTAATGTGAGATTGTTCTAATATGAATTTCAAAATTTAAATATTAAGATCTCAATAAATTTTCACTGCAAATTTTGAAATTAACAGATTTATATATTTTACATAATGTATAATTTAATTTTAATAATATATATATAATATGAATATCTATTAATGAGACTTAAATTCATATGATTGATAATCATTTGTATCTTATTTAAACAAAAAAAATTAAACCATTGATCAAAAAATTTCAATGTGGGACTTTTATTATTTTTAGTAAGAGAAATTCTCTAGGATAGACCGCAAAAGTTTTGGCTATGAAGAACAAGACATACAATCTGGAAAAGTTATGGATCAGACTCATGGACGACTTAGGCTAATTATCAGCCTAAAAAGGTCAATATCCAAGCTGGGGATCCCTTTTCTTTTCCTGAATGGACAGCCACGAAAATCAAGTCAAGAAGTCAGAAAAATAACTATTATTTAGTTTTCAAAACAATTTAAGTTTAATTAATTTTTTCTTATTTTCTACAATTTTAGGAATTTTCGATATCCTTCTCTTCTACATATACTCTAGTTTGCTTCTGAATAAAACATTCACCTTTTTTTGTCAAAATATCTCTAAAACTGTGAATCACTTGTTCATCTTTGAACACTGATCATTGCTAAAAAGTTCATCCTCTGCAAGCAAAACCTGTCTTTGACTGATATCAGAGTTCATTCTCTTGATCAAAGACACATCTATCCAAGAGTTGATCAGTTCATAGATCTTTACTGAAGTTCATCAACCATTATTTACTTCTATCCATTAATACCATCACCATCGTTTATTCAAACTAGTTGATCATCCTTCAAAAGAATCAGGGAGAAAATAATCTCCTCACCAGGGATTCATCAAATGGTATCAGAGTCAGCCAGAATTTCTTCCTGTATGGTAGCCTCGAAAATCAAGTCAAGAAACCAGCCAAAATAATAAATATTTAGTTTTTAAAACAATTTAAATTTTAATTAAGTTTTTCTTATTTTCTTTGTTAATTTGGAACGTAGACAAAGAAAGTATTAATTTAGAATCATTTAAACGCGTTTATTAGTATTTTATATTCATGTGTTGTTGAAAATGTGCTATCTTGACTCTTGAGTTTCTTTTATGCAGTTGAACCAGTCCAACTTCATTTTTTTTCTCCTCTATAGACTATAGCATATAAATAATACGTCTTCTTGAGAATAAGTTGACTGTTGAAGTAGTTTTTCCAAGACCACAAAACTATATTGTATAACGAAAAAATAAAAAAATTAATTACATAGTTTTGGCGTTTCATCATCCTAAACTAGAAGACAATTATTCACATACAAACTTTTGGCCCATGGGCCAAGATGATAATTATATATCTTGACTTGTAAGATGAGCGGACATACGTTTCCGTGATATCCGCAGTTCAGTAAACCCTAAAAAACTATATTTCCGTATATAAACACTGAAAAAAACTTCCTCTTTACACAGTTATCTTTCTCTAAAACTTTCTCTCTAAAGTCTTCCAACAATCAAGATCTTCAACCGCCATGGGCGGCATAGATCCACCGCACGATGAAGAGATGAAGAAGCCATCACCGGAGACAGAACCGAAAAGGGATATGTCGATCCTATCACTTCCCGACGATTTGCTAATAAACTGCATATCACGCGTCTCAAAACTGTACTATCACAACCTGCCCCGCGTCTCCAAACGTTTCTGATCAATCCTCCGTTCGCCAGCGCTTTACGCAACCCGATCTCGCCTAAAAGCCGAGAAGTGTATCTATCTTTACATACGCTTCCCTCTTGATCCGAAAACGTACTGGCTCACTCTAACCCGTCTTCCTAGTCGTATCATAGCCAATAGATCAAGTGGCTATTACGTGGAGGAGATCCCATGTCCAAACTATTTGTGTTCTGCTCAGTCGTCGACCTTCGTGTCCGTTGGATCTGATATCTACAATATCAGTGGCGCTAACCATTTGCATGAATGCAAAATCTGGAAAAGGAACTATTGTTCAAGTGTCTTTGTCCTTGATTGTCGCACTCACACGTGGAGCCAGGCTCCGAGCATGGGAATGGCGCGTAACGAAAATGCCACAGCAAAGTTTTTTGATGGGAAGATTTATGTGGCTGGAGGATGTGATGAAAAGTACGTGAGTAACCCTAACTGGATCGAAGCGTTTGATCTGGAGACGCAAACTTGGGACCCTGTGACAAACCCTCGTATTTTTAGACTGTGGGAGGAGGATAAAGTTAAGGGTTTTGAAGCCAAAAGCGTATCACTTGAAGGGAAGCTCTACATTTTTGGGGATGAGGCTGCGGTGTACAATCCAGAGGACGGTAGATGGTTAGAGGTAGGAAAGGACGTCTGTCGTATGTGGTGGGCAGCAACTGGGTGTCATTGTGTGATTGATGATGTCTTTTTCTTATGGGATAGACATAGAAGAGTGTTTAAATGGTATGACTCCAAGTCAGATTCATGGAAGGAGTTGAGTGGTATTGAAGGGTTGCCAGAACTTTCGCCCAACTCTAGAGTCTGTCAAGTGAAAATAGTGGATCTTGGTGGAAAGATTGGGTTTTTGTGGAATCAGTATTTGTATACCGGGACCAATAATGAGTGTAGGATCTGGTGTGCTGAGATTACGGTTGAAGATGGAGATGAGATGTGGGGGAAGGTTGAGTGGTTTGATTATGTGCTGAGAACCCACGAGTCTTGTTCTTCGTTCCATGTTGTTTCTGTTTCTGTTTGATGTATTTTACTTTTCATTAGAACATGCTTTGAATACTTGCGTTTTCTTTTTTCAGTTTTTATTGTATGATTATGACGAATGTTTGTTTCGTGTTTTTGGGTCAATGCTATTTTCATTATTTCACTCATAGACATATGGTTCAAATATATATTTTTTTTTTATATTTTCTCTTTTGAGGTATCTCCCTTTGGTTGATATTTGACTCGAATGAATTATTGTTTCATGTTTTTAGTCGAGTACGAATTGCATTTGTTTTACTCTTAATTGCTCATGATTTTTTTTTTTTTGTTATGGCGGATGGAGCAAACTGTTATTTATGTTGCATGGAAACAAATGATACTTTTCTTATTACTTTCACCAGGATAAGTAACACAAGATGCATAGCTAGTGTTTTGTTTGTCTATAGTACTCTATCCTTTTGGTTTTCTCATTGATGAAATCACGAGTGGTCAAGTTGCATAACAGAGGATGTTTGCTGTGTGAGGTAAACCTATCTATATTCATGTCTTGAACAAACCAAAAGACTGTAGTTTGGTCGTCACTGAAACATTCTATGGATCCTATGAAACATTGTTTTTTTCTTCTGAATAGAATGTTCACTATTTTCATGGTTAATGACTCACTGATGAACTTGCAGAAAGTTCTCTTATCATAAAAATCGGATGTTTTCTTTCACCTTTTTGGTCAAGAGGAAAAGATGAAAAATTAATCAAACAAACAGTATTCACAACAGCCAAAACTAGGCACAGACTAGCTCTGGTGAAACAGGAACTCGTAAGCTGATGAGATGTTACCGGAAACAAGAACTAGAAACCATCCGGACAATGCAAACACCGTAGAGATTTGGTATATGTCAAGTAAATAGTCTTCTTCCTATCTTTATGAATTCAGTTTAGTATTATGAACTTGTAATAACTAAGTGGGTGAGAATATTACTTATATAGCAAATAGAAAAACAAAAACTGGATTGACCGTAGAAAAGGAAAGAATAAATGGCAAGTAGGAGAGACGGTGCTGGTGTAATTCATGAGCAGCTGTGACATTTCAGCTGTCCTCGTGAAACCTGTTTGTCGTTTGTTCCATCTCCCAATGATAATTACACAAACGACAAGTCTACTTTTTAATACTCCAATTTAAAATCACTATATACATAAAAGGGTTTTCTGGAAAAAATCCTCAATGTAATTTGTTTTTGCAATTTAATCCACCAATTCAAAAACCTATGGATTAACCTTCTAAATCCCAATCAAATCGCAATATAAACCATCTATGTATTGATGACGTGGAAACCGCTTACTATTTAACATAATTCAAAACTACGTCGTTTTTTTATTAAGAATTCAATGAAAACAAAAACTGAATTTCTAATCAAACTGTAATATAAACCATATGTGTATTGATGATGTGGAAACCGTTTACTATTTAACAGAATTCAAAATTACGTCGTTTTGATATTAAAATTTAAACTGAACTCGATCCCATCACCAAAACACAACTTGGATGCTCGCAAACCAACTCAACTATCAGATACACTCATAAGTTATTACTAGACGAAACCATATATACACTAATTGTTGTTGTGGCCTGAAACATTTAACTAAAAAGTGAATCTGCGGGGTATTCGAACTCGTCACCCTGGCCCAATTTACCAGACAAGCAAACCAACTCGCCTATCAGATATACTTGAACAAAATAACGACAAATCATATATAGTGGATGTGTTTCTTTGACCTGAATATGTACAATCATTGAAACTTCTTCCCTTTTCTTTAATTTTGCTTATGTGACCTGAAATAAAATGATCTTAATCAAACAATATAACAGCTTACACATATGCACATTTAGCATCAAAAGTCTTACACAAGGTCTTTGACCAAATGCTCAAAAAACCATAACCAGTTATCTTTATTTTCAGTCTCCACAATGGCCCATGCAATAGAGAAAGTCTGTTCATTAGGATATCTTCCACAAGCAATTAGTAACATTCCATTCATTCTCCATTTCAGAAATGTACCATCAATGTGGATAATCTTCCTACAAGCACTCTTCCACTCATCTTTAAGCGCCTAAAAACATACATAAAACCTATAGAATCTTGTTTGTCTCACCTCACATTCACCTGTAGACCCAGGATTTGTGCTTTTCAATTCCTCCACATAGCCAAACAACTTTGCAAACGACTCAGTTTGCTCATCATCAAACTACTGCAAGCATTTCAGTCTTGTCTTTTCACAAATGGTTTCTAACACATTAATGTTGCGTTTTTGAAGCTTTTCTGCAATTGAGTAGCTGAGATATTCAGATTACTTCTGAATTCCTCAATGTATATATCGGCAAGTCTACTATTTGTCAACAAAGACACTTTTCCCTGCCATGTGCAATTGTGCTCTCCTTGGTATGCTCTAACAACAACTCTAGTGCTGCTGCTGTTAATGGAACCTGAGATCCTCCATGGGCATTTGTTTTCCGAGCAAATTGCCACAACACTCTTACTATCAGACTTATCAAACTTGATATCACTCCTATTCCTCACAACATATTTTTTATAGCTGTTTTGAAAGCTGATATGTTTGAAAATTGTTGTCTCAACATGAATATTATCGGATTATCATCAACTACCAAATCACCATATTCACTATCACTAACTCCTAAAGGATCATCATGCTCTATCATACCAACTCTCTCATCAGTCGCAGAATCCCTAGAAGAGTCATTTACCTTATCATCCTTATTCGCACTCTCATTCCCACTATCATTTTCATCCTCAACATCATTCAACGAACCTCTCATATTATGATGCCTACCCATATAAGGATCATCTTCTTTAACGATAAACAACATCATTGCTCCAGACCCAATTGAATAATGAACTACTTTGATCATTATCTCGTCATTAGTTATGTCTTCTTTTTTCCCAGGAGATTCAGGTGGAAACCATGATATTTTGTTCATATTGTCTTCATACCTTATATATTCCACTAGTGTGAGAACCGATTGCAAGGTAAAACTATCAGCTGCTCTTTTACTCCCTTCATGAACTTCACCTCCAAAATATCCGTCTTTGCTACTCCAATATCCACCACAACGTAAATAAAGGTCAAAACTGTAAGAAAATAGTTCATCAGTGAGAAAATAAAGCAATATATCAAGAGATCAGTAGATTCAAAAAAATTCAATGTCTTTCGTTACTAACCTCAACGCCATGGTCGTTTCTCCGCTCAATTCACTTAAATAGAGTACAAAACTAACGAAATTGCCTTAAATTATCATTAGTCCTAAAATCAACTGAAATTTTAAAGATTGAGTAGAAAGTCTCAATTTCCCGCACTATGAACCCTAATTCACGATATAGAATCTCCAAATGACTTTTTTCCTGTTTAAAAACGACTTTAATTGGAAAATATGCAGTTAAAGTAACGAAATAAATTATATATATAAGCTTGCGTTTGTTAAATTAGTGAATGTATCTCATAGACGAGTTGGTTTCCTTGCTTGATAAATTGAGCCGGGGTGACAGGTTCGAATTCCCGCTGATTCACTATTAGTTAAATGTTTCAGGTCACAGCAACAATTTGTGTATATATGGTTTCTCTAATAATAGTATACGAATGTATATGATAGATATCTGATAGTCGAGTTAGTTTGCGAGCATCACAAGTTGTGACGTGGTGATGGGTATTTTTTTAATAAAATTTTTAATATCAAAACGACATAATTTTGAATTATGTTAGTCAGTAAACATCTGCCACATCATCAATAGACGGATGACTTATATCTCGGTTTGACCCATAGTTTTTTTATTTGGTGAATGAAATTTTAAAAGGATACCAAATATGATAAACACAATATTTATTCATGAAAATGCCAGTAATATATAAACACATAACTTTAAAATCTAAAGCGGAATTATTTTTGCACATGAAAATATTTAGTAAAAGTAGATTTTTTGTGTATAACTTTTATTAAAATTAATTTTTGTCTATATTTTTTTTGTCTAAGTTTATATTTTGATCTTGAGAAATAATTTTTTTTCTCTTTTCTCAATTTTCTTTCAAAAATTCTTCACAGAAAAGAGATGAGATTAAATTTTTGTGACCATCGATTGGACTCATCCTCCAGTGTCAGATTTTTCTGACCGGTCTTGTCTCTGGCGATGCATCTTCTCTTTTGTTGGCCATTCGAATTTGCCTTTGGCATTTCTCTTTCTTCAAGATGGGACAGTTGGCTTTTGTCTCCACATCTCTCTTTCCTTGATTTCTGATGGCTGCTTTATCCACTGAGATTTCCTGGTTCTAGTTGATTAAAAGTTCTTTTGGGTGATTGATTTTTGATTCCGAGTTAAAATCGTGAGGTGTGATTGGGTATAACTCTTGTCTTCAGTTTGATGATTCGATTCAATTAAATGAGATCTCAATAGCCGACGAAGCTCTCTGATGATGATGTTAAAGTGGTGAAGCCAAGCAAGATGGAGGTTCTAGATTTCTTAATCCTGTGGTTCACCGATTGTGTTCTGGTGGAAGTCTGACGGATGGTTCTTGCGACGCGTGTTTCCGAGGTGTTGAAAATTTTGACATGTGTATGTTTCATGTAATATTTTCGACGCGTGTGCCACTTTTTTCGTTTGATTTAATAAATGGACTTAAGGCCCAAATGATGATGATAGTTAATAGGTCATTTTGTTTCAGGTTTTCTATGTTTTTTAGCTTTGTAAATTAAGTGATTTCGTCTTTGAAATTTAAACCTTTAACAAAAATTCAGATGACAAAGAAATATATAAAAAGTTTACGTTTCGTACATAAATTTTGAACAAAAAAAACTTAAATTTACATCAACTATATGTAACCTATCGTACACTAGTTATAGTCTGTTTTATGATATGATAATATATAGAAATACGTTAATATGTTCTTCAACCTATATTATACTAAATAAACTAGGTGGTTTCGTGCACCATGTGCAGAAATAAAAATTTTAAAAATATATTTATATTTAAAAGTAAAATTTAAATAATTTTTAAATTTATTATTTTATTACCTTATTAATTTTACATTAATTATATGTAAAAATTAAGAGAAAATAAACAGTTTTATTAAAATATAGGACAGTTTTCTCAAATAGAAAATTTTTAGGTTTTTTCACAAAAATAGATCTTAAAACTAAAATGATCAAAAACATCATTTTTTATTTTGAAAATTTCAATTTTTTTTAAAAAAAAATTATAATCATATCCCCAAAACCCTACTCCTTAACTTTAAACAAAAAGATTTACGATTAGTTAACCCAAATGATATAAGTGTATATTTACTTATTTTTGATAAAACATTTGAGTCTATCCTGGTCATTTTTATTTTAAGGTCTATATTTGTGATTAAAACTTTTTTTTAGGCCTATCTTAAAAACACTTTATTAAATTTATATTTAATAATATATATGTATCTTTTATCTTTTAGTTAAGTTATATTAAATCAGATTCTATACTATTAAGAGAAAAAAAATTTTAGATATATAATTATCAAAATATAAAACTAAATAATATTTCTAAAATTTATAGATGTTATAAATAAATCTAATGGTATTGGGATTAGAAAATTTTAATTTTAAACAAAACTGCATAAACTTTTGAAAAAAAAATTATTAATAAAAATATATAATTATAAAAATACACTTAAAATATTTCAATATTTTTAATATTATTATATTTATATTTCTACTATTATATTATTTATTATCTTAACGATAATTTATGAGTTCTTTTCTTATCACTATTTTAATAAAACAATTTGTTTAATTAAACATAAAAAGTAATATAAAAAATATTTTTGTTTATTTTAAATTATATTTAATAATATGCATGTATATATTTAAAATTATAATCTTAGATATTTTTTTATCTATTTATTTTAATTAAATATATTAAATAATATTGTAGAAAATTTTATAATTATCAAAAATTAAAATTAAACAATATTTTTAAAATTTTTAAATATATACGAAATTAATAATTTTACGATTAAATTTTAATAATTTTCAAAAATGTATACATTTTTGAAATTTTTGTAATAAAATTTTATATTTTTAAAATATATAATTAAATGATATTTCAAAATTTGTAATACCATATTGATATATATTTATTTTAATGATAATTTATTAGTTATTACCATATTTTTAAAATATTTCAAAAAATATAAATCGACATTAAATGTAATATATGAGTTGTTACCATATTCTATAAAGTTTTTCAAAAATATATGTTAACATTAGATGCAATTGTCCATGTCATATTAATCATATGTCATGTCATCAATTCTAGTAGACATGTCACCATTTTTTTGTGAAACCGATTTTAGAGAGGACATGTGGCAAAATCAATTCACAAATAATGTATAAGGGATATTTACACATTTTATGCAATAACCCATAAAATGTAAACGTATAACCATCATTGTAACGTGATAATATATAATTTCATCCAAGACAACTATTATACGTAATTGCATGAAAATATCGCAGTTTGTAAAAAGTAAAAAATAAAAAATAAAAAATAAAATTAATAGAACTTTTGTAGTCTTTATCTCATGTCTATTAACTTTGTTTGTATGTGACATATGTAATTTGATATGTTATCCTAGAAAAAATGATAAGTTGTTGTATGATATAGGAAATATAGCTAAAAAATATTCTCATTTATATTCTTTCAGAGTTTTTTAGAAGATTATTTTTTGGGTGATTAAGGAAAATCTTATTATATAAAGAAGAGTTTTCTTCCCTCCTATAATGCCATGTCACTAATTTAAGTGATGAGGACCCGCCACGTGTCCTCCTTAAAACGTTGTGTTTCATTAAATTTGTTATATGGAATGCGTGATGGTTTGGTTTGGGCCTGAGTTTAAATTATTAGGCTCAACATATGTCGTCCTTAGCCTTTCTTCCTCTTGGTCACTCCGCCGTCAACGAAAACCTTCACCAACCCTAACTCTTCACTCAGTCAAAAGACTATTGAATTGTTACAAAATAAGGATGAATGAAGCGTCATATTGAACGTGTTCATTAACCATTGCTTTCCAATTTTCCCATGGTGTTTGAATGCAACCCCTCCTTTTCAAAATCTTCAACTATAAAAGATAAGTTCTTCTGTGTGAAATTCATCATCCTATCTTAAGTTTCGTAATAGGTGGGAACTGTAGAGCCAATGGTTCTTCATGGCTGTGTCGGAGATCTCTTCCCAAACGGAAAACATATCACCGCATAACTGAAATTTCACGCTGAGTTTGGCGAGCAGCTCCTTTTCCGGGGAATACCGCCGATCCGCTTCTCGGTGACTCCCCTTGCTGTTCCTGCCTCACCGTGTGGATCCTTCTGGTGCAGCAGGAGGCGATTGATTTACACAGAAATCACCGCCTGCACGCGCCACGGTGGTGGATACGTGCGATTCTGAAGATCCGATAGTGGTTAGAGATCGTAGTTGGACCACGGCGGAAGACTTTCATCCGTCGATTTAACCGCGATCAACGCCGTGCGTGCGCCTGGGACAACAGTGCCAGACACAAGTACAATACTTGAGTTACAGGTTGAATTTTAAGGAGTAAGAAGAAAACGACGATGAAGCTGGATTCGGTGGTTTCTGGAGCTTCTCAATGTGATACGGTTCTTTCCCGTCGTTTTTGTTAAAGCACCCGCCGTTATCAGCGTTGACTCTATGAATGTTTATCTCTGTGGGCGTGTTCTGTGTTGTTAAGATTGTGGTGGCCGAGTTTGGAAAGTCTCTTGCGTCATGAGTTTTGGCGTTTACTTTTTTAATTTCTATATGTCAAGTTTGGTTTGATTTATCAATCGTATATGTATCACGTGAATGTATAACGAGGGTTAGTATTTTCGATGTATAAGTTTTATTTTATCTATGGATTATGATAGTAAGATATATTCATAGTTTGTAGTAAGAACATACGAATAAGTGAGTATTGAACATGGTTCATGTTTGTTACCAACTTATGTTTTCAGTTTGTTTTTCGGTGTTTGTGGACCTGTGGTCGCTTATGTTTTTGCTTAATGCTTTCTTTTACCAGTATTAGTTTCTCACAGTATTAGTTTCTATATATTCTATATAAAACTTAAAAAGATAATAATTTATTTGAAAATCAAAATACATATTATATATGCTTCACTTTCTTCTTTTTTTTTTTTTTGAAAGGACATTCATTTTCTAATTTTTATATTTGTTCATGATGGAATTGATTAAAATAAAACAATCAGCTATGTTATATGTTTATACTGTATCTACCTCTCTACTGGCTAAAATTACAAAAGTCCAAAATACTTTTAAGACAATTTGCTTTTGAATTATTTCGCGTGTAAATTCTGTTTATTATTTGAGAATCATAGAGAGTAAGAAGATTGAAAAATGATTTGATGCTGTTGTACAAAGGGTTTGACTCAGCTTTCAAGGTATGTAGACAGTGCTCCTCAAGTCTATTGAGAATTCATTAATATGATCTAAATTAAGGATTGTTTATTTTCTTCCATGTTTGATGATACATGGCATCTCTGTTTATATGCAACAACAACTTAGATTAAGAAGATGGTAAAGGGAAGATGATGAAACACGAGTTTTATGCAGAGCTAAGAGGAAGTTTGTTAGATGAATAAGAGAGACAAAAGAGATATTAATCATGAACATGCCCAACTATCAGGCTTAAGAAGTCTATGTTATTTACTTCTTCTATACAAAGATCCAATTTTTCATGTTGTATGTGAGATATAAACCCATAAATCTAGCATGAGACTCATCACAAGCGTTGTGAATTGCTTAAAGAGGATAACAAAAGATCAACGTGAAATAGGAATCTATCTTGCATCTATCCCAACTCTCACTCTACTTCTCCAACATACATAATATTTTTTTTTTCAACCTATATAATCTCCCCTTTGGTATTCACACATTTAATTCTATACATTCCTATTATATTGTCTTAGCCATTAATAAAGTTTAATTTGTTAACTCTTCAAATCATAAATACAAAGTCATGGATCGTATGTCTCATGAAAAAAAGAAGAAGATAAACACAAAATGAACATGTCGATACATACCATGCAAAAAATAAACTCATTCAAATTAATAACTATTATAGTTGACACAATTCATCAATCCTATCAACTGTTAGACGATTTTTCAACCATAACGAGCATAAAAACCCAGAGTAACCAACAAAGATGATCCTAGACATGTATTTTACCAAACTCAGATAAACCAACATCATAATCTGAAATTGATTGATTCTACATTGATCAAATACATATATTCCGCGCGAAGCGCGGACCGGCCCTAGTATAAAATAAAATTATGTTTAGTTTCTAATGAATATGTCCAACAACATTTTGTCATTTACACTCTATTTTAATAGTAAACTAGATATTTTGCTCATAAGTGCGGGCATAATTCTCTTATGAATATTTATTGGTTGATGTTTCATTAATTTATTACTTGTGTTTTCAAAAAGTACAAATCAAATATCAAATAATTATAATGAGAAAACTCAAACATCAGAAATATTTAAAAGAATATATTTTTATAATTATTTTTCTTGATTTATATTTAATTATAATATTTACACAAATATTTTTACTTAATTTATATTTAATTATAATTTTTATATCTTAATTTTAAATTTTATAATAAAAACATATTTTTAAGATAACAATATAATGCATAAGTTATTTATTTTCTAGAAATATAATATGATAAACTCGTTTTAATTATATAATGTTTTATAGAAATGATGAAAAATAATTAAAATTACTTAAAATCATAGAGAACTTAACAAATTAGCAAATTCTCTTCTTAAATAATTTTGATTGAGTGATGATTTATATTTATTAATAAATAGATATTTTCTATTTTACTTTTAAATTATATAATATAAAGATAAATTTTCAAGATGACAACATAATACATAAGAATTACTTTATTTTCTAACTGTATAATATTATTAGTGTAAATTTATTTTAATTATAGAATAACTACAAATTTTTAAATCTCAATTTTAAATTTATAATAGAAAAATATATTTTAACAACATAATTTATAGTATCTTATTTTTTAAAAATATGATACTATTAATATAATTTTTTTAAAATATATAATAAATTATGTATAAAATTATAGAAATTATGATAAATAATCAAAGTTACCTAAAATCATAGAAAATATGACAAATCAGCAAATATTAAATTCACTTCTTAAATAACAATATAGATTTTTTACATTTTATTTTTAAAATTTATAATAAAAATATATTTTAAGATAACAACATAATACATAAGAATTAAATTATTTTCTAAAATATCATATTATTAATATAAATTAGTTGTAATTATATAATAAATAATAAACAAAATTAAAGAAATTATGATAAATGATCAAAAATTCCCTAGGATCATGGAGAAGTTGATAAATCACCAAATTCACTTTTCAAATATTTTTCTGATGATTTATATTTATTTATTAATAATATCATTTTTATATTTTAATTTTAAGTTTTATAATAGGAAAATATATTTTTAATATAACAACATAATACATAAAAATTCTCGTATTTTAGAAAAATATAAAATTATTGATATAAATTCGTTTTAGTTATATAATACATAGAATAATTTTTTATCTTAATTTAAAATTTAATTTTTATATATAAATATATAGTTCAAGATAACAAGATAATTTACAAGAATTATCTTATTTTCCAAAAATATGATATATTCAGATAAATTCGTTTTATGTATAAATAAATTATATAAAAATATTAAAAGTATAATAAATAAACAAAATTACCTAAAATCAATGAAAAGTTGATAACTAAGCAAAATTACTTCTTATATAATAGTATAGTTTACACGACAAAAAAATAATTCCACATGAACACAAGTAAAAAGTGAAAAGTATAACCCATGATAAGGAAAAAAGAAAACACATTTAGGGGATAAATTCATAAAAGAGTACTAATGATCTTATCGTATACGTTACAATATATATTTAATTATTTATACATATAATGCATTTTTATAAATATATAATTTGTTTGCCTACGATTTTTTTCTTTTTAAAATTATAAAAAAGGAGCCCTATGAGGAGCACCTTTTCTTCTGCTACCAATTGAAAGAACCATCCCAGGCAAGTAATGGCTCTCTTTCTTCTTCTTCTTTTTCTCCTTATTACTATTGTTACCTTGCTCCGATTGATCTGAGATTACCACAATATCGTCGGTCTCGTCCTCCATTGTTGATATGTCTCCGAGCTGATCGTGTCCGTCCATTCGTAAACTTGAAAACGTGAAATCCGATTCCTCGATACTATAGAGAATACTTGATAAATCATCTCCTTGATATAATAAGTAATCCACCTACACATATTTTTATGTTTTCATCAGTAATAAGATAAAATAACTGTCTTATATAACATAATAAGAGATTAGTCTTATATTGGACATGACATGATAGTTCATACACCTGGAAAGTGCCAACTTTGTACTTTCACATATGTTTAACAGAATTAAACAAATGACACGTTATCCAAGGAAAATATCACATGATTATTATAAAGAATGGAAAATAGATGTTCTCTAAACTTTGTTTTTTCACCATTAGAGAAATTATTTGTTAATAAACTATATGGGATATGGTTAAAAGTTGAAGCAATTGTTCTATTCTAATATTGTTTAAAAATTGTTAGAACAAAAACAATAAAACAAGTGAATCTCATGATTTAATGGGTCAACTATGACAACTTCTTATAACTATAATTCGTTGTTTTTCACTAGTCAGGAATATTTATTATTAGTACAAATTAAAAGTTTGAAGCTATTTTCTTAGGGTTCAAACATTCAAAAGTAAAATAATTCCAAAATGAATATGTTCTTTAACTGCAATTACCTTGCAAGAGAGGGAACAAAAGTGGAATGGTTCTTGGAGGATTCTATCACAGGTGAAGCAAACATTTGAAGAGACCTTAGCTCTTGATTGTGGTCTTTGGTTGATGAATATCACTTTAGCACCATTAATTGTATATGACTGATAAAAGTGTTTCAATTAATTAGTAACAGACATTTTCAACTATATAAAATGAAATTCAGAGAGGATCATTCACCTGAATATATGAACAATCTATGAGCTTCTCAAGATCACTCAGCCGAACGACGTCGTGATACACGTACCGTCTCACCTGCCAATTCACAAACCAAGGGCTTCACTGATAGAATATAAATTAATGGGGCGAAATTATAATTACTGAAACAAGCTTACTTACTTCCCTGAGCACACATGGTAACTACCAAGAATAAATAACATTTCATAAGTCTTATAATTAGATTTGCACCAATAATTGTCTCTAATTGTTATAGGGAATAGTGGGAAATGAATTTTAAATGACTACTTATATAAAAAGAAAGACTGTGGAAAGCAGTAAATGGTAGTGAAGGAAAAGGAATTTGGTCAAAGTTTGATGTTGTTTGAAAGCAACAGCTCAAGAGAAGTTGAGACAATAAATTGAAAGGAACCAAGCAGTTTTGAAAAAAGAAAGGATAAATAAAACAGGAGAAAAAGACACATACTATATATAGAAACAAACCAAATCCAAACAATAGACAATTCAAGTCCAATACTATCAATGATATATACATACATGATATAGTAATGTTTACATTCTGGATTGTGCTTTCAAAACTCTACAATAATAAAACGTAATTAGAGAAATGATCACGTGTTTAATTAGAGCAACTGAGTCAAATCTGAAGCTCAATTCGAACAAATTTTAAAAATGCAGAGAAAATTTAGGAAGATGAGTTCGGTCTTATTTAGAAAAAAAAAGAGGACTTCGGTCTTTTTAAGAAGATGAACATTATAGTTTTTGGGGAGAAGAAAACTTTTATGATGATGAAAGGTCCATTTAACTATTATAAAAAGACTTGTCATAGTACAAATTCTAAAAAGATCTATAATTTGCGTTGTAAAAAAAAAATCTGAAAAGATGCTGGAGATGTAATTATTAACGCAGAATTATGTGCATGTGAATTGAAGTAACTTATATTAATTACGCCAAAAAAGTAACTTATATTAATTGTACAGAGAAAAAAAACACTAGAAATTTGGTTTCCATAGACTTGAGAAACTTCCGAGAAAGTTACTGAGACAATTTTTTTTTTTTAAAAAACAAGGATTTTGAAAATCTTGCTGGGTTAATGATTTATATATATATATGTAAGTAAAGGTTTAGCTACAATCCAAAAACTCTCATGTGAGAGAGAGAGAATTGTCTTTGAGAAATCGATTAAAAGAAAACATACGTACACACAGTGGTTCTTGTTTGTATAAATTGTAAGTATAGATTTTATCACATTAAGAAATCGCAGGAAAATAAATATAAAAAACTTGGGTATTGAGAAATCGTGACCGAATCTAGTCACTGGCCATTCATAGTTCCGAAAAAAATCACCACGGATCAAACAAAATTTGAACACGAAACACACAAAATACAAAAGAATAAACTTGTGAAATTTCGATGGGTGATTCAATTTCAATACCAATGAAGGAACCATTTGTGAAAATTCTGTAAATAATAAATTAATGAAAATTATTTACCTGAAGAAGAGGATGAGAGCGATGCGAAAGGAGACAGTGAGGACAAACACTGAGACAACAGAGCAAGCAAAACACGTTCTTCTCGCTTTTACGGCGACTCTCGTGGATGCCACAGCTTGAGAAGAAAGTTTCCGACAGTAATCCTTCAAGCCATGCAGGTTTCGTCGCCACCACCATCATCCTCTCTTCCTCCTCGTGATCTTCTCTGACCATTTTCGATTTACCTGATAAGACACAGATGCAGATGTTACTCAATTTCGAAAATCCTATTCTCTAGAAAAACCCTACGAGATTGAGATTTTGACTCTGAGCTTTGGCTTTAAGTTATGTTTTGTTTTTCTTTGTTTCGGAGAGTGTTTATATAATGAGTGGATTGTTTTTTATACATGTATGTATGGGTTTTGTGTTGCTATGTACAAGAGGTTCCAGAATTATTGTCTCCTACGTATGGGAGAGAAAGTGTTGTTTTGTGGGGTAAGGGTGGGGGGAGGGGGGGGGAGAGAGAATCTCTTTTTAAAAAATTGAGAAAACGAAATGTTCCAAGAAAGATCAGATCTTTCTCCAATGGCGAAAAGATCAAATTTAAGAAAGAGAAGATTCAGTGACAAAAAGAAAAGAAAGAGAAGATATGATTCATCAAATAGGAAGTAAAAATTTGAAAAGCTCAATAAGAATTTTTTCGTTGGGCAGAAAACACAGTAACTCAATCTGGACTTCCAAGTTTTTGATTACCTTTACATGGAACAAAAAAGGTTATTGGACTGATCGCGAGAAGGTTATCTTTTCTTCTTTTGAAACTTTCTCTTAAATAATAGTATAAAATTACGCATGGAGTACATCTCTTGATTAATGTGTGTGTGTGTTCATTAACTAGCTTATGCAATTTGGTGAAAGGACAAGTGTCCCACATGATTAGTTTGTTTGGAGAAATCTCCCAAGGTTAATTTACAATTACCGGATGTGTTACTCATGTTTCTCTTCCTTCAATCTAGTCCATAAGAAAAAAGAGTTCTATTTTAGGACTCACATTTTTCATATCTCTTACATCATTTATTTATAGGTATTCATCACACTTAATGATCTCTTTATAGCATAATTACTGAACTCCACTCCATATTTATATCTTAAAAGTCTTGAGATATACAAATGGATTGATAAATATGGAGTGATAGTAAATCATGATTACGTTGTAAATGATTGTGACTAGGGCTGGGCATTTTATCCGTTATATTTGATTCGATCCGTTATTCGTTTCGATTCGATCCGAAAATTCCGGATATCCGTAAACTTTCGAATCAAAGCAAATACTAAAATTTAATATCCGTTAAAATCGAAGCAAATCACAAATATTAAAATTTTGGAAAGCGGATATCCGATCCGATCCGTAATATATAAATATATGTATATTTTGATTATATTTAAAATTTTAATTGTATAAAATTATAAAATTATTAATTTAGCACATGATTTTGAACAATTCTATTCAAATTATTACTTATATAAAAGTATTACATAAAAAAGATAAAATATTTTTGACAATTATATTTTTGTCTTAAATTTTTTGTTATTATAATTGTAACTTAAACTTTAAAATATTACAAAATCTATAAATTCACTAGTTCTTTTAAGTTTTATTTCATATATCATGCAAAAAAATATTTTTGCAAAGCAAATTTGTATCAAAATCTTNTGTACTAATTAAAATGAATGAGATATCCGTAAATATTCGTAAATATCCGCAAATATCTATTTATTTTCCGGATATCCGTTTTTCCGGATATCCGTATTTTTTCGAAGCAAAGCAAATACCAAAATTAGATATCCGTAACATTCGAAGCAAATCACAAATACCTTAAAAAACCCGGATATCCGATCCGTGCCCACCCCTAATTGTGACCATGCTTCTATATTATTTACGCTAGATATTTACATGATATCTCACCATGTAAATATCTCATATTCTCTTTTTTTTTTTAATATCTCATGTTCGTTTTGAATATCAACAAAGTTTACGATAAGGCACGTTGAGTCATTTACCTAACCTCTTCATTTAATTTCGAAAATGTAAAAGAACCAGCGTGATGAAGTATTCCATAATTATGAATTTTTGATAAAGAATAACAAACGTGTACGAAATTAAATTTAACCGCCAAATAAATAAAAACTCATATTTTATAGTATGTCTATTTTTGTTCTCTACGAAACTTGTTCTATATCTTATAATACTAAAAGGGTGTAATATTCAAAAGAGAAATATGACACGTCCTTTTAAAAAATTAGCCAATCAAGATCGGTTATTGATACGTCAAATAGGCTTCACCATGTCGACTTAAATTAATTTGTTATGGCCTAAACAGATCTCATTCTAGAAATCCAAACTTTCTCAGGATGAATTTATCGTACTAACCCTTTGTCTTCCCCAATTGAAGATCATGCAAACTCTATTACTGACAGCCACCAGCCAGTTCTAATCAATCAATTATCTTCTTTACTCCCGTCATTGTGTATAATCAATCAATTATCTTCTTTACTCCCGTCATTGTGTGTAATCAATTATCTTCTTTACTCTATTAGGGCATCTCCAACCATGACACCAAATTTGATGTTGAAATTAAACCAAATTTGGTGTTTTGGTGTAACTAGGTGATTTTTCCGTGCTCATGCACGGACATAAATATTTAAAATAAATATATTATAATAATTGATTGATATTTACTTCAAATTTAAAATTAATTTATAATTTGTAGATATAACTTATATTAATAATATTATATTAATTTAATTATATATAATTTTAGATATGTTATATTTCGTCAGTTTTATTGTTTTTACGGTTGATTTAGTTATCATTGAGATATATTAGATTCTATCTATTTCTCTGAATTCAACTATAATCTTTTTTATTCTAAATAAATTAAATTTTTGATTAATTGTCTTATTTGCATTTATACCGGTTGTTATCTTAGAAATATAAGTATATCCTAATTCTAAATTACATAGTTAAGTAACTAATAAATTTTTGCAAGCTAATGAACACATATCAATATTTACAATATTTAGACTGATTAGATGATAAACTGAAATTTATTTTAAATAATTTTTAAAATAAGGATTCTGATTTGTTTAAGTATTTTGATTATGGTTATATTAAGTTCCACAAACATAAAAACAGAAAATTAAAAATCAAAAGATTTATTAAGAAAACATATAATTTTAACTATTAAAATATAATATATCTACTTCGATAAATTATATAATGTTATGATATTTTAAGATAATTGTAGTTATTTGATCAAAATATGTTTATTATTAAAATTCATTTTTAGTTTTGTTTTTAATATCTTTTAAAACATGCAGTAAAAATGGTATTGTTTTTGAGAAATTATATTATATAAGTAAATAGAATTTATATTTTTCTGTAATTGTAAGATATTATAGTCAAAAATATACTAAAATAAAAAATATATATATTTCAAGAATACTAATTATAATTTTTTTTGTCAATTAAACATATATCATTTTATGTTACTTAATTATTTTATGTAATCATCTAATAAAATAGATATATACAAAAACAAATACTTTGAAAATCTATATATTTATTGTTTAAAATTATTTTTTAAAATAAAAATATCTTTTTTCTAATATAAAGATTAGTTGTGTGAACTTTTTTATGGAATCACATTATATACAAATATTGTTTTTCATCTATGAAGATATAATTATAAAGTATTTTAATACTTCAAAATTATATTTTATGTTATTTAGAATATATTTAAATTAAATATTACTGTTTTGTGAACTTTCCATTTTTATGAAACCATATTTATATATACTTATATTTTCGTTTTTAAATAGTTTTGTAAACTTTATACATGTTTCCTTTTTATTTTATATTGTTATTTGGAAAAAAAATTAAAAGGAAATAATAGTATTTTTATATATTTTTTTAATTCATTAAGGGTATCATAGTAATCAACCAGCGTGAGAGTTAACGTGAACGCGACACATAAAAAAGTGACTTCTCAAATAATATTATAGAGATATATTTTGGTCATCTCCAATCATGACACCAAACATTACACCAAACATTACACCAAAAGTATTATTATATATTATTTGAAATTTTCAATTTTAATAATTTTTTTATATTTTTATTATTTGTAATTGATAAATAATTATTTTATCACACTTACATATTATAATTATTATTATTTACATATTAATAAAATTTATACATTTTTTGGTTTAAAACTATTATATTTTTTGTATTTATTTTATATATAATATTATAATATATTCAAATTTACAAACTATTAATTATAAAAACCACATAATAGAATAATATATTTATTTTAATAAAAAAATATTAAATAGTAATACAAGCTTAACTATATTATAAAAAAATTAAAAGGTTATTTCAAAGTTTGTAAATTTAATAGTACTACATAAAGTTAATTATTTGTTATTAAATCTAACTTAACAATAATTTAATATTATTAGTTGTTCAATACTGATTAAACTTAAATAGAGATTATAATCGATATTTTAAAATAAAAATATGTTACAAAATAAAATATAAAATTTCTTTGGTATATATATTTTTTCTAAATAGAAATGAAATGAGAATAGTCAATTATTTATTTTTAAAAATAAAATGGTAATAATCAATTATTAATTTTTCAAAATAAAATATAGTTAATTATGTAAAAATAACTAAAATACAAATAATACAATATATTTATATATAGTTACAAATTTGAACTAATTAATAATACTAATTGAATTATATTATTAAATGAAACATAATAGAATATACATATTAAATATTCGGTGTGATGAATAGTGTTACACCAAATTTAGTGTAACACTATTCACTCTACACCAAATTTGGTGGAATGGAGTAATTTATGGTGTCCAATTGGAGATGAAATCACACCAAATTTGATGTTTTGGTGTCTCATTAGAGTTGGCCTTATATCTAGCATTCCTCTCTTTCTCCTTTTATATAAACTGGCTCGTCTAATTCAGCCATGTCATATATGTTAGGTCAAACGAATTGTTTCCTTTCTTTTCATCTTTATTTACAAAACGTTTGGATAGTAAACTTCTTTTTTTCTCACCAAGTATAATCCTATTATCGACGCAGCCAAAGTGCATGGATCCTGACACTGTTAATGACGGCTGAGCTTCTCTTCCCAGCATCGTGTTATCTCTCTCAGCTCTGATTCGTACTTGGCCACAAAAGCAGCACCATCAGCTTCAAAACTGGATCAACGTGCTCGCCTGATCTTCTGTTTCAGATGATAAATTAGTTTTTAGCAATCAAAGAATTGTACCAATTTAACCCAAAATAATTCTTATTTGAAAGTTAGGATTTTCACAACATTTATGTTTTATTGATCTGCCCTTTTTACTTCTTCTGTGTAGGCTGATCATAAACTAGAAGATATTAGACATATGTGATTGCAAGAGCTGACACCTCAACATGACACTATAACTATTTAATACCTTCACTTATGTCAACATAAAAGGTGACAAACAACACTATAATAGAATAATAAATAATAACATAAAAGGTGACAAACAACACTATAATAGAATAATAAATAATAATCTGAAAAAGTTGTAGAACGATGTTTAGTAGAATGAACTGAATGATGTATAGTAATTGTTATATGTAACCAAAGGTCAAAAGGTGGAGACATCCTCTTTCAAATTGCATTAGAATATGATTTATTGTTTTAACTACATTAATTTCTGACCAACTCTAAAACTTTTTAAAACTTTTACAAATTTCTTGGTTGTGAAACGATCTTGGTCATTGGAGGAGTTTTTGAGTTTCAAAATCTGTTAATTTGAACATACATAAAACTATCCTTATTCAGATTATGAGTGAGATTGGTTAAGATTATGTAATTTTTGTGTTGTCACTAATCCTATATTTTGATTGAATAAAAGCAGAACAGGACGGGACACAAGTTGGCCTACAGGTTAATGCACAATAAAAGACATCCATGAAGTTATCTGCTCATCAAAGTACTATATCCTCATCATTGCATATGAAAATTTAGGTGACCACTAAGAACATGCATAACCAAAAGGGATTACATTTATTGTTATTAAACATGCTTATTACTATAACGTCTTAACCGTCTACGGCTAATGGACCACCCATAATAAGGAGTTTTTAATCCTTAAGCAAATCAAAATAGTATTTTATATGTCAATCCAAGTTCTAAGTGTTTTGAAGCAAAGAGATTACAAGATATGCTTAATCTAAATGCAATCAGTTTAGAGAATGAAATGATTCAAAAACAATACAAAATGCAACAAGTAACAAGCTTTCTCTCAGTTAGTGAAGATAAGACTCATGGGAGTAGGTATATGGTTTAGGTGATAAAGATATAAACCTAGGTAGCAAGCCTTTAATCAAGATGTGTTCCTTAAGTCTAAACAACTTAGCTAAGCAAGTTCTAGGTCTAGGCAAATGTTCATTTTCTTTCATTAATCAAACTCAAATGGTCATTGGCTTAATCAATTCAATCAATCATTAAGAATAGATTTAATAACTATTTAAAACTCCCTAGATACAAATGGTCACTGGATAGGTAGTTTTAAAGTTAGGAGAGTTGGTTCAGAGATTTAAACAAACACCTTGTGGGTAGAAAATGGCTAATGATCATGATTAAAGAGACCAACAATAATCAAGCATTAAAATCACTCTACTAACAAGGAAACACCTAGATCTAACACCTAACACCTTAGATCTACACTTGATCACCTTTCCCAACCTATCCCAACCTATCCCGTGAATCTAAAAGGGATCTACTCACTAATACACATGATTAACCTAACAACAATGGTTGATTGTTGGTTAAACATTATTAGAGATCAAGATTACTCAACAAACTTAAAAAAATAAGATGAAAAGAAGATAAAGTTATGATCTTTCACCAAATAAGTACTTAGTTTTTGAGAGAATACAAGATAAGATGACCTTTTTGGTCTAAATTGTAATTATACTAAGCTAAAATTCGTCCTAGGTCAACCCAACAACTCTGGACTGGCCCAATTATAGATAGGTAAAGTCTGCTTCGGAAACAAGCCGTGCCCTGCTCTCTGCCGCGGCCGAAGCTCACGGTCTCGCCCAATCATGCCGCGCCCGTTCAGAACCGCGGCCATCACTCGTGGGATCTTCTGGTCGAGTTGAACAACTCCTGACCGCAACTTGCTCCCAGCCGCGGTGACGGCCCGTGGTAAATCACTTGAAGTTCGCGCCCTTCACTTCCCGCGGTGGCAGCCCGCGGGATCCTCTGGTCACTTCTGTCGTCGAGGATCAGTGTGAAGCCGTGGTCAACGTCCAGCCGCGGTGGTTGCCCGCGGGATTCCTGGTTTTTGCACCATGCCATTCTCTTGTGAGCGTTTTGAGGCTTGTTTGGTCTCCAAGTTTCATTAGCACTTCTCTAAACCTGAAAACACATAAATGCAATGCAATGCAACCTAAACAAGCTCTAAATGCATTAAAATAATCAATATGTGCATCAAATGAATGATTAATACTATGAAATCCATAAGATATCAACTCCCCCAAACTTGTCATTTACTTGTCCTCAAGTGAACTTTAGGAGAAGATGTTTGAAGGTGGGAGCTCTTAACCAAAAGAAACACTTTCTAAGACTCAACTTAACATCCTAAAGAAACATAGCAAATAGCATGAACATACTCGCTTATTATACTCTAGCTTCTCTAGGCCTATCATAACACTCTTATGTCTTTAAGCAAGATGCAATACTCATCAATCAACAAGTTCCTTCAACCAACTCTCACATTCATTCATACACACACACACAAGGTGAAGTCTCACAAATGGGCATTTGATCTCAATCATTTGGCTTGGTGAGAAAAAATGTTCTTTGTGAAACAAAAGGGGTTCATATGCAATTTTTTAATGGTGACTTACTCTCAAAGATAGTAGCTAGATCATTATGCAAAATTTATCTAAGAAAAAGAGCAATTCATGCATACAATGACTTGTTCTCATCATTCTACTCATTTCCTAAATTATATCAAGCTCTAATATTCTTTTCAAAACCCCAAAACCCAATAGATCACCATTTTTCATCACTCACCCAATGATCACACTCTCTCTTTCATTTTAACCAACTAGGGAATTCTTTACAACACTTTCTCACTTAGCTCTTTATTTCGTATTTCTTTTATTTTCTTTTCTTTTCTTTTCTTTATCTATCCCGAATCTTATTGCTTCTTTTCTATAAGTTCTAGAGGTATTTTACTAAAGGATTCTAGAGCTTTCATATTTTTTTTTTATATCCCTAGTGGTTTTCTTTTCTTTTTTCTTGCCCTTTTTGGCTCACTTTTTTTTTTTCACCTCGCAATCCTAAGATCAAAATCAAACTTACAAACCCAATAACCATCCTAAGTGCCAGCTTAAATGAGGTCCTAGTGCTAGCATAAGATAAGAACAAACCATTGTCGCTCCTAAGAACAAACCATTGTCGCTCCTAAGAACAAACCATTGTCGCTCCTAATACAAACCAGAACTAGCTTTCAGAAAAATACCTCACTTAAGAAAATTAATGTTGGCTTCAAATAATGGTAAGGGTTTAAGGGTATGAGAGTGCCATTTAGGTTAACAAAGAGTGGTAGAATGGAATAAGATATCCCAAATGTGTATGATCCATGACTAAGTATGCAAGTGCCCATTTGCAAGAGAAATTAAGTTCATTCACTTCAAGTTCAGTTTGGAGTTGGATTCAAGAAAAATGTCAATCTTAAGCAAGCAAACAAGTTTCAAGAAGAGTTTTCAATGCTCAAAACGTGCAAGGCTTTCAAGAGATGCTTAAACTACTTGGTATGTTTAACTAGGGTGTCACTTTGAGCCTTAGACAAATGTTCTTTACACGGCATTTTAAATTGCTCCCAATGCTTATGAATGCAACCTATATGCTCTACACTCAATCTAAAGAAAATGCAAATGATGCAATTACATGATTGTGTTTTTGAAAATTTTCAATTTTTTTTGTTTTTGGGTTTTCTATGCAAATAAGTATCTAAAATGCAAGACTCTCAATGAAACAAAAGAAAAGAAAACATTAGAAACTTGATCTCTCCCCCAAACTTGAATCACACAGTCTCTTGTGTGACTTAGAATGGAAGAGAAATCTAAAATAAATAAAAGCAAGAAATAAAAATTGTATTTACAAAAATGGTACGAGAAGTACCTCAGTGCTCGGTGTAACCGAGCTGTCCGTCCGAGTCAGAGGTCGGGACGAATAGTGATTTGTTGTCTAAGATGGCGAGAGGTAAAGGTGGAATGGGGTGCCATTGCCGCCTAGGTCTGCGCTGACGAGGCTCGTGGAGTGAGGCTCACGGTTTGTCATAGTAAGCTTGAGTAGCGCTAGCATCTCCTTGGTAAGAGAACATGTGAGCCTGAGCCGGAGCATATCTATCTGCTGTATCCTCTGCATCCACCATAAGATCATCGGCTGTATCAGGGGACGAGGTTCGGGAACGCCGCGGTTTGAGGGTCAAGTTCTTTAACTTCCCAGCCAAATAGTTCACTGATCTCACCAGTTTTGCAATTGCTTGATTCTGAAATTTGTTGGCTCTCTGAAGTGATCTGATTTGCTGATGTGCTTCGTGGATAGGGCCGTCGGGAAGAGCACCACTATAAGGTGTGAAGTAGTAGCGAGAGCTCCCATAAATGCTGGCTGGTGCACTAGGCCCAGCTTGCTCCTCCACCTGAGAGATATCAGTACTCTTCTTACTCTTACAGATCTTCTTAGGTATCTCATGAATCGAAGGGTTGTACAAAAGTGCATCAGGAAGGTTGAATTTGATGTTGTCTCTGCTGGTTAACGATGTGATGTCCTGGTTTGGGAAAAGAGTCCTCGCAATGTCTTTGTAGAAAAGCTTGTAGCACTAAACCCATGAGTTACCCACCTTCCCATCGAGGGACTCACAGTTAGTGAGAAATGCTTCGTCCATCAACTCAAATCCAACATCAGGCTTGGGTAAAGGAACATCCAATGCTTCTAAAAGGGGAGTGATAAGGCCTCTAATGCGCAGCTCCGGTGTCTTATCATGTGTCGTCCATATCCAATGTTGATAATAGAGTAGACGCTTCACAAAAATCGTTACGATCCTTGGTTCCTCATCCCATCCACCATGTATCGGTTTGTTTCCGTCAAACACTCCTATGAACGGTTTAAGCCCTATAATGAGGAATCTCAGCTCATCCTCAGTCGTTATTCCCGGTTCACTCCGTGCAAATAAAGTGCCTAACAATATCTTGTGGGTATAGCAGATAGCATGATTTCAAATGTCCTTACTCTTGTTTATCTTTGTATCATGCCTCCCCGCAGCAATCATATTCCACAGAAATACAGTATCATCTTTGGAGGATCCTAACCGTAGCTGCTTCCTATCCGGAAATCCCATGATCTCATTGAGCTTCTTGAAGGACATGTGATAAGTTTGCCTCCCAGTGCGAAATTTGATGCTGCCATAACCTTCAACTGGATCTCTGTTCTTTGAGTGAAAGGTAGCTTCAAGAGAGAAGATGAACTGGTATGAGGCTTGCTTATATCCTGGTCTCTGCAAGGTTAACAACCGCTCTTGCCCCATGTTTTGTAATAACTGCCTCACATCATCATAGATACCCAACTTCTGCATAGTTTCAGGATGGGGATAAGTTGTCGGCATGAAGCCTTTGATGAGTCTAGCTATCTCTGAAGGCGGCGGTTTCTTCTTTTTTGGTGGCTTTCGAGCTCTTGCCCTCTTCTTTGGAGCCGGTTCATATTCACTTTAAGACTCATGGGACTCTTCCTCCTCAATAGGATCCTCTCTTATTATCTCCTAATTCTTGTGACCCTTGCCTCGAGAAGAGCTTGCACTTCCTCCTTCTCTACTCATCAATACCAAATCTTTCTTTGGCACATTAGATGGCTTTGGTACAACATCGCCTTTCTTTTTCCCCATGTTTTTATTCCTGCAAAAAGAACACTCAAAAAGAGAGTGAGTTCAAGTTCAAAAGACAAGCTTGAATGAAAAGCTCACAAGTTGCTAAAGTGCATTGATATACCATGATTTTGACCCACTTTTAGCGGTGGTATTGATATGTTTTTATGAGTTTTATATATGTTTTGGAGTCTATTAGGTATGATTTCAGGTTCAGGAGCACTTTGGAGTAAAGTGATGATTTAGGTGCCCTTTTGGAGCTTAAAGGAGAGTTTTCTGAGATGACTATAAGATCAGACAATAATGACACATATCGATCGATACACACCCTGTGTAATCGATCGATGACGCTTCTATTGAAGATGAAGTCGAGATACTCCATCGATCGATGTACACCATGTACCATCGATCGATATGATGCGTGGAGAACAAGTCCAACTTGGCCGACTTGAAGCCCAAGTCTTCCCAATATTACAATAATGCCCCTGACAAGTTTTTAACCTAATGGAACTCATATTTATAGTTTTTGCCATTGTGTTTGGCTAGACATGCTTTTTGAATGTTTCTATTGTTCTAGTTACTTTTGTACTTGAAAAGCTTTGCATACTTTTCTTGTTCCTTTGTTCTATTCTATACTTAGTAATAAAGTATTTCTTTTCATCTTAATTTCTTAAAAGTTATAGAATTCTAGATTTAGAAGAAACACACAAAGAGATTTGTTGTTCCAAGAACCAAAAGTTCAATCTTTTAATCTATGAGTTTCTATTACTACCTTGCTGTTATGAATCTCTCAGCTATGTCTGAGTAGATTTTTTTGTTAGATTTAGGGTTCAAATAGTTATGAGGGATTAGCCCCAATTATGGAATGTTGAATTGTTCATATTCATTATCCAAATGAACTCTAATGCTTACTCTAGAGTAGCTACCTAGAGTATGATCATGGATGTGATTTACTTGTTAATCATTGTCCTGAAATCATATGGCATGAGCTTAGATCCTCTAGGGTTGTGCGAGAGCCGGTCTATGATCTTGGTGAACACAGTTTCGATTCGATCTTATTCTTTATCGATCGATACTCCTATAGAGTATTCGATCGACGGCTACTTATATCGTCCGACATGGGGATCATACCATCGGTCAATATTGCTGGAAATAAGATCAATGGATGTGTCTATTTAGCGACTGCTATTAGATCTATCTAAGAATCGAAGTTCTCATATATCTTGCAAGCAATTCATTAAAACATCTATAGCATTATAATCCTGATTATCTGAATAGCAACCTTGAATCTAACTACTCTTCTTTTATTGTTTTCAAACCTAAAACCCATTCTCTTAAGCAACTTATCATTGCTTACAAAACTACAATTTACTATTTTAAACCTAATCAACCTAGCATAATCATTTAGGATTACATCTATTGTGTTCCTTAGTTCCCTGTGGATTCGATCCCTAAGTACTACAACTGAACCTCTTATTTGAGAGAGTAATTCACTTTTAAGGGTTAAACATTTGAGTGATATCAAATTAGGCGCCGTTGCCGGGGAACTTTGATAACATTAGATTTAATCTGATTAGGTCTAGGTTATTTTTCTTTTTTTGTTTAATTATCTTCTGACACCATAATTTTTTTCTTGTATTTTCCAGGTACATGCCCAGCATTACTAGAAGCAACAAGAACAAACACCTTTTGTACTCAGAAGATCCTCACGGCTTGGAACGTAGCATCCGCAAAGACCTACACTCCTCATCGATCGACATCAACACATCCCTGTCAACCGATACTTGCCTATCACAGTTGACCGAGACACCTTCAACGTCGACCGATACTCTCACCGTCACATTGCTCGACATCAACAACCGTTCGTCGACCGATACCTTTCATCGGACATCGATCGATATACCTCATCTGACATCGATCGATACTAACCGGCGAGACATGGTAGCGCCTATTATTCTCACTACCGATGAGAATGGAGACTTGCGTGATCGAGATGGTCACCTGCGTAATGCAGCAGGTCAGAAGCTGAACGCTCAGAAGGAGATCATACCTGAGCAAGAGACTGCACCTACAGACATCATTCAACATGTAGAAGAGGCTAACCAAGCTAGATCTTTGGCTGACTACAACCGTCCAGATCAGTTCTATTTCAACCGATCAGCCATCCGCCCTCCTGCTATGCAAATAGGATATTTCGAGCTTAAGCCGCAGTACTACACCCTTGTAGGACAAATACCCTTCTGTGGGTTGTCCAATGAGCATCCTATGGACCATCTGAAGAGGTTCGAGGATCTTATAACCGTCATAAAAGCCAATGGAGTTCTTCAAGACTATCTTCTCTGCAAGCTTTTCAAGTACTCTCTATCTGGAGAAGCTTTGCAGTGGCTGAGACAACTACCACCAGGTTCTCTCACAACCTAGAGTGACATCAAGAACGCATTCCTGCGTAACTTCTTTGATGAGTCACGCGCTGAAGAATGGAGAAAAAAGATTGCTACATTCACTCAGAATCCTGAAGAGTCATTTAAAGATGCATGGACCAGATTCAAGTCCTACCAAAGAGATTGCCCACACCACGGTTTCAACAAAGTGCAACTTCTTTGCACTTTCTACAGAGGCATCACATTGGATTATCAGAGAGCCCTTGATACAGCTAGTGATGGCAACTTCAACACTAGGAATCCACAGGAGGCTATGAAGTTAATTGATAACTTAGCTTCCAGCAACAACACGAAGAACTTCATGAAGACAAAAGCTACATCATTCCTTGGGAAGGAATACATCAATGAAGTACAAGCACAGCTGGATACCATTCAGAAGTTACTAAACAAGCAGATCTGTTCAGTGGAGGATGCAGAGACTGCAGGTGAAGATTATATAGAAGAAGATGTGAACTGGGTCAGTGGAGCTGATTTTCAGAGATCTGGTAACCAAGGAGGATACAAAAACTACACAAGCCAGAGAAGCAACTTCAACCAGAATTCACAGAAGCCCAACACCTTCAGCAGCAGCAACCCCAACAACAACATGAGCTACGGAAACTCATTCTACTCCAACCCACACCCACCCACCCAAGATACTAAACTGGAGGAGATGCTTGAAAAGGTCCTTGAGAGTCAGCAGAAACTTCCGACAGACTTCAATGGGAAGATCGAATCCGTCTACAACACCCTCCAAACAAAGCTAGATGCTTTAAACACTCATATGAAGAAACTGGAGACTCAGGTGTTTCAGACAGTAGAAGCCCTAAAGAAGCAGAAGCTTGCCAACAACAATAACATCAATGCCATCTTGGATGATGATTTTTGGAAAGAGGTAGTAGAAGAGATTCAGCAATCTGATGATGACAGAGACTTCATCCGCGACTACTATCGATTGATATCACCCCGTGATCATCGACCGATACGTTCCCATACACATCGATCGATCAACTTTGACGAGTGTCGATTGATGGACTTAGACGAGTACCCGTACGAGTGCATTACTGTCCAGACTATGCCTCACGAAGCCTTCGCAGCACGTCACCCACATCCGCCCGTCCCTGTCAAGATCGATCCGCACATTATCGACCGACATGATTACCCTCCTATCGATCGACAGGAAGACCATGATATCGCCCGACGCACTCGAGTCAGTGTCGACCGATACACGGTACCCCAACGCCGAGTGCAACTCCCCAAGATAGATGGTGCACGTATTGACACATTCTGGGAGCGGTATTACACTACTAATAGCCCTCAGAAAGCCATCTTGGAGAGACCCAAAGATATCTTTGAGTCCATGGAGATAGAAAAGGAAACTAATGGAAGAGTTCTCAGAAAAAGGAAGAGAAGATACCGAAGCCTTATAAAAGGGAAGCTAATGAGAAAGAATTGTCAAGCTTCAGAAAAAGAGTTCTCAGAATACCTAAAGAGAAACCTTTTGA
This sequence comes from Eruca vesicaria subsp. sativa, assembly GCA_932364175.1. NCBI lineage: Eukaryota > Viridiplantae > Streptophyta > Magnoliopsida > Brassicales > Brassicaceae > Eruca > Eruca vesicaria. The sequence continues at coordinate 386,321 of CAKOAT010541820.1, forward strand.
AGAAGCTACTTTTCACACAGATTGTGGATGTTTTTCAGAGAGACAAGAGAGACAGAAGAAGACATAAGGAGGATGTTTCATCAAGTCAGAGAAAGTCTAAAGAAGAAGACCACACTGGAGAAGAAGAGCGATCCAGGGAAGTTCTCAATACCATGTTCCATCAGAGGTGTTGAGTTCCCTCGTGCCCTATGCGATACAAGATCTGGAGTTAGCATTCTACCCAAGCTTATGGAAGACCAACTAGGTCTGAAGATAGAGCCTACTGAAGAATCTTTCATCTTTGTGGATTGTTCTCAGCAGAACTCCGGAGGAATAGTTAGAAACCTTGAGGTACAGATTGAATATGCCTAATTCCTACAGACTTCCATGTCCTGGCCAACAAACTCAACTTCAAGACATCTCTATTACTTGGAAGAGCCTTCTTAGCCACAGTTGGAGCGGTTTGTGACCTCAAATCCAACAAGCTCTGCCTAACCCTCATCAACCCAACCATCCACTACAATCCTGTTCCAGTCATTAAGTTTCCAAGGATGAAGAACCCAGCACTCGTAGCAACATGTTTCTGTGCCCACGAGTATGATTCCATGGTCGAGTATGAAACCGATCCAGATCCATCGACCGATGGCAGTCTTCTACCATCGAATGATACCAGCCGACCCGAATCGACCGATGCATACACATGGTCATCGATCAATACACTATTCCAGAAGATCGAGGATGAGTTTCCGACGGCGATTTTGGCACCAATGATTGGGCGAACGAACATTACATGCCCGAGCTAGCTAGCATCACTACTCAGGAGGAGTACGATGCAGATTATGAAGAGGAACGAGCCACCGAATATAGATTTATTTGAGAAGACGAAGTCAGACTTCCCCTCCCATCTTTCATCTTCCGACCATTGACCGATGGAGACTCTTCTCCATCGACCGATATGCCCAACCCAGATCGCTCAAACGACGTTTTGAATAAACGAGCGACGAACCTTACTGCACACAGGGCTATGTCCCACACGAACCACGAGACATAGATTACTCGATTGGAAGCTGAGCGAGCAGTTATCATGAGCGTTTTGCAGTAGATACAGCACCACTACCATCCGCGATCAGACCTGAAGCACCCGTATCGACCGACACGGAGCTCCAGCCATCGACCGACATGTTCCTCAACAGATCGACCGATGCACCAGCTCCACCATCGATCGATACATCATCCGAGGTACAAACACTAAACTCGATTTTACATTACTAACTCCGGATGAATATGGTATTTTTCAGGGATCCAGAAGTTCATGCACGAGCAATCGATGGAAGAATCATTCCAATATTCACAGAAGACGTTGCAGACATCCTTCAGATGGCCGATGGACCAATCAGTCCCTACATACAACCACCCATCCACCGGAACGATCAGCACCAACTACCTCCTGAACAAGATGGTGCAGAAAACATTCATTCCAACTCAGCAGATCCAACAACTCAACACCTATCAATCGATACATGGAAGAGAGCATCGATCGATATACATCACGAACTTGGGAAGAGAGCCTTCAAACACAGAGTTTGTCATTTCTCCTGGGAAAAGAAGGACGAATTTGGTGTCTACAGAGATGAGAGTGGTTATGCACGAAGCATCAATGGTGACATCATCCATGTCTACAAGGAAGACATTGAGAAGCTACTTAATAGAGCCACAATGTTTGAGCGCTCTTGTATCTGTCTACCGGAGCATGATGAACAGTTCACTAAAGGAGTTCCAGCTTGCAAGCTCTACACACAAGCAGAAGTCACACACATGCTGAATGAAAGAACCAGAGAACACAACTGGGAGAAAGCAGGCTTGAGTTTAGAACATGAGAAAGTCATCTCGAGACTTCAAGGAGAACTACTATGGAATACATCTAGCAATGACTTAGCTCGCAAGGAGAGAAAAGCCCTACAAGAAGAGGTAGATGCACTTCACAAAGAACTTGAAACTCAGAGACGATCATCGACCGATGCAGCACCATCAACATCGATCTACACGACCTTTGACGCACCTATCGAGAGTCACTTACAGAAGCCATCGATCGATGATCTACCCAACACATCGATCGATAATCCCGCACCAGACTAATGTACCATAGAAGATCTTGAAGAAGCCACAAGAAATATCTACAGTTCTATTGAATTATGTGAAGAAGACGCCCATAGATCACTAGACAAGTTTTGGTGGCTGGTACAAGGTGACGTTCAAGATCTGAAATGCACAGTGGAGAATATTCAGTAGGAGATCGAAAACATCAAGAACCAGCTCGCGAGCCAACCTGCCCAATCCGCATCGATCGACGAGCCTTTACACCCATCGACCGACAGACATCCATCCACATCGATCGACAGGACTACACCAAGATGATCGATACCACCCTATCACCTGTGCACAATACCCAAAACCTCAACACCATTCCGATAAGTACTGATCCAGAGAACACCTACAGCAACGCTGGACGACATGAGTGCAGCTTATCAAGCATTGAGGAGTGGTTACAGCGAATCCACTATGAGGTCCATGGTTTGCAAGCTAGTATGAACCGAAGCGAGAAAGCCACAAGAAGCTTTTTAACTTCATGGTTTGAAGAATCACAAGACAAGGAGGATACTTGTTTCCCAACAAGTACTTGCACCCCGCCACCATACCTCCATAGTCAAGCTAAATGACTTTAAATAAGCGATGAGTGGGAGGAAACCCACTGTTAGGTATTTTCTTACTTAGTTTTATTTTATCTTTACTTATTACTTTCGTTTTTATTTGTTTTTAGGAATATAGCTCTACACGATCACTACCTCTATCGACCGATGAGACCCTGTCTACATCGCCCGACATAACCCTATCCATGACGATCGATGAAAGTGACTCACCATCGATCGATACGAACATCGGTCAGGTATATCGTTCACAATTTCGATATCAGTTATACATTTATTATTTCTTATGCTCTAACTCCGACTAGTTATACACTGAGGACAGTGTATGATTTAAGTCTGGGGGGAGTGAATTACTGATGCTACTTTACCTTTTTGATCTCTTTAAAAAGTTTTCAAAAATTGGTTTTATTGAGTCAAGAAAGGGACAAAATATTTCAAAATTTTTTATCTTTTGCTTTTTATCTTACTACTCTTTAGCACCATTCTTAGAATTGTTGATTGCAGAAAGTACTATAGATGCTAAAGTGGATCACCGATCATCCTATGACAACACTTTTCATGATTGTTTGGAAGAACCAAAGCTGATTTCCAACCTAACCTGACATCTATTGCTTGTCTTGGGGCTTGGTATACAAGGAATCGGAATCCTCATGCAAGTCTGGAAGGTAAAAGTCTCAAAAAATTTGGTTTCCTTCTCTCCTTCCTTTGGCATCCCATAAAGAAAAAATAAAAGATTGAGATGGTTTCCTGAGAGGCAGAGGGGGAGATACATTACCCATGACCCCACTATTCTAAATCAAAGGAATGATCACACATTGTGGAAGTGAGGGAGAGGTATATTACCTATGACCCCACTATTCGCCTACACTTTGTCAAAAAGAAAAAAAAGAAAGAAGAGAATAAAAAAATTTGAAAGATCAATAAGATGAACATTAGTTGTTCATTGGGATTGATATAAAAGAAAAGAAAGTTTGGGATTCAGAGAAGGGGGATAAAGAGAGAAAATGAACCAGGATGAGAATGCCTGAAACTTGTACGAGTTGAATCCAAGTGTTCTTTGATCGATACTCCCAAGGTAAAGCCTACACCTTTATTTTATGCATAAATGAAATCAGTAGAGGGGATAGACAGACATGATTGTTTAAGTTGATTGGCTAGATGGATTTGGTTGCTAAGCTAGGATATGGTATAAGGTACGTCTGTAGTTAGTAATATGAGATGTGGCTTGCAACAAAGTAGAAGTAATGATTTTAGAGCTAAAGATTTTATTGAGTCCCTACTGTTTTAAAAACTTCTTCCAAAAGAGACTAATTGTTTGCCTGAGGACAAGCAAAATGTTAAGTCTGGGGGAGTTGATATACCATGATTTTGACCCGCTTTTAGCCATGGTATTGGTTTTTATGAGTTTTATATATGTTTTGGAGTCTATTAGGTATGTTTTCAGGTTCAGGAGCACTTTGGAGTAAAGTGATGATTTAGGTGCCCTTTTGGAGCTTAAAGGAGAGTTTTCTGAGATGACTATAAGATCAGACAATAGTGACACATATCGATCGATACACACCCTGTGTAATCGATCGATGACGCTTCTATTGAAGATGAAGTCGAGATACTCCATCTATCGATGTACACCATGTAGCATCGATCGATATGATGTGTGGAGAACAAGTCCAACTTGGCCGACTTGAAGCCCAAGTCTTCCCAATATTACAATAATGCCCCTGACAAGTTTTTAACCTAATGGAACTCATATCAATAGTTTTTGCCATTGTGTTTGGCTAGACATGCTTTTTGAATGTTTCTATTGTTCTAGTTACTTTTGTACTTGAAAAGCTTTGCATACTTTTCTTGTTCCTTCGTTCTATTCTATACTTAGCAATAAAGTATTTCTTTTCATCTTAATTTCTTAAAGGTTATAGAATTCTAGATTTAGAAAAAACACACAAAGAGATTTGTTGTTCCAAGAACCAAAAGTTCAATCTTCTAATCTATGAGTTTCTATTACTACCTTGCTGTTGTGAATCTCTCAGCTATGTCTGAGTAGATTTCTTTGTTAGATTTAGGGTTCAAATAGTTATGAGGGATTAGCCCCAACTATGGAATGTTGAATTGTTGATATTCATTATCCAAATGAACCCTAATGCTTACTCTAGAGTAGCTACCTAGAGTACGATCATGGATGTGATTTACTTGTTAATCATTGTCCTGAAATCATTTGGCATGAGCTTAGATCCTCTAGGGTTGTCCAAGAGCCGGTCTATGATCTTGGTGAATACAGTTTCGATTCGATCTTATGCTATATCGATCGATACTTCTATAGAGTAATCGATCGACGGCTACTTATATCGTCCGACATGGGGATCATACCATCGCTCGATATTGCTGGCAATAAGATCAATGGATGTGTCTATTTAGCGACTACTATTAGATCCATCTAAGAATCGAAGTTCTCATATATCTTGCAAGCAATTCATTAAAACATCTATAGCATTATAATCCTGATTATCTGAATAGCAACCTTGAATCTAACTACTCTTCTTTTATTGTTTTCAAACCTAAAACTCATTCTCTTAAGCAACTTATCATTGCTTACAAAACTGCAATTTACTATTTTAAACCTAATCAACCTAGCATAATCATTTAGGATTACATCTATTGTGTTCCTTAGTTCCCTGTGGATTCGATCCCTAAGTACTACAACTGAACCTCTTATTTGAGAGAGTAATTCACTTCTTAGGGTTAAACATTTGAGTGATATCATGCATTCAAGAGATGATCAAGTTCAACAAATTGCTTGTTTGTTATTTAGTATATAATTCATCTCAAAATAAGCAAGCATCAACTAATCAACAATCAACTTATCATCATAGCTTATCTTGAATAAACTTTAAAATTTTAAAGATAACTTGAACAACTTATCAGCACATAATGTCTCATGTTATCTTGTTTAAGGTGCCTTAAATCACCATAGTAGAACATCAATTCGTGCTCACAATCAATGAGCATATTTAAAAACTTTATTTTTTTTTTCATTTTTTCTTCTTATTTGTTATATTCTTTGAAATGATCATAATTTAAAACTTTATGGTCTTTAGAAAAATAGATTCCTTATTTGTTATTAAATAAAAATCGACATCAAATTTATTTAGGTATATATATATATTTTTTTTCCCTGATTTGATTGTTATGGATATTTCCTTTTATATTTTATATAGTTTAGGAAATTTTATTATAATAAAAAGGAAACAAATTGTTCTGCAAAAAACAGAAAATCATAATAATGTATTATATATAATATTATCAATACGTTAAAATACCATTGTAATTAACCACGTGTGAGTGACAAGTATGAAACAGATTTATCAGCTAATAATATAGAGAATTTTTCTGATCATCAAGTAAAAAATACCAATGAATTATTAATTAGTTACGTTTATTGCCCCCCATTCAATATATTTTCTAGATCCACCACTCTATATCTTCCCGATTATATAGATTTGCATACAACTAACTCCTGAAAAGTTTTGAGACACTTTATTTTTTTGTAATCTTTGAAATTCATTTAACTTGAACTGAAGTACTACATGAGAGACACAAACCGGCAAGAAACACATTCTTCCGGAGCCATAAGTCGGAAAGGATTACAATCCTTCCAGAGACAAACGAAATTACAAGACATGAATAAAACATAAGGGTGGGTTACTAAAACTTAAGCTTAGAAACTCATATTAGAGAACTGAAATGGAGGTCCTGATGATTGCGACCATCAACCACATGAGAAGAGCGCACCAATCTTCCAAGTAAGAATAGAAACAAGCCGAAGGCAACCCAAGAATATAACCAATTTCTGAATCTCATAATAAGAATCAGCAGACACATTGTCTTCTGGAAAATACTCTTTAAAAAAGTATGCCCATGCATCCATGCAATTTCCAGGTAGATTGTGATCGGTTTTAATATTCATCATTCAAGCAGCCAACAACAATTTAGAGAGACCTTCTCTACAACCACTGTAAATTGGTTGATTCGCAACATCTAACATTTCATAAAAAAATTTTGCATCTATGTTAGGTTGTTCAGCTTCATCATGAGCTACAAATGCATCACCTATCATATCATGAACCCTATCATAATCTACCATTTGTTCCTTCTGATGGTAATTATTTTCCTTATGCAAATGATCAACCGTTCAACCTGAAAATTGTTATTACTACTGCTAGCTTTATTCCCACAACTATAACCATCTCCATGTTGAAACCAAATATAGTAATGTGGCGTGAAACCTCTATTTACTAACTGCTTCCAAAGATTTTCACGAAGGCCTAATTTTGAATGTTTGCATTTTTGACAAGGACAAAACATCTTACCGCTTTCCTGCGTGAGGTGTGTAGAATCTTCTTGATGCATAAATGTCTCCAGCTATTCGAGATATTCATTCGTTAGTCTTCCGTAACCATCTCTGTGTGTATACATCCACCTCCGCAACTCGAAAATATTTCCATCCCCGGACATTTTATTTTTCTTTCACGTTTTCAATATTTTCTGTCTTTTACGTTTTCAATTTTTTGAGTGTCTTTCATTTGAAACTCAAATAATATATTTTCTTTAACTGAAAAGATTCATTTTGTTTAAGCTGGACATACCTACGACACAGCTACTCATAGTTCACATTATTTACGAAATACCATTAATTTTTTTTTCTTTTTTTTTGAAAATGCCATTTTACTCTCTCAACCTTATTATTTTCAAGTATTTACAAGATTGTCATTGCCATCAATACACCAACCACTATGAACAACCAATTTGAAGTTCTTAATGCACCTCAAATTGATTTACACTTCTTCTTTCTATGTTATTATGAACTAAAAACAGCATCTCTTTCACTTTCTCTCCATATTCATCCAAAAATACTAAGAGTTTGATTCTAAATTTTTTATAGTTTATAGAGCCATTGAAGCTTACTATTCTTGATGGGTTACTTTTGTTTGAGATTTTGGGTGCTTAGAGAAGACTTTTGTGTGCTAAACAAGTTATCTCACTGGTTGAAACTATAAAATGGAGATTTTTTTTCTAGATTTGTTCGTCCAGACAACTTCCAGGTAAGTCGTCTGGCTGTAGACGACTTACCTAGAAGTCGTATGGTCAGTGCAGAGGTAAGTTTTTCAATTGAATTTAAAATTATTTTCTCTAGACGACTTACATGTAAGTCGTCCACCTTTACTTGATAAAAAAAAAACTAGAGACGACTTACATGTAAGTCGTCCAATAGAAAATTAAAAAATTAATATTTAGTTTTTTAGACGACTTACATGTAAGTCATTTCAGGTTAGTTTTGCAATTGAAATATTAAAAAAAAAAATTTACTAGACGACTTACACTTAAGTTGTCCAGAAAAAGTCAAAATTTTGACACATTTCGGTCAAATGCAAAACTAATATGTTTCCCCTAGACGACTTACATGTAAGTCGCCTAGAGTTTTTTTTTTATCAAACAAAGATTAAGTCGTCTAGGTTAAAAATCAATTGCGAAACTAACCTAAATGGATGACTTCGTCCAGACGACTTTCGTGGAAGTGGTCTACTTCAATGTTTAATAAACTTTAATTTTCTCTAAACCTGTAAAGATTTTTTAATATTTTTTTTTAATTCATGTATATTAGTCAATATTAGATCTACTGAATGAAATTTATAACTTAATTGGTGATATTTATGAGGTTACCAACATTCATGTTAAATAAAGTTTCTAGCTGATCCGAGAAAACTTATGTGGAAGTCTTCTACACTAGGTTTTAAGTTTTCTACGCTAGTTTTTGAATAACTTGTATTTTTAAGAGTGTTAAGTAACTTCAAGATATGTAAAACTCATATTTTCAAAAAAACAATTCTGCCATAATTTTACTAAATTTGAGTAAGTTTTTCAAACAAACATGTAAACAATGTGATATGCTTGACTAGTTACTATTGTTTGTTTCTATCTCTTAAGTATTATTGATATAGACACTAATGATGATTATTGTTATGAGTTGGAAGAATGGTTAAAATGTTTATCAATACAAGGGTACCAAAATTCTTGTTTATTAGGATGAGAAGAAGACCATTGGAGTTTATTATTGCATATGGGAGATCCAAAGAGGAGAAGAAGGTTATTGAAGTTTATTATTTCATTGATTTGTAAATGTGTAAACACATTGTTAGCACATATATTACAACTTGGAAAACATTATTACTGATTTTACAGAAAATTCACAACTAAATGAGTACACATGCAAATCACAAAACCTACCATAAACAAATCTATTATAGATCATTATATTTTGTTTGTCGGGAAGACTTCCTGGAAGTTGTCTGGAAGACTTCCTGGAGGAAGTCGTCTGGAAGATTTTCTGGAAGTCGTATGGAAGACTTCCTAGAATTTTTCTAGCATATTATATTTTAGAAGACTTCTTATAAGTCTTCCAAAGTCTTATACATATCTGAAAAACATGTATATTAAACCTGGATCTAAAAACCTGCAAAAAAAGATAGATTAGTGAGAAAGACATGAGGCAAAACTGAAAAACTCATATAAAGTTTGGTGTTCTCAAGTCAAAAAGATTAGAGTGGTTTGGAGAGTTTTAGTTTGGGGAAAAGATAAGAACTTTATGCAACATGGGTTACCAAATGAAGAAGAATCAGACATAAAAACTTACCAAAACGCTCAGATCTGTTATGAAAGGGAGAGACTTGGGAGAAGACACCGTCATACTACTTCCTGGAAATCGTCTGGATGACTTCCTGGAAGTCGTCTGGAAACTTACTGAAAATCTTCTAGCACATTATATTTTAGACGACTAACAGGTAAGTCGTCCTAGAAATTTTTCAGATCTGAAAAACCTGCATATCCAAAAACGTTCAAATGGCTTAAAAACAGAGAAAATGAATGGGAGATTAGATAAATCTACCTTTATAGAACACACAAAAATACATATCTAAAATTAATAGATCTGCTTTTAAATGAGTGGATGATGAGAACCATGTGATGAAAAATTTGCAAAATTAAGATAAATTAGTGAGAAAGACATGAGAAAAAACAATAAATTGATATAAAGTTTGGTGTTTACAAGTTCAAATGAATTAGGGAGAAATTGGAGAGTTTTAGAATGATGAACATTATATTTTTGTTGCAGCCCTTTGAGAGGAGGAGAGAGAATGTGTAATTTTTCTTTATATAATGAGACAAAAAATTCAAGTAGGTTAAATATTTTGATTTAGACGACTTACTTGTAAGTCGTCCAAAAGACTTAATTTTTTAGCGGGAAAATAAAATATTTTTAGCGGGAAACTAAAATATTTAGGTGGGAAAATAAATTTTAGGCGGGAATATTAGGATGACTTAAATGTAAGTTGTCTCGTTTAAATTATTCACTAGACGACTTACAAGTTGGTCACCTAGACCCTAAACATAATCCCTAAAATTAATTAACTAACTAAAGATTACATAAAATCAAATTAAACTTAAAAAGTGTTTACTATACAGAAAAATAAACACATATAGGTGAAAATTTAATTTAAAAAAAAAAACCATTCAAGCTTTCCAAAATTCAACCCTAAGAATACATACAATACTACAACATATGTTGTCAAACCCTTAAAACAAAAATTATCACTACTTTCACTCATCTATATTGAAAACTATTCAATTTTATTATAGCTTAATTTACATCACTTAAAACTGTTTATAATTACATGATTTTAATTTTCACTTATCAAAATATTTTTTTTAAATTTAAAAAATATTTTTAAGATCAAGTACATCAGACGACTAAACTGGAAGTCGTCTAGCATCTCAGATGACTTACTGAGGTTATATCTGTAAAAATTACTTCTGTTTTTTTTGTTTGGTCACAAAAGGCTGAATGTAATTTCACAAGACTTTTATGTTAGTTTTGAATTTGATTTATTTTGGATATAAATTTACAATCAAAATCATCTTTTAAGTTATATTTGGCAAATTCTCAATAAATACATATAAATATTAACCGGTTATATTTAGATGAATATCCTGTTTAGATACATAAACTTTGCTGTCACGATACTATGTTAACTACAAAGTTGTTTATATGTATTTAATCAGATTATTTATTAAAGTTTTGAATTTGATTCAAGTTTGTGTATAAATTTACAATCAAAATCATGTTTTAAGTTATATTTGGAAAATTCTCCATAAATACATATAGATATTACCGGTTATATTTAGTTGAATATCCTGTTTAGATACATAAACTTTGCTGTCACAATAACGAAAAAATTATTTATATATATTTAATCAGATTATTTATTACATATCCTGTAATACTAACTAATTAATATATAAAATTAGGATTATAGAACACCATTGCTATATAATTTTCAATATTACTGGATTATCTTTTATTATTCAAATATAATATATATTTTTTCAGATGCGATTTAGTATAAATAATTTAGTTAGTTAGATATAATCGGTTATAATTAAAAAAAGAAACATGTATAACATCAATGATCCATATATATATATATATATATATATATATATATATATATATATATATATATATATATATATATATATATATATATATATATATATATATATATATATATATATATATATAT
>CAKOAT010541820.1:397734-420765 GCA_932364175.1 Eruca vesicaria subsp. sativa
TATGATAATGTTATTTTATTACCAAATTATACGTTTTCTGATCCTTTTTCTGTCAATTTCTTAAAACCTCACGTGTACATTTTCATACATACATTTTTTTACTCCTCACACTTTATGGACAAGATATTTTCCAGATATTTAGAGTACAGGGATTTTTAAAAGGGTTTTAGGTTGTGGGCCCTACATTTTTTAAAAAAACCGGCCCCCAAAATTACCGTTTATGAGTCGATTTTCGTAAATTTTTTTATTGTTTGCGACTCTATCGATACATGACGATCCACGATTTGTGCATTTTTTAATTTTTTCTTTTCTTTTAATAAGACAAAAAAAAATCTTCATTTTAGAAATTTTTTTCTTGGATTTCAGGAATAATCATGGTCTTAATATATTAAGCCAGAGTCTATAACATAACTTTATCATTTGGGAGTATAGGGCAATAGCTTCAGATCATGCCTAGTAATTAACTATATTTGCAAATATTTTCAAATTGTGCATACATCCGCAATTACCTAGTTATTTTTGTATATTTACCTAAATGAGGTTTCAATAAAATATTTTTAGTTATTTTCTCTTTGTAAGTTTTTTAATGAAAAATATTATTTTAAGATTATTTGAAAAATTACCCTATTTAATAAAACAATTGTAATCTTTTGTATACAATAAAGAAACAAGAAAAATTGCTGCATGTTATTATGGGAGTGATTTGAGCAATTTGCGTTCCATTTAATATATATCATACGTGAGTCTTGTCTTGGTTCTGAAACAAAATTATTCTTTGTTTTGAAAAAACTTTTCACGATTCAATTATTTGTTTTCGTAATAAACGAATTTGGAAGGGAAAGACTGAATATTGAGATTCATGGCAGATATAATTTGACTTAAAACAAAAATCAAACACACAAATTTGGTGACACACTCTTTGACAAGTTTGTTGACGCAGGCTATAAATATAGATTGGTAAAATTAAAAATAGTAGGAGAACGCAGAGAGAATTAGAAAGCATGACACAGACAATTATATTACCTAGAGTTCAGTTAGAATGGGTACGTCTCGGACTGACAAGAAGCAATCCAGTATAACTTTGGAATAAAATTTAAATTGTTGTAAAAGTATAGGAGAATGGTTGTGTTGTCTATTAATTATAAAACATAGATACCCTTATATATGTGTTTACAAGATAAATAAATGAAAAAAGTATAAATTCTAAACCAGCTAAAAAAATGAAATAATACAAATCATAATCCCACATGGAAAAAGAAAATGTTTTATGGCAATCCACAATATGGTTTATAACACTCCCTTTGGATGTCATAACCATTAGAGCTTGTAATATGCTTTGATTGTTGCCTCATTAAAACATTTCCAGGAAAAATTCAAAAACCCAATGGGATAAAATCTGGGTAAAACCATGGATAAGAAAAAAGAGTACAACACGTATTATTTTCCCTGTTTGGAACCTCATTGAAGATCTTTAAGGCGACACATTCCTATCTGATGCATAAGCTTCTTGAATGTAGAGGTTGGAAGTGACTTGGTGAATAAGTCTGTTGAATTATCATTTGAACGGACTTGGAGTCCTTGGACCCCTCCTGCCTTCTACAACTCGTGGGTGAAGAAATACTTTGGCATGATGTGTTTCGTCCTATCTCCTTTGATGTATCCATCTGTATTTTCCTCATACATAATGGCTTGATCTTCTGCGTCCATGGCCATCCCACAATCTGCTCGGATGTGTTGAGTCATTGACCTCAACCACATATGCACACGAATTTTGGCTGATGTTGCTGTGATGGTTTGTTTCATGGATTGCCAAGATACCACTATGTGTAAAAACATAACATGTCTGAGATCTGGTAGATAACATGCATCAGCAAAACCAATTAACCCCTCTTTGCGCTGGTCAGTATAAAATAAACCTAAGTTTTCAAAAAAAATTATGAAGATACATGGACTGATTGGGTCATTCTTATAGTCCTCTTTCACTAAGTATTCATTTAGTCTATTATACTATATGCAGATTCTTTGTTTCAGTCCATAAATAGATTTGTTCAGCTTTATACAATGATGTTTTCTTATCTTTGAGCTCAATACCTTATGCTACTTTCATGTATATCTCATTATCCAGTGGACCATATAAGTATGCTACTACATGCAAAACTAATTCTCTCAGACCAATTAAAATCCGAAATGTAGTAGCATCCACAAACAAGAGAGTATATCTCCTCATAATATATTCCTGATCTCTGTGAGAATCCTTATGCAACAACTCGTGCTTGAATGCTGTAAGTAGAAACATACACAACTAGACCATGTGATTTTATGTTCTACATCTCACGATTTCTCCTTTCATTTCTCTTCTTTACAAAGATCCATTTATATTCCACAGATTTTATATCATAGGGCATTCTAATTATAAGACCAAATACGCCACCTTTCTTAGATTATTTAACATTTTTATCTAATCAACTCTGTTCTACGAGTGTGCACTCTTATATTGACGTGGGTTCATGATCCTCGTTTATATCCATAAGTTCAAGTGCTATCTTGTATGTAAATAAATTATCTTATGTCGCCATTTTTTATGTGTTCCATTATGTTCCAGACATGATATAATCTATTTAGATTTCATTATTATCAGTACCCTGCAGCTTGGCGTCCCAAGCCACATAGTTTGATATCTTAGAGCCGTTCGGCTTATCTCAAAGTCTGGGATGGTTTCCTCGACCTCGGATTTATTATCATTCTCTGCACCTTTCTTTTATTTCCGAGGATTCTTATCTTTGGAACCTATTTGTCTACCACATTTTCATACGCTGTCTAGACTCTGTAGAAACTTGACTGTGTCTCTCTTAGACATCAAATTCAAATTTGGTGCATTTCAAGCTGGTATATATGACTTAGTCATTCTTTTCGGGTCGGCAAATGTGTCTGCCATTTGATTAGCTAGCTTTTGTAAATGTATAATTATTTAGACGTCTAATTCACATTCTTTAGTCTGAGGATCTTGCCAAGACAATGATGGTTGATTCCATTTTATTTCTTTTACCAGCGTATAATTTTTTCCCCCTAATGTTGGATAGTCAGATTCATTAAACTTGCAATCTGTGTACTTGGCCTTTAAATAGATCACCCAATAGTCGGCTCTATGTATTTTATTATCGTCTAGGTATTTTATTATCGTGGGAGATTCATATCTAACATATATCCCCATCCTCCTTTGAGGTCCCATCTTAGTTCTCTGTGGTGGAGCAATTAGTATATAGACGGCACATCCAAAAGTTTTAGGTGCCATCTTAGTTCTCAGTGGTGGAGCAATTAGTATATAGACGGCACATCCAAAAGTCTTACGATGAGATATGTATGGCTTTTTGACTCGTTAATATTCATGATGGGGAATATCTATGCTCACTAGATGGCCTGATGCGTATTAACTTAGATGCATAAAAATTTTGTGTGGCCCAAGGTGTGATTGGGAGTTTTGACCTCATAAGTAATGGTCTAGTAATCAGCTGTATGCGTTTAAAAGATTCTGAGTATGAATTGGTGTCCACTCCAGTCAAGAATGGGAGCTTCACGGAATTGTCCACACTTACCCCCATGGACATACCATAATCATTTAAACGCTTAGGACATGTATTCACCAGTATTACCTAGACGTATAGTTTTTAAAGAAAAACTGAAAATGGGCTCTTAGCCGTTTTACTAGTGATGGGCTAATGAGTTTCCCTTGTGTACATGCTACACACGTGAGATTCTTTGGGATAACTCTTCTTCCTTTCAATGTGTGCCCTTTTAAATATCAATTTTTGAATCATGTTTGAACCAGGATGGCCAATCCGCTCATGCCATAAAGTGAATATTTCATGGGCTTCTAGCCTCTATCATACTGATCTTGGCATAGTAAAGATGAGTAGAGAATCCATGTATAGTCTTGACCATTTTTCTATGGTTTTGGGCAAATTTTACATATCTGAAGGAACTCTTTGTTTCCTTTTCCCATTGTTTCAATATGGAAACCATTCATTCTTATATCTTTAAAATTCAATGCGCTTTTCTTGGGTGAATATAAAGCATCAAATACCTCTAGATGTGTGCCCTTTAGGAAACAATGCACAGTCCTGGCCGTAGCCCTTTATTGGACTGACTATACCCACAAATATATTGGTGTAGACTTTAAGTCTTAAAAATCATGCATTTGTTTTATTAAATTTAACTCAGACAAGGCAATAGTAATAAAAATAAATTCACAAGAGGTAATACAACGAAAACATAAATCAAAGCAAACACAAAAGAAGTATGTCGAAATCAACTTATTCTTTTAAACAATCAGATATTTCATATTCCATAAGATCATTTTGATCATGGTCAGAGTCATTTTCGCCATCTGGGTGGACCAAATGGGCTTCTGGATTCTTACCTTTCTGACTCTCTTAATAGAGGTCACAAAATGTATGGGAGTCCTACCTTTCTTAGTCCAATGATTCCCCATTCCACATCTATGGCACACTGATTTGGTCGAGTGTGGTGGTTTAGAAATACCACGCCCTTGTCCTCTGCCTCAACCACGGCCAAAGGTGGTTTGATTCCCACGGCCTCTTCCATAGTGGTTTCCATGGCCAAAAGAATTGTGGTGGCCGCGGCCACGTCGTCTCCATCCACCACGGCCATAGCCGTGTGGTCTATCACTCTGGACGTGGTACTTTCTCTAGATTCTTTCTTTACCTCTGCAGCCTTATTGGCTTCAGTTAATGGGGTTGATCCAGGTTATTTTCTCACCACATTGTTTCAATTTAGAAACTATCTTAATAGAGCTGATTTATACTCTTCCACATATTTAAAGTCCTGGAATATGAGATTCCTCCAATCATACATAGTCTTTGGTAATAACACCATTCTTTGGTGACCATATCTCATTTTTTTTAATTATGTCCAAAGGTCTAGAGGATTCTCAATAGTTAGATAATGATCCTTGAGACTCTCAGCAAGATGATGGCGAATAATCATTATTACCATGTATATATTTCTTTCACTTGCATTATTGTCCTCGATGATACATTCACTGAGGCCCTTTGATTTCAGGACAATCTTTGTGTCTAATTCCCATTGTAAATAATTATTTTAGGGCTGTAAAGTCTAAATTATTGATTTTCGACATCTGAAATCATATATCACTCAATTTTAGGTCTCATAGATAATAAAATTCATGCGTCCATATTAACATGTAAACATTGTAATCCTGACGCAATTTCTATATGTAAACAAGCCACGATGATATAACTCAAACAAGCCTAGCATACGATCAATGTCTATATGTTTTCATGTGGCCAAGGTGGTACATGATGCAAGTCAATCTTAGCATTACGTGGTCTAACATGTACATATGAATGATGCAAACAAGCCTAGCAGTACGGATTCTAAAATGTACAGGAGTGGAACCATATAATCTCAAAACAATCTTATCAATTTATGCGAAGATGATGCAAAAATCATGTGGCCTTAATGAAGACAATCAATCGGATTCAATACGTCCATATTCAATTTAGTATTTAGTATCGATTTCATTCATGAGACTAGCAATCTGATATATCAATCTAGCAAGCAATCTTAAACCTCAAAAACACTCAATTTGGATCAATTAATTAAAGCCTTCATTCGGACTAATAATATGCAATGCGCAGATTATGGCTTTAGGGTTTCGATCAAAAAATAGGGTTTCAATCATGAAAAACAATCAATCTAGTAAAAAACCCTAGCTCTCAAAACAATCATTCAATAAGATCAATCAATATCAATATGCGATTAGGATTTAGGGTTTCAAAACGGATCTAGCAAATTAGGGTTTAAGATCGGGCCAATCAAAACAAAAAATCTCAATCCTTAAAGGCAACCAATAAATTAATCGAATCAAACAATAAAAAACAATTTAGGGTTTCAAGGTTTCAAGGTTTCATGCATTGTATGCATTATGCATACATGCGGTTAAGGGTTTTGATTTAGGGATTCGATTTTAGGGATTCAAAACATCAGGTTTCGATTAGGGTTTTAGATTTGATCATTAGGTTTAGGGTTAGGTTTAAACAATCAATCGGATAAAATTGAGCATGTTTTAGGTTTAAGGTTTTAGATTAGAACATGCAATCGGATCAATCAATTATGGTTTCGGAGATTTAGGGTTTTAGGGTTTCAAATCTCATGCATAACATGCAATATGCATATATGCGGCCGATTAAGGTTTCGGGGTTTGATCATTAGGCTTTTAGGGTTTTGATTTCTTTTAGGGTTTCAGATTTACCTTAACCTCCAATGGGTTGAATAGACTATGAGTCAAGAGATTGGCCGGACGGTGAGATCTTTACCACGAACACAAGCTGGACGGCTGTTAGATCAGGCTAGGGTTTCTGGATGTGCGGTCGTTGAACAAGAATTAGGGTTTTCACCATCTAGGGTTTTTTGGGTTTTGGTCGGATGATTTAGTGGCTCAGGGTTTTAGAGTTTCGTGCTGATAACGTGTTGTAAAAGTATGGGAGAATGGTTGTGTTGTCTATTGATCATAAAACATAGGTGCCCTTATATATGGGATTACAAGACAGGTTAATGGGAAAAGTACAAATCCTAAACCAACTAGGAAAAGGAAATAGTACAAATCATAATAGCACATGGAAAAGGAAAGTGGTTTATGGCAATCCAATATGACATAAATCACATTTTTCTCTCTCAATCTTACAACTCGGCTTATTTAGTGTGTAGAGATGAGCCAACATGAGCTCCTTATATATAGAGATTCATTTATTATTAACCTAGTTGGATTAGAGTTCTTACCCTTTTTCAAAAACTAATTAGAAATATTTCTAAAATTACTTTCCTCTTCCATAAACTATGAAAGTAATAGTTATTTCTAATATGACTTACTTGTCTTAGTTTGAATTAAAAATAAAAACCACAAATTCGTTGACAAACTGGTCGATATAGGTTAGAGAATATAGGTGTGTGGAATTACAAAAAAAATAAAATAAGAACGCACAAATAACTAGAAGATAAACATATTGAATTGTTTTCCTAAAGCTTATCAGCACTTGGATGGGTTGAGCTTCATATTGTATTTCCTCAATGTGGAGAATGCTTACTGTAGATGTGTTATGTGATCTTTTGCCTTGAGTGATTTGATGAGGATATCGTCTATGTAAACTTACATGGTCTGGCGTATATGTTATGCAAACTTCATATTTACCAGTCTTTGGTAGGTGGAGACAACATTCTTTAAGATAAAAGGCATAACCTTATAGCAGCAGAAGCCCCTAGACGTTATGAATGAAGTCTTACCTGGAGAAAGCATCCATGAAGCTCATCAGCTGGTCTCATGTCATTGAGTCGACTAGCTTGTCAATATGTGGTAGGGGAAAAGGATCCTTTGGGCATGACTTGTTCAGGTTGGTGAAGTCTATGCAGACTCATCATTTCCGTTCTTCCTACGGACCACTACAAAGTTGACTTGCCATTCCGTGTATTGCACCTCTTATGAACCTGGTATCCAATAATTTTATAACTTCATTGTTGATGAAGGGATCCCATTCTAAAGTGATTTCCTTCCTTTTTGCCTCATTGATTGGTGTAGAGGGTCGACATGAAGCTTGTTAATAATTATTTATGAGTCTAGCATATCAACATAGTATTAGGCAAAACAGTCAGAGTTAGACTGAAGGAAATCTATTAATCTCTGCCTCAGACTTTTTTGTAGTTTGTAACCTACTTTGAGATTCCTGCTTGAATCTTACTCTATAAAAAAGACTTTACTGAGTTCTTCAAGCTCTGGCTCTTTTATGTTCGGAGCTGGAGACTTTTGCTGTAACTACAATAAGATTTTGGTCTTGCCTTTGAGGACTGTTTGGTAGCAAGAGCGGGAGTTTTCCTGATCTCATTTTATTTCTTTGAAACCTAAAATGTATGAAATTTAACTACCTGATGGAGGGTAGAAGGTGATTCCACGACATGGTTCCAGGGCATCCCTATAAAATATTGTAGGAATAGGCACGCATAACTTCTCCTACATGTTTATTCGACCTCACCGTTGAACACTATGAGTGGCGTGACTTTACGGGTCAAGGTGTCTTTTCCAATCATAAATCGTTGTATGCAGCCAGAAAATCATATTGGTGGAGCTCCTATTATCAACTAGTATCCTCTTCACCAACAAAATTGCCAACGTGAGAGACATGCTCAGGGCGTCATGGTGAGGACCCAGAACTTTCTACTGCTCTTTTGATGTAAGCTTATTTCATCAGTCCTCAGGAGCATGCATTTTGCATTCTTGGTGTCTTGGCCATTCTTGGCACTTCTAGTGCTTTTCCTGACAATTTCATGGGTGGTGTCACTAATTTCTTTGGAGCCCCCATATATTACGTTGATTACCCTATCGTGTCAAGGTGATGAGGCGGGAGTGATTCTGGCCAGATGGTTGTTCCCCTCTTTGTTGTTAAAGAGATTATTTTCCTTGTGGAAAAGAATTTCCTGAGGTATCCTTTCTTTAGTAGCTCGTTGACTTCCATCTACAGTAAGATACAATCTTCAGTTTTTTTATTAATGTTCTTTATCGAATGCACACCACCGGTTTGGATTCCAAAATGTTTATGGTGCTTTCATCTTTTGAGGAAACTTGACCTGTAGACCCATCAACCTCTGAACGTTGACCAATTCCGATATCGAGATGGAGAGATTGGAGATGTCTAGCCACATTGGCACTGCCATTCCTTCAGATTTTTCTATTAGATTGTGGTATCTACCACAATTCCAGCCTCATGCCTCTTTTCCAGGCTTGTGATAGGGTTTGTTTGTCACTTTATCATTTCTCTTTCCCTTTGATTTATGCTTTTGGGAATGTTTGGATTGACACACTGAAACTTCTTCCCATTTTGAATTAGCCCATACTCGGGACAATACATCCTCCATGGTTTTGCATTGGTATTTGGTCCCCATAGGGTAGCAGATCTCTCTTGAAAACGGAAATGGATAGTGAGGTGTTACATCTAGAGATAGATACCTCTTTCTGGTTGAAGCGTGCTATGTTGCTACATAGTGGTTTGGATCGATGATGTAGGATCTTGTAAAGATTGTCGGTCGTCTTTCCTACATTCATGCTACTCGCGTACGTAGATTGATGTACCATCGCAGGGTGGATCAGGTCAGATTTTAGCCAAAACCCTTGCACATGATAGCTTCTTGGAGTCTTTTTAGATGATTATAGTAAGCATTCATTGTTTGTACTGAGTCACGTGGTTATACAGATCACTGATTCCATCATACATTCTCATGTTTGAAAAAGATAATTAATTTTGCATATCTATCAAGGAGATCTCGTCTGCAAAAAAAAAGTAACCGCGTAGGAAGCGGGTGCGCTTCTCCTGTTAAAAGGGGGAAAACCATGAAATCTTTCTATACACGCTGGACCATTCAATTTTTTTGGAAAATACATCTTCCAAGTAAGGCATCTCTTTCGAGTTCTTTGTAGCTGCTACTTCATGCATCTCATTATCAGAATCCGTGTCTGCTAGGTTTTCTTCTGAAATCGTGTTTGCCCGGTTCACATAGATGATAATGGTCCCTCCACAGGTTCTCCATTCAGTTCATCGGACTTCGTTGTCTCTATCAACTGGATTCTCTAAGGGCTGCATAAGTCGAATATGAGTTCAAACATGCGTCGCTTTTTTCAGCGGTATTGAGGGCTCAGTCCCCTTCTTAGAGAACTAGGTTCTCTGCTTTGATCTATGATAGCTGATGGACGCTCTGCTCCAATTTCTTGGATTATTCTTCCATCCTATCTTTAAAGGCTAGGAATCCGAGATAAGCATGGGGTTATCCGTAGAGGAGTTGGTTTTCCAGGATAGGTGCATTTTGTTAATTCTCCTTTCCATGGCTGCGAGCAAGGATCGTAACTTGGTTTTGACCTTGGTGGCCAAAGGTTGCTCGATATACTCACTTTTTGTAATTATCACGTAGTCCTTGTTACCCTTTATTTTAGGGCCAAACTGTTATGATAAGTTTATGCATGGTTCTTCATGATATTACAAAATAAGAAGTAAGTAATGTAATACAGGATTCAGTGATCAAATATAAGTTTTATTGGTCAAGAGAGTCGGGATTACAATGTGTTGCTTGAAAATCTAGTTTTACATCCTAACTCTATAGTTAAAGCCTTGAATATTCTATATATTTTTCTGAAGTTTTGGATCCCCTTTTATAGGTCATCGTTACTCAAGGATTATGTTGGATCCTTTCATATCTTAAAACATGAAAATATATTATTTTAGTATAAAATTTTCATTTTACCTAGAAGCAGGAGGAAAATCCAGCATTTAAACCGAAAGTTGGCATCCTGCTTACAAAAAATGACTTTCTTGGATTAATTTTTACAAAAGATAATTATAAGAGAATTATGTTCACATGCACGGACAATGCTTAGTTTTTTTCTTGGTCAAATGGACAAAATGCCTCGTTATTTTTATTTCTTAAATATGAAAACTGTGGTTGTTAAAACTAGGGAAAATTGAAAAATTAGGACACTCTCAACTTGGATTTGTTCCTATAAGACTTTTAGAAGATTTTTTGGGAAAATAGGATTTTCAAATCTGTTAATACCATAATACCCTTTCAATTAAGGAGAATTATAAATTTAAATTATAAATAAAACAAAACAAAAAAAAAACAAGAATAGGGACACAAAGTACAAAGGAGAAATAGATAACCCTAATTTTGTTTTACATCATCTTCTCCGCCGAGCTCTCTCCCATGGCGATTCTGCCTTCTCTCTGACATAATTATGTGACAATTAAACACATACTCGTACACGAAGAACACATTATGTATCAAGGTGACTCATGATTCAACACACCCGAGGATCAAAACTGATTCAAAGAGAAATATTTGATTATTTTTGGTTCGGTTCTATTATCTGGGATCGGGATCGAACGATCTAAAATAGAGATCGATCGATCTATGATAGATTGATCGGTGAAGATCGACTGAACTGGACAAGGTCGATCAGTTTATAATCCGTACTTTTTTATGTTTTTGTTTAATCATCGAGATCGACCGTCGGGATCGACCGAATCTTTCTGGGATCGATCGATTCCGTGAGGAAGAGAGAAAATCATGGACAAAATATTCTCTAAGATATTTAGGAAACATCTTCAACCGAATATGGAAGTTTCCATATTTTATGGATTACCTAGAATATGTATACTACCTAAGGCAGAACACAGTAGAAAAGTTGGGAAACATATTCTTTCTCAAGTGTCACATAAGGTAACATACTGATAATGTTATCAATACTACCTTGGTTAGAATAGACAAGAAATGTTATATTACGTTTCATACCTCGGGTCTATCTAGCAAGAACACCAAGTATATGATTTCTAAACTGAGTAGATAACCTGAACGAGTATTCTATCTGTAGCTAGAAGATAAAATAAAATATGATTCCACTTTTAAAAAATAAAAACTTAAACATATATGTTGTCATACTTATGTTTTCTAACCTTCTCATATTTTTTTCTATTTTTCAAAATTAGTCTACAATTTTTTTCATTAATAAAGGGTAAAACATGTCCAAAATTGCCAAAAGTATGAGAAATCCTATATGGACAAATAAAAGTTCAAAGTGTCATAATTTTCCAATTTTCCCAAACTATTCACTACATAGTTTTTAATAAAATTTAAGGTGTATAATACTATTTTTGGTGCATACCTTGTTGGTCTATGTTGGTTTCATTTATTCGTTGTTTTAAAATAACTTACCTGAACTTATAATAAGATATATATCATAATTTATATTGATGTATTTATATTCTAATTAAATATAAACACATAAATAATATGAATTTTTAGTAGTTTTTTAAAAGTATATAGACACATCTAGATTATGACACAGATTTCTTTGAATATAAAGTTATAAATTATAAAATGTAATTTAGATTTATTTTTATAAAATGTATTTTCATGCGATATCGCGCGGATTCCTTACCTAGTCTAAATAATTATATTATAGAAAAACTGAATCGAACAATACTTGAGCATTTAAGTTTTTATTTATTTAAAGATGAAATCAACTGATTCCACGTTGAAATCAGAATTTTAAGAAATTGAAAATAAGACCGTTCATATTGGAAAATCCTCCGTTAAATATTTGAATGGCCATTCCGTCAAATGGAGGAGTTTAAGGAATATAAACTATATAATCTTGTATTGCATTGTATTATATCTAAACAAACCCCAATATTATTGTAAAATATAAGGCTATAATACATGTTTAAGGACCGGTTAACCGGAACATCTGCAAATCATATAACTAGAAACCCACTGGTTTTTTTTTCTTTTTGTTACTGAACCCCACTGGTTAATATGTATATATATACATATAATGTTCTTATTTTCTACAGCTTGCTCCACTGCAAAATCACCGATGGATGTTTCAAATGGTTTATCGCTAATCAAATTGGTCTCTTGTCACATACCAGTTGATGGTGTTCATTATCAGCGATACAAAGAACCTCTATACGAGGGACTCCAGTAGTCAGTTGCACTGTTATCGTGGTATGCAATTGGGGTGCAAGAAATAGGAACCAAACAAAGGCCTCTACTCTTTAGGTCTAAATGTTTTGGTCCTCTTTTGTTGTGCTCTTCTCTGTCCCATCCTCCCCATGGATCCTAAAACCAAGCATATACCATTATAATTGACTAACAAAACAGATTTCTCTATGAAAAATGTAATTAGCCAAATATCTATTGAAAATCATATTTAAAGTATACAAACACCTTTTTCTCCTTAAAGCGTTACCTTAATTGATGAATTCTTCATGTAAGGAGTGCTAAGCAGCTGCATGATCGTAAGCAGGCCAACCAAATGATCAATTAAGATAATTAATTGTAGGCTTGCATGTGTATGCAACAATCATCATTTATGTACGTGTAAAAAAAAAATAGTTTGTTCTTCAAAACTGTATGACACTGTCATAGCTGTAATGGTTACTTGCATTTAAATAGAAAGCCATTTTTCAAAAAAAAAAAAAAATAGTTTACCTTTACTTGCTCTTGATAAAAATTTATGTAAGTGATGGCCTCTTGTAGCACAGAAGCAGTATCTGTCTAAAAGATTTTCAAAACAACATTAAATTAACTTCCATGTATTCACAAAAAGGAACGTTAAACCAAGGAGCAATACATATAAGAAAATGAAAACTAAAAGGAAAAAAATGAATAGGCCCTTTTTGTAGTACCTTTCCAAAGGGAGACACAATCTGCTGTAGAGTCGTGATCTTGTCCCGAAGCTTGGCTTTCGGTAATTCCTGCCATTTTTTTCGAATATGTAAAGTAAAGTACGTAGCAAAAAAATAATAATAATGTAAAGTAATCTCACTTTTGTATATTTATTTAAACCAATTTTTTATTTAAACCAATATTAATTTCATTTAAAAACCACATTTTCCATAAAAGATCATTATTCTATACTTTCTTTTATTCTATACTTTGGGAAAATATAGTAGAGAGACTAGTTACTGATTGTTATCTTATGTTCCAATATAAAATTTTCATTCAAACAATAATTTCGAAAGTTCTTATAAAAAATAGTCGTCAGTATTTGTCAACGTATTTTTTTCCGACTGTCAACGTATAGTTTTACTCTTGACGTAGATTAACTTGTTATATAGTTAACGCAAAAGAAATCTCACTATCTTTTTGCATTATTAAGGTATACGTACTTGGGTGCACGCACAAATTAACATAACTATATTGTGTAAATTGATCACCTTATCCGGCGAGAGTGTGGAATCGCGGCCGCACTTGGCCTTCTTAGATACCTCATCGGAGACTTCATCACATCTTTTCTTCTTCCCGTTGTTTGTTGATCCCAACCTCACAGTTGCCTGCGAAAATAGCTTCCATGTTCGTGGTTAGCTTTCTGTGCATAGACTCTAATTGGCAATTTAGCATAGTGCATGTGCTAGATTATTGTGTGGTACTTAATTAGGTTTGCGAGCAATGAAATCTTATGGTGAATTTGACTAAAAGCATGCAAATATAGCAGAAAAAAAAAGATAAAGAAGGAAAATAATTTACAAGTACCACAAAATTTCTGTTAAGGAATTATTTCTAAGATTAAAGCTGCAAAGGAGATATCAAAACATTAAGTCCATTGTAAACTCTATCGTTTAAGCGAATTAGTAAATTAAATACGCTAGTGCTAATGACAAAAATCAGGGAAGCAAACCACATATTTGATGATATAAACATAATTAATGGTGTATGCGTACCAGTGATGCCGTTTGATGCTCTTTCTTGTTTAACTCAGATAAGTTTAAGGGCTTAAAGCATGGCTTAAACGAGGGATTAATATCCGTTAATGGCCGGCTTAGCCTTATATCAAGGAAACTCCTGGAACTTTCTATAGCATCATGAAACAGCGAAGCACCACCACTTAACCCATTATTGTAACAAAGATCTTCCTCATTTTTCACTTCCAACGCTTGTCTGTACATAGAAACGTCTTCGTTTGTCTGATCAAAGTGATGATGAAGGTTATGGTTCATGTCGGGATTATTTGGTGGCGCAAGCGACCAGTGTTTGCCTACGAGATCCGTCAACTTTGACAGCCTTTGTTCACTACTTTGATCGTACCTTACTTGGTTTGTGTCGTAGATCCAACCGTTACCGTTAGCGTTATCGCAGACTGGCTCAAAAGGCAATTCTGATGTTGTCGATGAATTATTTCTTGACGATGTTATGTGATTATGATGATGATGATCCAGCATTTGATCTCCTAAGATTCTACCAGGTCTGTCCATTTATAATCATCATAATTCATCAACGTCTGTATAAATTACAAAACTTAGGGACATATGGTTTTGGATTGTATTTCCTTACACTTTTTAATGAATTTATGTGTAGTTTATATGCTATATTGTTTTTACTTTAAAAATAAAAAACACTAGAGTATATTTTAAAAAATTGTAAGTAGTTTTTGGAATTTGTAAACCGTATACAAATAGTTTAGAATAAGCTTCAACTTTTTTTGTTTAATACCAATAAACTACATCTTCGAGTGGCCAATAATAAAAGATAATCATAGGTGCAAAATTATAGGCATACCCTCACCAATCAAACGTTAAATCATTTGTTGGGGAACAATAATTCAAAAGAGCTACTATTTTACTTTCGTAAACCAACTTTTAGACCTCTCTTTTGTTTCTAATGCTCTTTTCTTTTGTTTTTCAGGTTTGAAAGCATTCGTTTTTTAACTTTAAAAAAAAAACATCTTAGAAAAAAAAATGGCAATACCAAGTAGACGATATCATTATGGAGTGGAACGTAAAGCTAAACCTAAACTAACTTTGAATCTACAGAAACGTTGTGTAAATTGCAAGTAAGAACACAGAACTAAAAGATGCCAAATACGTACGCAGAGAGACACGAATACACGTATGAATACTTACAAGTAGGCAAGACTCCATAGGTGATTATTAGAAGAGACGACGTGGTCACGATGCAACTCATTGGAGGTGGAAGCAGGGTGATCCGGAGCCGAGAGAGAATGACGATTGGGTGATTCAACGGTTAGGTCAAAACGATTTGAAGTGTTTACCGTTGAGATCGAGAGATTGTCTCCTTCACAGCTTGCGTTTGCGTTTGAGCTATTATTATTGTTACCGTTACTATTCTTATGGTAAAAAGAAGTTGAAATGGAGCTTGCATGATCATTATGATGATGTTGAACATCTTCCCACCATGACGAGCTTGGAGTACATTCTTCCCGTATCATTTTATTTTCTTCAAGCTTTTTTGTTGTTGTTGTTGTTGGTTAAGAGTCTAGAGGATATGCTAATTAGAGAATATAAAGTGTATATGAATATGATACGATCGGTGGTGGTGACAATATAAAATGCGAGTGGGGTATGTCCACTAAGATACACTTAATATTATATACAGATTTATAGAAATGTCTTTAAGCCACCGAAGAAGTGCTATATGCGGTCTGCGTAAGATCGTACGTCAATTGAAGATGTATTGACCTCCTCTACATGAACTTGTCACATTTTTGAAGGTTACTGGACTTTTCACAGTTATAACTCCATAGAAACTACTATAATGTATATATAGTACGAATAAAATTTTGGGCTCTAATCCGACATTGGTTACTCAACTGGTAAATCAGATGGCCATCCAAGGATATACAGTGACTTCATGGTCAACAGTTCGACCAATTAAGACAGGAAAGAAAACAAAATACCCACTTCAACAGCTTTTAATCCAAAAAAACTTGCTAAAATCTATAAAAAGTTTGGAGCCAGATAGTGTTCCTGAACATGTTTTCTTGTGAGAGAGAGACACTTTCAAAAGCTATATGCCAAGATCAGACTTGATATTTAGTCCAACTTATAAACGTCAACCGTATACTCCCAAGACACGCCTTCACCACAGTAAGAACTAAGAACTATCCTGCTGCAACCTATAAACATGTTTATTTTAAGTTTTATTAAGTGTATACGTGCGCATGTTAATATTACTTATACACTTGATAAGTTTATTAACACTCACAAGCTGTAAATTCTTTTAAGTTTACTCCGAGTGAAGCCAATTATTTGGCTGATTCCTTGCTACACTGGTTTTGACCAACTCTTATTATTTTGCTCTCCAGCTTTAATAAAGATGTTCTTTTCCCGATGGAAAGTTAAGAAAATGAATTGATTGACAACTAGTTTTCAGATGATGAAACTAGAACATACATGGTATTTTATCTGTGTAAAATTAAGGAACTTGAGATGATATTTATAGACAAAACAAAAAAGAAAATACCAAGACTCAAATGATAAATGATTTAGAGGCGAAGACCACAAATATGTTGATTGGTTTGTACGTGCATGTCGTCCTAATACCATTCTCAAGAGTTGAGCTTCTCATAATAATGAGAAATAACAAGAGTTAACAATAGACCTAGGGCGAAGGACGAGGTGTATCGCGTATAGTGGGCAATAGGGTTTAATTATTTTGCTTATTTATCGGTGTCCAATTATTACAAAAGTAGGCACATGATGCCAAAATTAATAATTTAAACTAACACGGATATGCTAATTAAAAATACGAGCGTGATTATTGATTAATACGTTATTATCTTTTGAGAAAAAGATTATTATCTTTTTTCATAACCAAAAGTAAGGGGTAATATTGAATATTAATGTATAGTTTGTGAGGTTTCAATTCACCGAACAAGGAAGCACCCATCTTTCTTGTTTTACCACACGTCCATGTAATTGTTCATACATATCATGATAACACATGTATGAACAATAAATATTAATGTTTTGAAAGGAAAAGGAGGGAAACACATGGAGATAGCCACGGTAACTTGGTTTGCAACAAGAGAAAAGATAGTCATCCTCTTTCACTGTCTAAAGAGAATTCAAACACTAGATCAAAGGCTCACATTTATTGTAAACGTGTTTTTGAAATGAATAATTTTAACATATACATGTCTGGTGAAGTACAACTAAAATAGCTTATTTGTATTAGATTGGTTGTCCAACATACTGCTATTTTAACTACACAACATGATCGAGTAGTACAGCGGGAAGGTGCTAAGCGCTCCGGATTCAAAATATACTATGACATATGTATCCATTGCAAACAACTAGATCAGTCGTACTGGTAGATAGACCCCAAAGATATTATTTGGCTGGAATCTGGTTTGCCGAATACCCAAATTATCGGAAAAAAAATAAAGAAAACATACTGTTATTTATCTATACAAGTCACGAGTAGGGATGGACACAAGCCGAGTATCTGGTAATTTCGATATACTTAGTACTCGGCTTGGCTCGTACGAGTATTCAAATTTTGGACATGTACTTAGTTTGTTAAAAACGAGTACTTGCAGTTTCAAGTACTCGCAAAAATTTGATGGATTTGCACTTGCCTTGTTTTATTATTTGTTATTTGTGACTTTTTTACAAATTACTTGATAACTATTGGTAAATTATTTGATAATTAGTTTAAATTTAAAGGTAAATAAATTCTTATATATAAATAATATGTCATTGTTTTCATTTTGTCATTATTTTTTCTGATTTTTAGTCATTTGTGAAATAGATTATATTAAGAAGGAAAAATGATTGTCAGCTATCTGAAGTATTGTACATGGCTGACCATGCAAAGTAAAGAAATGCACACTCAACAACACGAGGTATATGATATGCATACTAACATCCATGAACTTTATGTTGTTATGTACGCAACATCACAAGATCAATTATTCTAATTATATCACAAGACTAATTACATTAATAAAAAATATAATAGAAAAAAAAATTTAAGATATGGAAAATCTTTTTTACTTGATTTTTTTATTATTAAGAATAATTTTATTTTAAAAAAGTTTTATACATTAATATTAAAATTAATGTTATTTAAAAAAATAACTTTATCTTAATTTTACATATTTTAATATTTTGTTAGTTTAGCATTTATTTTTATACATGATTTAAATAATTATTTATATTTATAATGTAAGGATAGAAAAGTATTTGTTTTTTTAATGAAACTACATAATTAGGTATATTTGAAAACGTTTTTACATCTCTTTATAAATGTCCTTATAAACATTTTCAATAAACTAAAATGTTTTTAATATTTTAATACAAAAGTTTTTGCAATAAAATACTTAAATTTGTTTACTGAAAATATTTATAAAGACATTTTAAAGATATAAAACCTTTTGAAAAATATTTTTGTAATGAATTAACTATTTACATAATTATTTATATTTATATATGTTTATAAGAATTGGTAGAAAACTCTTTTTCCATTTAGTGAAAAATGTATTTGTAAGAATATATCCTTAATGAAGGAAAAATGAATTGTGCTACAACAAATAGGGTAAAAATAGAATTTCACCTAACAAATCATATAGAAAAATAAAGGACAAACTATTAAAAATATAAATTAAAATAAAGTTAAAAGTTTTTCTGAAATAAAATAAATTCTTAATATTGTTGTATAACACTTTTTTTTAAAAAAATCATAAGAATAAAAATATAAAAAGGTTTTCCATATCTAAAATGTTTTTATATGTTATAAATGTAATTAATCTTGTGATGTAATTAATTGTTATTAGCCTTGTGATGTTAACTACATAACAATATAAAGTTCATGGATGTTACTATGCATACCATATACTTCGTGTAGTTGAGTGTACATTTTTTTCTTTGCATGGTCAGCCATGTGATAGCCGATACTTCAGGTAGCTGGTAATCATTTTTCCTATTAAGAAAGAAAAAATTATAAAATGTTTATAGAAATATATCACTTCTGTTTGATTCACTTTAAAAAATTGAAATATTAGCGAATTGTATTACTATGGTTTAGGAAAATGTATCTTTATTCATTAACAAAAACGAATAATAAACCAAGCAATACTGAATAATTAGTTTTAGTTTATTATTTTGAATTTGTTTGTATTTGAATGTAGTTTAAATAGACTACTTGATACACGTCTTAATCAAAACAAGTATTTGATTTTAAGGATAGTGTATCAACCAACTAGTAAACATGAGGCAAGTAAGAATAAATTGTGGCCACTTATAAATTACATAAATTTTAATGAAATATATATTAAGTATTTAATAAACTAAGTAATATATGACAAGAAACAAGTAAAAGGTAACAAGTAATTAACCAAGTAACAAACTAAGTAGTTAAAAATTAAAATAAATTTGATACTTGACTTGTAGTTGCAAATAATAAAATTTGTTTATTTGTTACTCGACTTGATTGAAATAATATTTTTTTTTCAAATCAAACCGAGTCAAATGGCGAATACAAGCTGAGTATTAAGCATTTGTGTCCAGCCCTAGTCACGAGCCCAAATACTTATTAACATTCTTTTATTTTAAACTAGTGGTGTACCGGCGCTACGCGCCGGATTCATATATGTTATTATAAAAGAAGTTGCGATTTATTTTGTGGTCTTGGTGAAGAGATTAATGTTCAGAAATTTGATGTTGTAAGTATGTTGAAGACAATGATCTTTTATGATTATTAGTGGAGTAGCATAAGTGGTTGTTATTAATCGAAACAAATAAAAGTAGAGTTAAAATTTGATAGACTTTACAAAGTTAATTTAGTAAATACTTAAACATAAAGTAAAGTTCATGTTTGTAAATGAAAAATGTAAATAGTTGTGTTTGTTTTGTGATTATGTTGTTTCAAGGAAGATAATATATAGTTCCGTCCTCTTAAAATAGTAACAATCCTAGACTGATCGTTTATATGTTATACACAAAATAGTAACAATCCTAGACTGATCGTTTATATCTTAAACGCCACCATTCTCGTGACCATTAAAATCAAGTCCCGTGAGCATATATAGATAATCAGAGATACAAAAGGCGAACTTAAACCCTAATGCTTCAAACATAGCTTCCAGCAGCGATCGGATTTTGATAGTGTGTGTTCCTAGTCAAGGTTATCAAAGAAATATTTTCTTTCTTTGAGGTTTCCTCTGCACAACATTACTAAACCCCAAAGATACATACCCTTATCGTATTTTCCATAAGAAGATTGGCACATGTGAGGTGATTGAGTGCTTTGATTGATTTGTGGTGGAAGAAGTACTGATTTATTCCCTCACTATTAAGATGAGTTTCAGCTGATAGGTGTCCGATATGGGGGGGAGGGGGGACTGGTGTGCGTGGTAGATATTTATATTGTAGCCAAGGCTGCCGTGGTTCAGATACTGGAGGTACAAAGATTAAAGAGTAGGAATAAGTACATAATTTTTTTTTACAAAAGAGTAAGTTGTCAAAGTCATAAAGAATTAGTTTACGTCTCCTTTGGACCAAATTTTTTTTTCTTTTTATGACTTCTTTTGGTTACATATGATGATGATGCGGTGAAGTGTTCAGAAACACTAAGATTTTTGGGAGATCTCCCGTGGTTGCTTTGCCATTAAATTCAACTGGCGTCTTCACCATTATTTCTGAAAATCGTAATGGTTGAGTAATTAGGAATCAAGAGGTTGCATCAGAACTGTGTAGTGAAAGAATGTAGGAGATACGTAACTACTGGCTTTTGCAATTACACCGCATTTACAGTGTGAGCTAATCATTCAGTTGGGAGGCGTGTAGGCACCCTACAACGATAAACTTTAATTTGTAAGGTTATAGCTTCTTAAATCCAATTTTTTTTTGATAATTTTTAGCAGTTTGTTATTTATAAACTTGTCTTCTAAGCGTATAGGATGTGTCAATATAGGTTATATAAGCTCTGAAATGTGTCTAATTTTTATGAGATGTGCAAGTGTTCATAATTTTCTGTAATAGTAACTTCTTAATTTTATTATTTTGTGTTAATTAATTATTATCAGTTTGTTACTTATAAATTTCTCATCTAAAACCTTGTATGTGGCAGTCATTTTTTTGAACATATTCTTATATATGTGGAAATCATAAACCAAAGTGATATAAGGTCCGACCTTTGTTTAAACAAAGTGATATAAGCTCTTCTCTTTGTATATTTTTTAGAAGTTGTGCAAGTGTTCATTAGCTCTGTAGTTTGTGTAATCTTATATGAGTTATGAAAGTGTTCATAATTTTCTATGATGGTATCTTCATAATTCTATTAATTTGTGTTAATTATTATCGTTTGTTACTTTAAATTGTGTACACTAAAACGTCGAAGATGTTGCAATATATGTAATACAAACTATGCACCTTGTTTAGTTATAAGTTGTGCAAGTGTTAATTATTTTATATGAAATATAAGGATGCATGAGAACAAACTTTACAAAAAAGTAAAAAAAAAACTTTACAAAAAGATGACCGTCGGTTTAATCTCTGAAACCTAAGGTAAGAAGACGACTTAACGGACTGAAAATGTGTGTAAATCTAAAAACAATTCTGCAAGTTGGGTAATACATAAATCATTCTATAATTGGTCATTATATTTTGAAGAGCCCAAACCCATTTTTTTCAGAAACTCAAAAAATCAGAAAGTGACAAACCGAGATGAGAATTAATTTTGTCCTGTTTGATTTCAATTAGTAAATGCTGACATGTCTTTTTTTGCCCTATGCTCTAATGCTGATGTGGATGCTTGAGAAGTGAGAAAACTCAATTTTATTGTATAAGATAGGAGTGTCAATAGTATTGACTCTTTCGTAGAATCACAATCTCTTGCTAGCTTGTTTGGTGACACGAAACCTAGCAAAAACTGTATCAAATTCCATATTGGCCCTTAACTTTTGTTTGTTTTAAAGATAATTTAAAGTATGAATCAAATAATCACGCCTGTATGATTAATTTATTATTGTTCCTTGGTGCGCTATTTATTTTCTCAGGCATTCATCCCTTTTAATCCGACTCCAACTCCACTCCAAAAGTTTCTTGTCTTTTGCGATATCCTTTTTATTTACTTTTTCATTTTTTATTAAATACTAATTTAGAAAGAGATTGAGTGGCCAAATTTTCTAAGGTTGACTTTTGTTAAATTCATTATCATTTATATTTGACTCGTTATTTATAGTCAATAACCAATCGATAGCATCACAACTCAAAATGTTTTTCTTTTGGCCAAAATTTTAATTGAAATAATCAATTGGTATTTGTTATTTATACTTTGGTTATATAACTTACTGTAAAACCTATAAATGTAGTGGAAGAAAGAAGATTAGGCATGCTAAAGAAGTGACGCGTAGGCCCATTCTGTACGGGGTTTGATCACTCGTTGGAAGCCCATTCATGAATGAAATATTTGTTGATTTTGTTTTCACTGAAAAGATTGCTCGTTGGAAGCGCATTCTTTTTTTTTGAACGAATGAATATTTGTTGTTTTTGTTTGTGAACGCATTCGTTGGAAGCGCATTCATGAATGAAATATTTGTTGTTTTTGTTTTCACTGAAAAGATTTATTTTTCGGCCTCATACAGAACATATCAAAAAGTCCCAAAAAGAAGACACGGTTCAATAAAAAAAAAAAAAAAAAAAAAAAAAAAAA
>CAKOAT010541820.1:421038-464975 GCA_932364175.1 Eruca vesicaria subsp. sativa
CAAAAACTAAGACAACCTTTTCTCAATCGTTATATCAATACCACATCTCGGTATCAATATATATATTAGAGATTTCCTATTTCTAATAGTTATAGATAACTCCTAATACTACTAGACTTTATGTTTGTGCTTATCTTGTCCTTTAACCAACTTGTTTAAGGATATCTTGAGCTCCAAGTAAACCAAAGCTTACCCAACAGTCCCCCTCTTAAGCTTTGAATCATTCTTGGACAAGTCTTGAACTCCTATCAAGTTTCTCATCTCAGTGAATTTTATCCTTGCCAAAGCTTTTGTGAGGATGTCGGCCTTTTGCGATGTTCCCGGTATGTGCACCACGTTGACAAGCTCTCGTTCGATACATTCTCGTATGAAATGATAGCGCTTGTGGATGTGCTTGCTCTTGCCGTGAAATACAGGGTTCTTCGTGAGCTCTATAGCTGACTTGCTATCGATTTTTATGGTGACTCTCTCAGTCTTCCAACCTGTGATTTCGCTTAGAAGATCTTGTAGCCATATGGCCTGTCGTGCAGCTTCCGTGGCGGCCATGAACTCAGCTTCGCAGGAGGAGAGAGCTACCGTGTCCTGTTTCTGAGAACACCAAGTAATTGGTGAAGATCCGAAGTAGAACATGTGACCCGTAGTACTTCTTCCATCATCTTGGTCTATGTTATGACTACTATCACTATAGCCAGTCAGCTTCTTCGTTCCTTCTCTCTTAAACTTCAAACCGAATGTAGAAGTCCCTTTGATATATCGCATTATCTGCTTCATAAGGTCGCCGTGTGACTTTCGTGGCTGATGCATGTAGCGACTAGCTACTGAGACAGAGAAAGCTAAATCTGGTCGTGTGTGTAGCAGATATCGTAGACATCCTACATTCCTTCTATATCTCGTTGCGTCGATTGCTTCTTCTTCCTCAGCTTTTGAAACCTTGAGACCAAACTCNGCAATATCTTGGTCGCGTATGCTTCTTGTTTAAGCTCAATTCCATCATCACTTTGGTGAACTTCTATCCCAAGGTAATATGTGAGTTTACCTAAGTCGGACATCTCAAATTTTGAAGACATCCCTCTCTTGAACTCACATATCGCATCGATGTTGTTTCCGGTGATGAATAGGTCGTCCACATATATTGCAACGATAAGAATCGTATCCTTTTCTTCCTTGCGGTATACTGCGTTTTCTTTAGTGCATCGACTGAACTTCATTCCCTTCAATACTTGATCAAGCTTCGTATTCCAAGCTCACGGAGCTTGTTTCAAGCCGTACAAAGCTTTTGAAAGTTTATAGACTTGATGCTCCTTGCCTTTAATTTCAAAGCCTTCGGGTTGCTCAACGTACACGTCCTCCTTTAGTTCACCGTATAAAAACGCCGTCTTTACGTCTAGATGATGAACTTGCCATCCGTGTGAAGCTGCTAGGGCACTTAAGAGTCGTATTGTTTCTAGCCTTGCAACTGGAGCGAAAACTTCATCATAATCTATGCCTGATTCTTGTACATATCCTTTAGCCACGAGCCTTGCTTTAAACTTCTTGATAGTACCATCAGCATTTCTCTTTATTTTAAAAATCCACTTGAGTCCGATCACTTTAGCTCCAAGTGGTTTATCAACCAAGGACCAGGTCTTGTTCTTGTTGATAGAATCGATTTCCTCTCCACATGCGCCTATCCACTTTGATGAGCCTTTAGCTTCTTTGTAAGAGTTTGGTTCATCATTGATGGACAGTAAGAGTTTTTCGATCTCTAGCTCTGCTAATAAGACGTAGTCATCTAGATATCGAGGTCTGGTTACTTGTCGTGTTGATTGTCGTAGTGGTTGCTGTGGAGGAGCTTCTTCATGATCATCGTTGTCGATGTGATCCCCATTATCTTGTTCATTGTGCTCGTTATTATCTTCCAGATCATGATCAATATTGTCGTTGATCACCACTGGTCCTTCTCCTTCATCAATGATTTCTCCCCACCTCATCTGAAACTTCCCCGGATCTCGTGTAATCTCGGATGGTTTCTGCCAATTCCAACCTGTCTTCTCGTCGAACACGACATCTCGACTTACTACAATTCTCCGTGTAGAGGGATTGAACAGTCTATAAGCTTTTGTTCCTGGTACCGTACCGAGGTGTACTAAAGCTTGCGACCTGTCATCTAACTTCTTGAGCATTGCATTGTCTATCTTTGCGTAGGCTAAGCAACCAAAGACCCTTAGATGATTCAATCTAGGTTTCTTCATTCGCAAGCTTTCGTATGGAGTTGAGTTCTCAAGGGCTCTTGTAGGTACTCGATTAATAAGGTATGTGGAGTGTCGAACCGCCTCTCCCCACAGATAGTTCGGTACTTTCATAGCCTTGAGTGTGCTTCTCGTCATCTCCATTAACGTCCTGTTTCTTCGTTCCACCACACCGTTTTGTTGAGGTGTGTATGGAGCCGTTAGGTGTCTTTTGATGCCGTTTGAATTGCAGAACTCATTGAACTCTGAGGATGTAAACTCTCCTCCCCGATCCGTTCTCAACGTCATGACTCTCTTCTCTAGCTCTTTCTCGACTAACTCCTTGAATGCTTTAAACTTGCTGAATGCATCGCTCTTTTCTTTCAACAAGATGGACCACATGTATCTTGAGAAGTCGTCTATTATCACAAATATATAGCGGTTATTTGCGATGGTAGGTGGAGCAATAGGACCGCACAGATCTGCATGTATAAGCTCCAAAGGTTTGGTTGCTCGGAACGTGGCTTGCTTGGGGAAGGTTTGTCGAGTTTGTTTGCCCACCAAACATGATTCGCAAAATCTCGTCTCGTTTTCTATTCTTGGCAAACCTTGTACCATCTCTTGTTGAGACATTGTTTTGATGGTCTTGAAGCTTATATGTCCCAACCTCGCATGCCACTTCCATGTTTCGTCTTCAAGTCTGGAGTTGAGGCACATAGGCTTTCCTATCGTTAGTTTTATCTTGTATAGCCTATTGGAGGAGCGAGTCACTCTTACCAGCAGCCTCCCACTCGGATCATGAACGGTTAAGTAATTCTGCCGCATTCTAACATCACATCCCACCTCCGTAGCTTGTCCTAAACTCAGGATGTTGCTCTTGAGATCCGGAATGTAGTATATGTTGGTGACCAGTTTCTGTTCTCCGGTTTTGCTTTGGAACAAAATTGATCCTTTGCCTTCTATGTTCACGTACGAGTTATCTCCAAACTTGACTTTTCCCTTGATGTTCTTGTTGAGCTCAGAAAAATATGGTAAGTTTCCTGTCATATGATTACTGGCTCCGTTGTCTAAGTACCACGTATTCTCTTCTCCTTGCTTGATTTCGTATTTCTTTGGTACCAAGTTTTCTTCATTCAAAAATACAATCTCATGCATATAGAGAGCATGATCCGCTTCCTCTGTCTCTACTTTATTTGCCTCTTGTATTTTCTGAAGTCTTTCTGGGCATACGGAGGCGAAGTGGCCAGCCTTATCACATCTGAAACAGACAATTTTTGATCTGTCCTTCTTTTCCTTTTCTTGACCTTGATCCCGTTGTTCTGTTCTTTCTCGTGAATTGAACCTTCCTCGACCTCTTCCTCTTGAGTTACGGCCTCTGCCCCGTCCTCTTGAGCTCTCGCCTCTGTTTGTCTCTGTTTTAGAGAACAACAGATTCTCTTGAGTCTCATCTTGACTTGTTTTGCGACGAATACGCAATTCATATGCCTTGAGCCGTCCTACAATTTCTTCAAAGCTGGTCGTGTTTAGGTCTAGGACCTGCTCAAGCGAGGCTATGATCTGAATATACTTGGATTCAGGTAAGATTTGGAGAAACTTCTTCACCATTAATGTTTCGTCGAACGTATCTCCTAGAGTTGCTGCTGTTGCGGCTAACTCTGAAATCTTTCCGGCAATTGTATCAATGGAATCTGAATCCTTCATGGTTATTCGATCAAACTCAGACTTTAATGACTGAAGTCTCGCATCTTTAACTCGGTCTGCACCAAGGTTTCTTGCCTTGATAGCTTCCCATATAGCTTGCGGTGAATCTAGATTACCAACTTGTAATATGAGATTCTCTGGTATTGATGAAAACAATAGGACCGTCGCAGCATCGTTTTTCTTTGCATCTTCTACCCCAGGATCTATTGCTTCCCATACCTCATGATACCGTAGGGTTACCTTCATTCTCATTGCCCATACGGTGTAGTTCGATGCTGTTAACATCGGACAAGGAATCGATGACATCGTGAGCCCTTTTGACTTCAATGGAGGATTAGCATCTCCCATGTCTCAAGCTTCTCTCGTTACCGATCAACCTGGTGTGCTCTGATACCAAATAAAGTCGATTAAGATCAAACGTGTATAAAGAACTTGCTCTCTTTATTATCTTGTCTTAGAAATATAGCTCAAAAACTAAGACAACCTTTTCTCAATCGTTATATCAATACCACATCTCGGTATCAATATATATATTAGAGATTTCCTATTTCTAATAGTTATAGATAACTCCTAATACTACTAGACTTTATGTTTGTGCTTATCTTGTCCTTTAACCAACTTGTTTAAGGATATCTTGAGCTCCAAGTAAACCAAAGCTTACCCAACANCAAAAACTAAGACAACCTTTTCTCAATCGTTATATCAATACCACATCTCGGTATCAATATATATATTAGAGATTTCCTATTTCTAATAGTTATAGATAACTCCTAATACTACTAGACTTTATGTTTGTGCTTATCTTGTCCTTTAACCAACTTGTTTAAGGATATCTTGAGCTCCAAGTAAACCAAAGCTTACCCAACACAAAGTAGAAGTTTGAGTCAAAAAAAAAAAAAGACACGGTTCAGACTCATAGAGAACATATCAAAAGTCCCAAAACGGAGACACGGTTCAGAAAACTAGGCATCAAAACAAAGTCTATACAGCGAAACAGAGAAGAAAAGAGAAAAATTACTTATACAATATACTAGACTGTGGTAGCTCTTCTCTCCTAAAAAATGTGATTTGGCTTAGTCTTTTAAGAAATAGTTGTTGCCAAATAATAGTATATCACATGACAATGCCAACTAAAAAAGGTTAATAAATTGTTAGTTTCTTAAAAGACTAGCACATTTCTTCCAAGATTATCTCCAATAATGCTTCAATTTATTTCATTTTGAAGAAAATTTGGCTATAATAGTATTTTATCTTTTGCTTCAGAATGAAATAATAAACATTGCTGTTTCAAATTTGAAAAATGCTGTTCATATTTTCATTTTTAAAAGATGAAATTTTAAAATTTAAATTGATCGTTTAACTTTTATTTATACTTAGTGTGTTTAAATAAATTATACTAGGTGATTTTCCCGTGCTCATGCACGGGTATAAATATTCATAAAAGTAAAATTTATTAATAATTGATTGATATTTAGTTTTAGTTTTAGTTTTGAATCAATTTATATGTATAATTTATATTAATAAATATTACATTATTCTAATTATACATATGCATTTGGATATATTATTGTCGATTTTATTATTTTTTGGATCAATAGTCGGTTTATTTATCAATTTGGTATATTGGATAATATCTATTTTTCGCATCCAGCTATAATAGATAGGTAAATATATTATAGCAAATTATGTATAACTTAATATATATTATGTTTAAAATGAAATAAATAATAAGCTGAAGTGTTTGATTCAAAATTACATAATTGAATATAATGATAATATTTTGAAGTCTCAGGCATATATATATAAATTCTAAAAATAGTTAAATCGTAATTGGTTAATATTTTCTTTTCTTTTTAATATGCTTTGAGTCGACCTCTAATTTATATGTATAAAATTAAATAAATTATTATTATAAAATTATAAGATGTTTAATTTTGGATATAAGTTAGATCAGTCGAGTCATTCATTTTCTGAGTATATTGAGTTAAATATATTTTTAAATTAAATTGAAGTATAATTATTTTTTATTTTAGTTAAGTGAAATCAAATTACTTTTATTTATGGCTTAAATATACATGTATTAATTTACTCTTTATTTTAGTTAAGTCAAATCAAATTAATTTTATTTATCTCTTAAATATACAAGTATTTTCATAATATTTATCAAATTATATGTTGATTTCTAAAAAATATTATAAAATAAAGTGTAACTGACAAATTTTTGGATGTTCATGAACATATATATTTTTATTATTTTGAAAATATATTTATTTTATTTAAAAATATATATTAATGGCGGTGTTCCTATTTTGTGAACTTTTCCTTTTTAATAAATCATATTATATAAATATATTTTCGTTTTTAAATTTGTTGTAAAATTTTAGAAATATTTCCTTTTATTATATTTGTTATTTGGAAAGAGGTAAGAAAAAAAATAAATAAATAAAAATCTTAAAATCTAACAATTCATTAAGGGTATCTATGTAATCAACCATCGCGAGAGTTAACGTGAGCGCGACACATAGGAAACTGACTTCTCAAATAATATTATAGAGATTCGTTAACATTACTAAATTAATTTTAGAATTATAAATTTTTTGTAAGTAGATGTCGATATTTAAATTAATTTCAAAACTATGTCGGTTTAGAGAAATCAATGATAAATAAATAAAATCACTTCAAAACACGTTTTTAATCATTTATATATAGAAAATATATACTTATTGACTCTTCCTAAAATATATTTTTATATTAAAATTTATATTGATTAATCAAAGAATAAACTAGCATTTACAATGGATGTTAAAGGAGCTAGAAGCTATGCAAAACTAAATGTAGACCAGTATATCTCCCCCTTTGACAAAATTTCCATTTTCAGCTTGCAAAAACTTGCAACTATCCTCCTCAGAAAAGTCAAACGAACTTGTGGCTCCCTATGTATTTCAAAGATGAAATCCTGTTGCGAACGACTTTTCTATTTGCCTAGCATCCTATCAGTGGTCATCCAAACATCTTGGTATCTTCTTGAATTTCTCTCTTTCGATACGAAATAGATGGTGGCATGAAGTACTAGCCGTAGGAGAATGCTATCCAGCTTATTTTGGTTTCGCTGCTGCAAAGACGCCACCATGGTAGTCTAGCTCGGTGAGGCCACGGATCCCAACAGTCTATCAGTGAGTGTAGTCCAGATATTAAAAGTGATAAGACAAGTGAAAAAAAGATGATCTATGCTTTCTTCCCTCTAAATATACATCCTTGGGTTTGTATCTGAAAGCCAACCACACAATAAATGTCACACGAAAACCAAACAAGGGAATACCATCCAACCTCTGGTGCTCTGATCCTGATCTGCTCCCAAGTTCTCTGCGTAAGAAAGTATCCTCATTGTGTTTCGAAAGCATGACATCTTTGCACCCATTCTCATCTGGTTTCTTAGCATTCTCAATCTTCACATATACTGCCTCATACACTCTTCTTCCTCGGTTTCTTATTGTCTAAACTCCGTTAGTACAAGCGACATACACCAATGCCTGACGTGGAATTCCAAAATACGGTAGCCCATTATCTCTGGTTTCCTCTATCAGTCTCCCCGTCCCTAACAGATTATCAAACCAGAAGTAAGTGGACTCACCATTTCCAACATCATATCGCATAAAGTTAGAAACCGATGGTCCGATTTTCAAAAGTTTTTGCCAAAGCCAAGACCCCTTGTTTGTTTCCTTAACACCCCATAATGATTCGCCTTTCATAAGTTTATTTATGTTTTTTTTATTAATGTTTTATGATATTGTTATGACGTGATAATTTTAATATAATTTAATTTCTAGTTGTGATATATTATTATTAAAATAAAATTATTGAGTAACATTAGTAAAGCTGAAAATTTAAAGCAAATTATAATAATTAATGAATAAGCTAGAAATGAAATATTTTGAAACTTTTTTTCATAAAAATCAAATGAATTAAACTATTGAAAACTGTTAATTTAATAACTTTGAATATTTAAAATAAAATAAAGACTACCGTTGAAGATTTTCTAACACTTTCCTTATGTATATTTTCAGAGAAGTGTTGTTTATTAAAATGAAGTTTCAGTTTAAAGAATCCAACGAAGTCGAATCAATAATAAAATATAAATTAGATTTTCATCTTTACATAAAAGAAAATTAATCACCTCTTTTACTTGGGATAGAAAATTATATAATACTTTATAAGTTTTCAAATTGAGA
Source organism: Eruca vesicaria subsp. sativa (assembly GCA_932364175.1). Taxonomy (NCBI): domain Eukaryota; kingdom Viridiplantae; phylum Streptophyta; class Magnoliopsida; order Brassicales; family Brassicaceae; genus Eruca; species Eruca vesicaria. The sequence goes on from CAKOAT010541820.1 coordinate 429,176, forward strand.
ATAATACTATTTTGTACTCCATATAGGAAAATTATAAGATACTGTCTGAAGTGATTAGGCCAAACTAAGTTGTAACCTATCCGCCTAGCTAAGTTTGATTAATCAATTTACCAACCTTTAAACTTATTTGAATAATCGTCACCAGCTCCATTCTTCTGACTAAGATCAGAAGATTCAGAAGCAATGATTAGTCGATCATAAGTCCATGACCGATCGAATAGAAATGGCCAATGTTCATTTCTTAATTTCTTCTATCACCAAACAATTATGGCCCAATGTTAAAAAAAAAAACCTAAAGTTGCTTAAAATTTATAATACTAAAATAGAAGCACTAAAGATCCACCTACAAAAATCATAGTTATCACTACATTTAATTAACTTCCTATTATTTTGCATACAATTAACTTATTGTAATAAAAATACACCATAGCCTAACAACATTATTTAAATATTTAAAAAAATAAAATTTTCAAGAAAATATTTCTTAAACACTTTTTTTTGGGTGAATATCAAATTTATTGATCAAATTAGGAATTTACAGAGTGATGTTCCTAAGTATTAGTAAAGAATGAAAGAATAATCTGCCACTAAGATGAATAGCTAACTTCAAACCGACACCTTCACAGTCCCTCTAGTGGATGGCTGAAGACATAGCAAAGTGAGGAGATGCGATTCTGAATCTGCTTGGCAATAGCTCGAGTAAGCATCTCCACAGTAACCCAAGGGCCTGTGACGTTGGGAATTCCTCTCTCTCCAAATGGCATACAAAACCATTTGGAACACCATCTTCAAAAGAATTGAGTCTAAACGAGTGCGACCATGTTGCAGTAGTGACACTATTGTGTCATCCCAATAAGGCGTGATAGCTTCTCCCAACAGATTCTCCGACGTGTGTGTCCAGACCATAAATGAATAGGGGCAAGCAAAGTACAGATGCTCCCTAGTCTCATTCACTTCCCCACAAAGAGTGCAGCCCTGCGTTATTCCCCATGATCTCATTCTATCACCCGTAGACAAACGATTTCGGAAAGCAAGCCTGGCCATAAAGGAATGCCGTGGCACTGCCTAACTAAACCATACAAGTTTTCGCCACACTACTAACTCCTTTGTAGTTCGCAACTGATTCTAAGTACCTGCAGAGTGGAACTTCTCTTTATAATCTTCTTCAAAACGTCACAAGAATTTATCTGCACCAGCTAACAGATTAGGCAATGGGAAAGCATTGATCTTCTCGTAGATTTCAGGGAAGTTACGCTGGCCTCTACTGCAGATCTTCCAGCCCTCCTCGCTAACCGCATCAGCGACTGATGCCTGACGAGCAATTCCCAGATATCTTGGTCCTAGTTCTCCCGTCATATCCATCAATTTCCCCACTCCGAGCCAATTATCAAACCAAAAGGACACTGATCTTCCATTGTTAACTTCATGTTTTAGATAGTCATAGGCCAGAGGACGGAGCTTCAGAAGCTTACGCCATGCCCATGAACCAGCAGCACCCTCCATTACGTCCCAGTAGGATCCATGCTTTAGTAAATACTCCTTTGTCCAAGCCACCCATAGTGATCCTGTTTGAGCAAACAAGATCCATATTAACCGTAACGCAAATACCCGTGATGTGTCTCTGAATCTGCGCAAACCCAACCCTCCCTCCTCTTTAAGAAAGCAAACCTCCTCCCAAGAAACTTTCGCTTTGTGAGTAATAGATGGAGACCCAGACCAGAGAAAAGCACTGCACATGCTCTCAATGGTGTCTAGGCAACCCTTTGGTAATATGAATGCTGAGCTCCAAAAATTGACAGTACTTGTAATGGATGATTTCATGAACTGTAGGCGTCCCACGAAGGACAGAGCTCGATGTGTCCAAGACAAGATTTTTTTCCGCAGCTGATCGATCAGAGGTTCGTAATCTGTCTTTGTCCAAACCTTGGAAGTCAGAGGCATGCCAAGGTATCTGATAGGTAACATCGCTACCTTGATACCTTTATCAGTTTCTGTTTGATTAAGAGCGTGACTATTCCCCCCAGATGTGAAGATAGAAGACATGGAAGCATTTATATGAAAACCCGATAAAGCTGCAAATCGATCCATTACCGCCGATACACCATTCAAAGAATTTTCAGTTCCATTAGTAAATACTAAGATATCATCAGCAAGCTCAAGTGAGTTAGCTGAACCTCCTTGCACTTTGGGTGATATCCAAATTGTCTATTAGCTGCGGCTTGATTCAACAGGTTTGAGAGAGCATTACTCATGATCACATACAAATATGGAGATAGAGCACAACCTTGACGAATTCCCCAATCACTAGGAAAGAAGCCCGCAAGTTCCTCATTTACTGCTACTGAGAACGACGCCGTGGATATACAAAGATAAATCCAGTGAATGAACTGGTTATGCACATCCATCGCTTGTAGCACTGCTGTAATAAAGCTCTATTTTACAGTATCGAACGTTTTAGAGATGTCCAATTTAATAGTGCACCTGTCAGTGATGTTAGGCTGGTGGTAACCCTTGACAAGCTCAGTAGCTAATAGTACATTCTCTAGCAGTAACCATCCTTTCACAAAAGCGCTTTGGTTTGGTTCAATAGCCGAAGGTAGGAAAGCTTTAAGCCTGTTTGCAAGTATCTTCGAAATCACCTTATACAGAATATTGCAGCAGGATATTGGTCTGAAGTCCTTCATTGTCTGAACCGGAATAGTTTTGAGAATGAGAGCCAGGATCGTGGAGTTGACTCGAGTGGGTAGAAGGCCGAACAAGAAGAAGGACGGAACTGCCGTAATAAAATCATGTCCAACAATTGGCCAAGCTGCAATGTAAAATTCCTTTGTAAAACCATCAGGACCAGGAACTTTACCATTCGGTGGCGCTGCCTTACTAATTTCCAACAGTGTGATGGGAGCGATCAAGGAAGATGTTTTGGATACAGGGCAACGGTACCAAAGTATTTCACACAATTCCTCCATCGGGATGGGATCAGTTCGAGTTTGCTCCGCCCGGAGGAAGTTATGGAAATAAGTAACTGCCTTCTTTTTAATAACAGATGGATACATGAGAGGGACTCCTTCCTACAGTAAGACGTGAATATTGTTCCTGACCGTACGCTCCACAACGACATTATGATAGAAAGTAGTATTCTGGTCACTAGCTGAAAGCCAATGAATACGAGATTTATAGAGTAAGAACTTTTCCTCTATAAGACCCAGCTTGTGCCATTTCCGCGTTGCTTCGGCCTCAGCCTGAAACGTTGACGGGGATGGGTTCGATAAATCCTGAGATTGACAAGCACACAGGTCCTCGAAAGCTTCTTTGGCTCGTGTTCTGATATTTCCATACTGGCTACGCTTGAGATCACGCATTACATATTTGAGAGATTTCAGTTTTTTATGGAACATATAAAGTGCCGCTCTGGAGTGGGAAAAGGGGCCTGTCTCTTCCCACTTTTGCTTAACCCTTATCAAAAAGTCTTCATTCTGTGTCAAAAAATTGAAAAACTTGAAAGGTCTACGGTTACCTTCTACTTTTTTTATGAAAACAAGTCATAATTCGGGCATGATCTGAAATTCCACCAGCTTCAAAGGTGACAAAAGAATGCGAGTATACCCGTAGCCAGTCCCTGTTCACTAGCGCTCTGTCTAGTTTCTTACCAATGGGATCCGCTCCTTGCTTATTCCACCATGTGAACAGCGAACCAGAAAACGGTAAGTCCGTTAACCCCACATCTGAGACCAGCTTCTGAAAGTGCCTCATACCCGTCTGATCCCCCAGATAGTCTTGCATAGGAGAATGCTCTAAAGATGCCAAAATAGTGTTGTAGTCTCCAAGGAGCACCCAAGGCATAGCAAGGTGCTTATAAGCTGGCTTGGTAGCTTTAATCTCACCCCACAATCTACATCTCTCAGCCAAGATGTTAGAGCCATAGATTGCAGAACAAATAAATTGTTCCCCCGTGCCTGCTACTTGAATGGCAACAGTGATTATTTGGTCACTTTTGTTTAGCAGAGTAACCGTAACTCCATCCCTCCAACACACCCAAATACGTCCTAGCCTGTGATAGTCGTAGTTGGTAATAGAGTTCCAGCCGGGAATAGTCATCTCCATAATTGCTCGATGATTTTGCTGCTGAACTCTCATTTCAAGAAAACACCCAAACAAAGGCTTCTCTATCTGAATCCACTGTTTTACCACCATTTGTTTGCGCAGCTTATCGAACCCACGCATGTTCCATGCAAAGAATGACGTCATATCTTCCTAACGGAAGATTTTTTGTTTTGTGCTTTCATACTCAAAATTTTTGAGTTCCTTCGATTTTCCCATGAGAGCTCGAGCAACCTTCCTGGAGCTTTTGGCCTGAGAAGCACTCCTACGCTTTAATGCCAAACCCACACTTTTAATTTCTCCCTCTTCCAACACCTCCATGGTATCAGTCTTCTCCTCCTTCTCCTATTCGTCATCGCCAGCAAGTAGCTGGTAACGAGATGGGGAAATCACATAACTTCATGTCTCTGAGTTTGCATCTCCTGATGGGAAACCACCAGACTTTGCTAAAGGAGATATGGGCCGAGCAATTTTTGTAGCATTTGTCCAACCTGTGGCACAATTTTCGCCTGAATTATATGTCTCTAACATCCCGTTAGGGATCTCAATCATCTTTTATACAGCTTCACAGTTTACCTCCACAGTGGCATCCACTTCATCCTTTACTCCATCAACTCTGGTTTCAATAGGAATGATAGTTTCCAGGTCAGATAGTAGATTCTCCACCACTGCAGCTGCTCTCTCCGACCCACCCTGCTCTAATTTCTCCAGTTCATCTTGTTTATCGGCCTCCCCTTTATCAGCCTCTCCTTTCTCCACCACAATACTCAGCTCCTCTGACTTTGCTAAAATATGAATATCCTTTGACTGACATTCGCTTGTTTTATGTCCCACTTAGAACACAAACTGCATCAAGCTGGAAGCCAAGGATAGACAACCTTCACTATGACCTTCTCTCCGTTCTGGTCGTTGAAATGAATTTCTTCCATCAGTGGTTTGTGCAAATTATCATCTATGAGAATCCGAGCTACATCCAATCGCGTGCATCGTTCCGTATGCGGATGAAGCTTTACAAAACGACCCACCGGTGCTGAGACTGCCTTGAGCTCGTTATGAGAGAAGAGATAGCTTGGCACCAGTTGAAGATCCACCTAAATAAGCATGGCTGAGAGATCGGGGGCGAAGCCGCTGTCTCTGGACACCATTTGTTTACCACCAGTGGCATGTCTGAGATGTGTCAGTAGCGACGCTTGATCACATGGTGCCTCATATCCTCATTGTCAATACGAAAAAGCACAATGTTTTTGTCAATGAATTGCACATCCACCTTCGACTCGGAACCAGTCACAGCCCAGATCCGGTTAACCGTAGCATGGATTGATTCCACGTGCCGTGCGTCCACAATAAAATACCCTACGGCGAAGCTTCTCCAGAGAGAGTCAGACCCCTCAAACACTTCCATTGGAATCTTCAACGACGCAATTCCTTTTGTCACTTCGTATACTGGAGCAGAGTCTCCCTCAGTCCAACGGTTCTTTGGCGGTTCAGGGGAACCCACAGCAGCTTCAATACGGGACTGAGAATGAGCACTGGCGCCGATCGGCATTTCCACCGGAGAGCGTGAGGCTCTGCCAGTGGCAGCGGATTTGGTTTTGGAAGCCCTAATCGCCGAGTCGGCAATCGCCTCTTGTGATATGTTTTCCTTCTTAAATACTTTTTCTAATATTACATTTTAATAATATCTTTTAATAGTTTTTTATCGGAATGTAACTATTTAAGACACTAGAAAGTTAAAGTAATTACGTATACAAAAAATCATATTTTCATGAAATTTACAATGGACTTCAACTTATTATTAAAGTAAGATATTTAAAGTAATAAATAATTTTATATTTTAATATACATATTTAAATTAGAATTTTAAAATATATATTAACATATTTGAATTTATAAAAATAAAAAAATGAATTTAGTTGGTAATAATACTATTTGATTATATTATACATCAAACTGTAAGTTATGTTTTACGAGTTACAGTTTTTGTGGATTATTGCCTAAACATGTAAATATTTACCACGTATAAGTTTAAATGAATGACATTTAATTTATTTATGCTATAAGAAATAAATATCAATATAAAAGGAATTAATAATATAATTTTAAAACTTCAAAATATAAGTAAAATTAATAAAGTCTAATAAATATTAATTCCGATCAAAAATTAGTACTCGATTTAATGTGTCGTAGCCATTCCTTTTTCAAAATTATGTATCTAATTTTTATTACTTGTTTAGCTGTCTCCGTTAATTGAAGAAATGTTGGGTGCACTAGAACCTAGAGGCCCCAATTCAACCCATAATCAATCTATGCCTCGTCCATACTAAATGTTAATGTTTTTAATTACGCTTCTATAAAATTAATCTATCAAAAACGAAGAAAAAGCTTAAAATGCATTTTCATGTTGGACTTTTCCCTATGGTCATGAATCAATCGATATCAATCCAGAGGCAAAGTCACCGAATGAGATGAAGCGCTCGCTTGGTGGTTCTCGATGAATGATCAAGATCAAGATTGATAGATCTCGTGAGATGGGCATTACTATTTACTTTTCTTTTTATACTCGGTACTTGCTTCGTATTCGATTTGAACATTAAAGTATTTGACGTTGTTAGTAAGTTAACAAGTTTATAAATTTGATTGCTCATAAATAATAATCAAGTATCATTATTTTTTCTACTTGTTTTACTACTTATTTCTAGTTACTCTTTTTAAATATGTATTACCTGCTAAAAAATACTTGATGTCCATTAAAATACTACATTATAACTTAAAAATTAAAAGAATATTGATTTTTATGGTATTTGATGTAACAAGTACTTGTTTTAAATTAGTTATGTACATACTAAATCAAATTACCTAAACGGACTAATTAGACAAAATTGTAAATATCTGAAAACTGAAAGTATTTGTCTCATGGCTAGCTCTATGTAATAGATTTGGTACACTTAGTTTTAAAAGTTTAAACTCAGATAAATAAGTATCAAGTATTACTAGATAACTTGCAAGTACTTAAGCTCTAGACAAGTACTTGATCGAATCAAGTACAAGTACAGGAAATAAAAATAATACTAGTACAATACAAATCAAGTGGGAGTACAAATACCAAGTATACGGCTTGCGTCTAGGTCTATCTTTGTTACGCGGAGCCAAAATTTCAGTATTGTATTTTTGGGTCAATGATGCAATTAATGTTAATTGTGTTAAACCCAACTGTTATGGTACACTATATAAGTATCTAACCTAGTTTATTGGCAGCTATCCGACGGGAATTGCAGAAATCTCAGAGTGACATCCAAACACACAGAAAATACACAAGATTTAGAGAATGGACAAGTGAAAGGCTCAAAGACAGTTGAGCGAGAGAGCTGTAGGAAGAGAAAAGAGCAAAAATGATAAATAGTGAATTAGTTAGAGCATAAGGAGTGGTAGTTTCTTCCACTTAATTCTCAGCAAATAAATTCATTAAATAATGTCAAAGAAGAGAGAGAGGATAGAAAATGCGAGGGTCATCCTTCTGCCAAGAAACGTTCAATATCTTTTTAGAGATTAAGATGTTATGTGTCTCTCTTTAATTGGCATATTACAAGAAAAATAAATACAAAACTAAATAAAATGAAAATATCATTATAATTAAAGCTAGATTTTCATGTTAATAATTGTTCCAAATGCTAATGCTCTTAGAGAGTGAGAAGGTATCACAAACAAGAGAAAAAACAAAGTTTAAGTCTTTGTGCTCTTGGTATTGTACTTTTCTTATGTATTTTTTTTTGTTATTTTCAAGAAAGTGGGCGGTGACAAGAACTTCTAATCTTTGCTTGTTAATAAAAGGATTTTTAACATTAAAACCCATAAACTAAGTTTATTTTGGGTAAAAATCTATAAACTAAGAATTTAATCACAAAATCCTAAACTAATATTATTTAATGAATTGAACCCTCATCATTCATAATTATCAATACTACCGGTAAATCTTTTATCCTTAAAAAATCAAAATATAATAATATTATCTAAAAATTCATAATTTTAATTTTCATATCTAGCATTTTTAAAAAACAATTCTATAAATATATGAGTCTGATTTGTTATCCTTTTAAAATTAACATTATATATGTACAAAAAACATTATATATGTATAAATTTAAAATATAAAAACCCAGAAATCATAACAAAAGTTATCTAAAGATTTACATGTAATAAAAATTATCAAAAAGTTATAAATGTAAGAATAGAAGAAAATAGAATAAAATTATATCTTATCTAATAAAAATGTAATAATAAATCTTTAGATGATTTTTATTATATATTGGTGTTTTAAAATTTTAATTAATTTATATATATATATGATATTGATGATAAAACAAATCAAACTCATATATTTACATAAAGTTTTAAAAATTCTAATTTTAAAAATTTAAGTTGCTAAGTTTTAGATAATGTTCTAATTTTTTTTTTTAGATTTTTAATGCGAAAACCCTTCTACTATGTTTACTTAATATGAGGGTTTACTTGTTAGTTTAGGAGCTTTTAACCCAAAACAAACTTAGTTGAGGTATTTTAGAGTTAAAAATCCATTTTAAAAGGATAACAAATCACTCATATATTTACAGAAATTTTTAAATTATAGTTTTGAAAATTAAAATTACGAATTTTTAGATAATGTTATTATATTTGATTTTTATTTTTAATGATAAAACTCCTAAGCTAAATATTTATCTGTTGTACTAGTAATTATGACCGGCGAGGGTTTAATTCATTAAATAAAGTTTGTTTAGTTTTTTTTGTTAAATACTTAGTTTATAGGTTTTTATCCAAAACAAACTTAGTTGAGGGGTTTTTATGTAAAAAATCCATAGTAAAAGTATATAAGACGAATCCCAACCAAATTTATCAATAATATTAAAACAGAACCAGTTTTTTTCTACCTGCAAATAGTCTAGTTTAAACCACTACATTTATTTAATTTTCTATTATTTTTTCATACAATAAAATTAGTTGTCATTTAGATAAACACACAATCTTAAAATATTATTAAATATATTCACAATAAGATACCAAAATATCTTCTTAACTACTTTGTCAAATTATATTTTAACAATATCTTTTTATTTCACAAATATATATTTATTGTTTTAATATTTTTTTAATAATAAAAATTGTAATCAGATTAAATTCATTTACAAATGTATATTAACTCATTTTGATTTATAGAATAAGAAATAACCTTCTATAATATTTTTATATAAATATTTCAATAAAAGATTACACTAAATAATAATTATAAAATAACTTAATCTATTTTCTTATAAATTATAAACTAAATGAATTACATTTACAGAACAACATATATTTATATAGTTTAAAACATACTTCAACTTATAAAAACAAAATACAAAACTAAGATATTTAAAAGAAAAAATAATTTTATATTTTAGAATAAATATGTAAGTTAAAATATTAGGATGTAATTTAATATAAAATACATTACTAAATTTGTTGAAATTAATATTATTTCATTATATGATATACTGAACTGTATATTATGATTAATCATTATATTTTCTTTATTTCATAAAAATGTAATTAATAGAAAAATATTCATATTATACCTTTAATTTTTTAATATAATTAAAATTAATATGAGGCGGGTTCTACAAATGAATTATCTGATTTCATAAAATTATATTTATACATATTTTAATTTAATTGATAAACTTTATAAACAAAAATTTCTTTATAAAAGTACACACACACATATATATATATATATATATAATTTATATTATGGGTAAATAAAATTTTGAATAAAATTTTGAATTTTGGTTCTAATTTATATCAAATCCTAGGTCTCCTTGTGCTCAATTCGTAAATACAAATTGGGATTTGGATATAGCATATTGGTTTTGAATCTAATTTGTACCACATTAAAATCATAAAGTAATCATAAATCGTTAAAATGCAGTTTATACTGGTTTGGTCTGAATAAATGTGAAGTTTAATCCAAATGTTAAAAAAAAACATAAAAAATGCTTATTTATATCGAATCAGATATTTAAGGTACTTTTACAATTTAAATATTTAATTTTAGATATCACCTCAATTTAAGGTATGCCTCCCATTGCCAACCTCCTTTCGATAAAAAAGTTTTGCTACATCTCTTAATTTCAACATTTTTCTCCACATCCAAGAACCAACTTGAGTATTGTGCTTAACTTCCCAAAAAGATTTCTTCTTTAACAGGTTTTCTCGTATCCATTTTCCCCATAGAGAATCCCCCGACAACATTCTCCAAATAAGTTTCAACCCATAGACTTTATTAACCTCCTTAAGATCTCTTATACCCAGATCTCCTTCACATTTCTCAGAACAGATTTCTCTGCAAGATACCTTAGCTCATGTGGTTTCTAAAGCAGGACCCGACCAAAGAAAAGCAGAACAAAGCTGGTTTACTTCCTTTAAGCATTTACAAGGTAATCTGAACACAGCAGCCCAAAAAGAGATGATACTCATCAGTACTGTAATGATCAACTGCAACATTCCCGCATAGGATAAATACCTTGAAGTCCAAGTGTTAATCTTCTTCCTGATTTTTTCCAAAAGCGGCTGATAATCATGTCTTCTCATCAACTGAGTCATAAGGGGGAGACCCAAGTATCTTACTGGTAATTCACCTTCAGCCAACGAAAAATTTGTGAGAATCCTCCTCTTCTCTAGGTCAGAAACACCAGCCATATAAATCGTGGACTTCTCAACACTGATTCTTAACCCTGACCAAGCTGCAAACTCATCAAAAACTGATTAAGCTCCTTCCACAGATTCTTTAGAGCCCTCAACAAACACCATAAGATCATCGGCGAAGCATAAATGAGTTAAAGAAAGAGACTTACATATCGGATGAAATCTGAACTTCCTCTCATTAACTGCTCTGTCTATTTTCCGGGACAAAACATCCATGCATAATACAAACAAATAGGGAGAAAGGGAACAGCCTTGACTCAAACCCCTAGCACTCTGAAAATATCCTGCAAGATCTCTTGAACAGAGTCAAAGGCTTTGGAAATGTCGATCTTCATCACACTTCTTGGAGAAACTTGACTCTTGTGATAATCCTTTACCAATTCTGAAGCAAGCAAAACATTTTCCATCAAAAGTCTCCCTTTAATAAAAGCAGGCTGGTTTTCAGCAATAATCCTCGGCAACAGAAGCTTTAACCTATTGGCTAAAATCTTTGACACCACCTTATAAAGAACATTGCAGCAAGCAATTGGCCTGTAGTCTCTCATCTCAAAAGAGTCATTTTTCTTCGGGATTAAAGCCAGAATCGTGGAATTTATTCCCTTAGAAAGAAAGCCATAACGGAACACAGACTGGATGGCAATAGTAAAATCATGAGCAATAATAGACCATGTTGTTTTAAAAAACTCACATGGATACCCATCGGGGCCTGGGGACTTATTGGAAGGCATAGCAAACAACACCCTACGAATCTCCTCTTCTGACACCTCTGCTTCCAACATACTACAATCCCTTACAGAGCATCTGAACTCCAAAAGTACCTGAATATCCTCAACCGAAGTACCTCTATAAACAGGTGGCTGAAAATTCATAAACTCATAAAAGAACCTTTCTGCTTCCTTCTTAATATCAGCTTGCATACTAACCATTACACCATCATGACATCTAATTTCACAAATGGTGTTCTGAGCTTGACGAGTTCTTATGGCATTATGAAAGGTCTTATTACTGTGATCACCAACATCCAACCAGTGAAGCTTTGCTCTTTGTTTAAGGAAATCTTCTTCAAGAGATGCAATATGAAGCCACTTAGCATAGGCCGCAGATTCCTCTTCAGTAGCGGAAGTAGTAGGCCTGGTAAGAGTTTGTTGTTGTTTCACATAGAGGACTTCAAAAGCCTCTTTGGCTTTCCTGGATAGACTACCCAACTTTGCTTTCTCCAACTCTCTTATAATAGGCTTCAGGTTCTTCACTTTCTTAGAAAACTGAAAAAACGCAGAACTGGAGTAAAATAACCTCTCAGTGTTGTTCCAATACTGCTGCACCATTGGCATAAAATCCGGCAAGCTTCCTATAACATTAACATATTTAAACGGTATTTTGATCTTCTCATTAGGAGGCCACACCTGAATCTTACACCTTACATGATCAGAGCACCCCCCGGCCTCAAAAATTGAATAAGCATTTGTAAAACGGAGAAGAACAACATCATTCAGAAGAACCCTGTCCAATTTCTTAAAAATAACTCCCTCATCTCTTTTATTATATCAGGTGTAAAGAGGACCCTGGTAAGCCATGTCCAAAAGTTGACACTGTAACACAGCTCTTTGGAAGTCTCTCATACCACACGGAACTCTACCAAAATCAATAAAACCCGAACTCTCATCACCCTCCATATCTCATTAAAATCCCCAAAAATCATCCAAGCCTTGTTCTTGAAACTAGGAGAATTATAATGATGACAAAGATCTTCCCACAACACCCTCCTTTCCTCAATCTGATTACTTGCATAGACAAAAGTGCAAAAAAATTCTTCCTCCCCACGAAACCCTACTGAACAAGTAACCATCTGATCAGTTTTATAGACTGCAGTCATCACAACAGAATCCCTCCAGAGTACCCATATTCTCCCACCTGGACTACATTCATAATTGGTCATAAGGGACCAATCACTAAAACTCGCCTTCATAATGTTTTCGACCTTCCTTTCCTTCACTCTAGTTTCCAATAAGCAACCAAATTTCATATCCATGTCTCTAAGCCACTCTTTCACTATGGAATGTTTTAATGGTTTGTTGAATCCACGCACATTCCAAAAGAAAGTGGATATGATTAATGTTTTCGTCGAGAAGACCTTTTGCGCTTTGGATTTGCATCCTGGGCTATAGCCTTCTGACCTCTCTTCATCCCCTTCTTAGCCACTACCATATCCTTTACAATCTCCTGTTGCTCCAGAATATCCTCCTCCAGCAACCTACTTTCCAACTCACTTGACTCTGGGATATCATCTTCCTCAACATCCGAGACGCCATCAGTAAACTTTTCTTGTTCCTCCAATATCACTTCATCTGGTTCCTCCTTAGTAAACTCTCCTTCCTCATTCTCTTCTATGTTTAAAATCGAAAACTTCGAAGCTGATATCAGATAAGCACCATCATTATTCTGTGGAGATTGCCTCCCCACTTTCAATGGATATACCCAAGACCCCTAATTCTCTCCAGGACCACTTTCAGAACCACAAGCTGCAGACATCCGGACCTTCTCATTTTCCTTAACTCCACTTTCCTTGACTTCACTTACTCTGATACTATCATTAGTAACATTCAACTCCTTTACACCACCCCCGTCATATTTCGTCATATTGTTTACATCTTTGTTTCTACTCTTTTGAGAAGAAGGAGAACCCTCTTTCTTTTTCTTCCCTTTCCCATTCATCACACACACCTTCTCTGAATGGCCCCACTTCTCACATAGGTTACATTTTGAGGGTAACCAAGGATAGTGAAACCCAACTGTGAACTCCTTTCCATCCTTACAAAACTCTACCTCTTTTGGAAGAACCTTCGTTACATCAACATTCACAAACACTTTAGCTTCCTCCAAGTTAGTACACGCAATGGTCTCGGGATGTAACCTATCTGGAAAGCCCACAATGCTCGTCATGAAGTTAAAGCCCTCCCATAAATACATATGCAAAGGTACCTTAGTCAAATGAACCCACATTGGTATTGAAACTTCCTCATGTTTCTTTTCCTCCGTCTTTGGAGTCCATTTAGTGACCACCATAGGAACCCCTGCAATATTCCACATACCCCGTTTAAGGATCTTTTCACGAGCTTTCAGATTTGATACCCTAAACCTCATAGTAGTAGCATTCACATCATAGACATCCATCTTCATAGATTGATCTCCATATCGCCAAATCTTATTAACAACCACGTGCACCTTAGCAATGTGTGGAGCCAGATCCAGAAATATACCAACCACAAAATCGTCCCACAAAGGTGTAGAATCCGAGAGGACTTCATCAAGAATCTCCACTTTGTGTCGCCCCTCCGTTGTTGAAACCTCAACTTCGAATTTCTTTAAACTCTTCTTATCTTGAGCTTTATCAGCCCACGATTTGTTATCACGCTTTGGAATCCCAGTCTCCTATTTCCCATCCAACATAGCACGTTCCCAGACCTCCGTAACCTCCGATCCACTCACCATACCCACCGGCGAACCCGGCGGATTAGCCGAATCCATCGCTCACAAACCTAGAGGAAGACATAGCAATTATCAAGGACAAGGTATAGGTAATGGTATCAGGGGTAGAGGTCGCGGAAGATTCAGTAGTCACAACAAATGAGGAGAAGCTTCCGAGAAGACTAAGAAGGATCATTCCAAAGTACAGTGCTGGAGATGTGACAAGATGGGGCACTTCTCCTCTGTCTCTCCTACACGACCTACACAAGACCAAGAAGCCAACATAACAGAAAAACAAGAAGAGGATGTTGTGTAGAATCATGACCACCAGAACCATGAAGAAAATGATGACGAAGAAGAACTTGAAGCTGCAACTGAAGAAGAACAAATAGCTGAGAACAATGATGCAAACCAAGACCAGCATGTAACATCGACATATGGCCGTAACATCAGAAAACCAAAGCGGTTTGATGATTACATCTTACTTGCTGAATTTGAAGGCGGAAGACTCTTGGTCACCATACATGGTGAACCAAAAAGTTACATCGAAACTGCATCGAGACAAGCATGGATCGATGCGATGATGGTAGAGATCGGATCTATCATCAAATACAAGACCTGGAAGCTAGTCAAGAAGCTGGCAAGTGTGAAACCGATAGGTTTCAACTGGGTCTTCAAGATTAAGGATGAAGCATCACCCGTAGAACGAGTTAAGTATAAAGCTCGGGTTGTTACAAGAGGTTTCAATCAGAGAGCGGAGGTAGACTACAATGAGATATTCTCATCAGTGGTCAGACATAGTGTTGCTAGGACTGGTAGCACGTCATGACATGGAGCTTATGCAATTTGATGTGAAGACGATGTTTCATGGGAAAAACAAACACATACTCTTGAAGTACCATTTCATCCGTGAGTGTGTAGAAGATGATCACATCGCAGTCATGCACATACCAGGAGTTCAAGAGATCAACAAGCCCAAGATTCAAGTTGTAATTAAGGGGGGGATGTTAAATAATTTCAATTAACTTAAGAAGAAAGTTAACTTATTAAAGGGGATTTTAGTAAATTAAGGAAGAAGGAAAACATATCGAGCTTAGAAATGTTTTTATATTATTATTAGGTTAATAAGTAGCTTCGTCCTATATAAAGGAGTTGCAGAGACGTTGCATCCCTTAAAATAAACAAGAGAAACACAATGATTTAGTTTTGAGAGAGTTTATAAATCTAATATGAAGAGTAGTTCTTATATTCTTGTGTGTTCTTGTAACTTTAAACACTCCATCAATTGTTTTGACGAGGAGTAATGGGGGATCGTTTCCTGTCTTCAAATGTTCTTTTTATCCAAGTGCCAGTCATAGTCGCTTGATGAGCTAGTAGAAACAGCAAGGAATCCACTTTGTTTAGATCATGTCGAGAGAAATAACAGAGAGTACGGTCCAGTCAAAATTTATAGCCTGCCTAGTAACCCAATTTAGTTCAACATCTATTATATAAATACTGATTTGAGCCTCACCATGGCATAACACCTCAGCACCCATCCTTGTGACACATCAGCCAAAATAACAATTTTATGAATTTACAACTACACGTATGTAGTACTAAACTTACTTAAAATGACGATCAAACATCATATTAATCTTCTTGATTTAAACGCCATCAAAATATTAATATTCTCCTATCCCAAGTTTGACTACTCGAAATATACCTCTTCAAATTTGTATATAAGAACACAGGGTCACAGAATTCTTTGTTGTGAAGCTTTGGGAAGTTTTCGAAGAAGTAGTTCTGTTGTTGTCTCAGATTCGAAGTTTTACTCAGTTTTGTCATCTCCAAGGGAAATATTTAGAGTACCACGATGCTTTTTATCTTTACCAAGAGAGGTTACATGGCAGGACTTTTGGTTAAATACATGCGAACATTCGATTTGGCTATTCCGACTGATTGCAAATGGGGGTGTGGTTCCATGAACCAGTGACGAGATCTGGCTTCATAAACGTGAATTCGTTCCACTAATGATGATGGGAGCTATTAGATTAACGATCAAATTAACACATGATAAAGAAATATGTAAAGCTGGAGATCAGTGGCTCCTCTGTTTTGAAGATATGTTAAACGACTTTTTTTCTTTTTTGGTTTTGTTGAGACAGGTCAATTTTGAAGTTTTAATTTCAGGAGTAAATATGTATGATTTAACTTTTGTGTTAAATAACGTACTTCAGAACTAATGCATTTTTATTTTTGGGTTTTGGTGTCATTAGGCGAATTGCAGCTTAAAGGAATATCACTGATCTGTCTGGGGGGTTTCGTATTCCTTCTGATTATCGACAGATCAACATCACTATGGAGGTCCGTTTGTGCATAGATCTTCTTTAAATTAAATATGATCCGTTGCATTACATCTTTATTTTTCTATTCCATTCATTCCCATTTCAGGATTGTTTCTCTAGAGTTTTTGGTGATTGATGTATGCTTATGTTCAGATAAGACTGGAGAATTTGATTGGTCAACATTCATGTGATTTTGATACTCAAACTCATAAAGTTAAAAGACACCCTCAGGCGTTGCGACAGAGGCAGCAAAGGCGGGTCTGACGATATCTTCTACTAATAAGTATCAAACAATGGCATATCAGATTATTTTCTTATGTTTGCTTCAATATAATGCGGGCTATACTCTTTCCCCTAACTTCTCTTATCATTTGGAATATAATACTACTAGATAAAACCCGAGCCATGCGCGGGGGGAACTTTTTAAAAATATATTGTATTTAAATACATATTCTGTAATCAATAACTTTTTTTACATTTGATTACGGATGGGCATTTGAGTACAATTTCGTTCAGTTAAATTATGTTTGGTTTAGATCTTTGCGGTTTGGTTCGATCTTTACATGTTTGGGTTGGGTTTAGGTTTGGATAACCCATTTTATTTAAAAAAAAGATTAAATTTCATATACACTTTAAATTTTCAAAATCTAAAAGTAAAAATAATATATAGCATATAAATTTAAAAAATGAACACCAAATTATTTAAACTTAACATAAAATTGGTTTATCTTAAATATTTGGACAAAAATCAATAAATATTTCAAATATTTTTGGTGTTTGGAGTATCGTTTAGCTATTTTAAAAATGTACATTTAACTATTTTATGTATTTCTAAGTATTTTGTAAAATTTTAAAACATATCAATGTATTTGTATGTTCTTAGATGTTAAATTAAAAATAATTAATATATTTAAGTATATAAATCTGATTTGAGTACACTTGGATACCCAAAATATTTTGATTCGGTTGGCTTCTTTAGAAACCAAAATTTCGAATTCGTTTGGATATATAACCAATTTTGGTTAAAGATTTGTATTACTTTTTGAATTAAATTTGGTTCGGTTATCGAGATTCAGTTTTTTTACCTACCATATTTTTTATTGTAACAAAAATTTAAACAAAATGGATGATAGTTCATATTGATTTTGGGTATGTAACAGTTTTTAAAGAAACACACTCTATTATGTGTGATTCATCTAGTTAATCATTATAATTTTTTTAGACCCATTAAAAATAATTGGTTGAACTAAAAACATTATCATTAATCAAAAAAAATTCAAGCTGAGATTTTTACCATTTTAGTAATTTATTTTCGTTTTAAAAAAATTCAAAATATAACATATAAGAAAAAATCTAAAACTTTTTAATATATGATTAATGTGATTGTTAATTTCTTTTAATAATATAAAATTAAATAAAAAGTAAAGAGGATAAAAATTGTTATCAATCTTTATTATTCATAAACATTAATTATGATATATATGTTAATCATATTAGGTAATTTCGTAGTTTTTATTTAAGGAAAGAATAAGAAATATTCTTGTGTACACTACTAATTAAATATGATAGTTAGTTTAATAAAAATATAACATATGTTTAGTTGGACCAACATATTTCTGTAAGAGTTATGAAAATCATTCTCATTGTGACACGTGACTACAAAAAAAAATGTTGTAATGCTCCAAGATTAATTTATAAGGGATTTTCTAACAAGATATACTCATCCCTCCATGTTAATTGGTACTCACTAAAACATAAGAAGTTAATATAAAAAAATATTTACATAATTAAATATTATATTCTTTGTTTCACAGAAAATGTCATTTTCACATTTTTATTGTTACACAAAAAATATTTTAGAATTCCACTACAATTTAAATTTATTGTAAGCTTAATATTAATTAAAAAATACATTGAACTTATAAATAACTGTATTTATCTCAAATATTATTAGTTACGTAAATTTACTTAATGTATCTCAATCTTTTTCCTAATATGTAAAAAAAATGTCAAATGACATTCTTTACAAACTAAGGAAATATATAAAATAAAAACATTTTTGAAAGAAATCCTGCGTATGCACAGGTAGGGCTGGGACTTATTATCTGGGATTCGGATCCGATCCGAGATCCGCTCCGGATCCGCTCTGAAAATAGGATATCCGGGGTGCCCGGATCCGAATCTGATTAGTAAAATCTTGGATCCGTCCAAATCGGATCTGAATCCGGATATCTTAATTTTTAGGTCCAGATATCCAGATCCGTCTTTTTAAATTATAATAAATTTAATTTTTTTTTAATAATTATATTAATATTTATACATAGAATTGATCTTATAATATTATGTTTACTTTTAATATTATTATATGTCATATATATATATATTCATAAATTCGGTATAAATATTTAATTTGTCTATTATTTTTAAATTTTATGTATTTTTAAATAATTTTTATTTATTTTTAATTATTTTTACGAATCCATCCGAATCTGGATATCTGCGGATATTACAATTTCTAGACGGACGGCCGGAATCCGAATCCGAATACTAAATTCACGGATCTGACGAATCTGAATCCAGATCCGGATACTTCAAAATTCCCGGATATCCAGATTCGTCCCAGCCCTATGCACAGGGTTCATCTAGTAATTAACAAAACGGGACAAGCAAAGAACAAATAATCTCTGGACTTATTTGCTTCACCATAATCCCCATTGGCCCATTGTCGCGTTCGAGTATATGTTGGCAATAAGTCTTTACCTAACCATGTGATGAAGACCATACATTCCTATTCCACTAAACTCCTAGTCCGTAGAAATATATCAGACACCTCCCAAACGACGAGTTTTAAAGAGATAAAATCTGCTTACGAAAATCAGTGTTTTTAAATAGCTTCCAAATTGACTTTAGTGATAAAAGCCGAGTTGAATCTTGCAAGTCTACACATCCTCTCAACTAACTTTCAATTTCATTTCCATTAATAGGACACAATTCCCCGTACATATAAACAAATTATTTTTCCATCACGCTATTAAAAGTTCCCATGATTCAACATGTCGGTGATTCACGTACTATGTATAAACAAAATGGATGGCAGTACAAAGCAAAGCCCACTGCCAGGTGCGTGCATATACGAATCCACAAATCAGAAAATTCATTATTTTTTTGGTATAATTATAAATCATAAAAGACTGTCCAGTATAAATAGATATACCTCCTCTATTGTAGAAGTGTATTTATAGAGTGACAAAATTTTAAGTAAAAATGACATGATAATTTTTTGAGTGAGTTACGTAATAGGACACATTCTTAAAATTGTTTACATAAAAAAACACAATGTGCTGGAAAGGCACATTCCTTCTCTCTCTTCTATATAATGACTAAAAGAACCCTCACCGATTTATATTGTACAATATCAGATTCTTCTTTCTTTCTCCACCATAGCTTTTCTGATTTCTTTTAATTAAAATTCATTTAATTTCATTCATATCCATTACGACCTCCACCTCCATTATCAAATAGGAATTGTTACAATCCAATTAAAATCAGTAATAAAAAGTATAAATCTAAATCTAATTATCAAATATCAACCTATGACTTTCTCTTTACCATCCACCTTCACAACCTCCGTATCTCCAATCTTTATATCTTCCACCCCACTTCTACCTCCATTGTATCCACCACCAGCACCTCACCACCAGTAGTCTGCTCCATAACCGATGTATCCACTCGTCATTAACCTATGTATCCACCACTACCTCTTCCACAACCACCGCTATGGTAACCACCACCATATCCCCGACCACAACCACTTAACCACAACCACTTAACCACTTAACACGAGAAGCTTTCACCTACATATCTTCGACCACACCCCCCGACCACAACCACTTAACACGAGAAGCTTTCACCTCCATATCCCCGACCACAACAACAACCACTTAACACGGCTTTCACCTCCATATCCCCGAGACACAAGCACGCGCAACCGTCTAAGAGAGAAAGACGAAAATCTTTCCCGGAAGAGAGGTGTAAGCTGAAGCTGCAGCAAAGCTCCGACGAACCTCACCCACTGTTCTTCTCTTCACCATGACACCATGGATATGTAAGGTTCATTAACATCAAGCACAACAACAAGATCCGGTGGCTACAAGTCAAACCGGACACGCGACCACTCCGAAAGTAAATCTGAGAAGAAATCGATAACCATAGCCAAGGTCTCCTGATCCTTTCTTATCCAAATCTCACCTTTTCACCAGATCTGACATTTAAGAAGTGGATCCACAACAAACTCAAGCCCAGGAAAAATGATATATCGATTCATGAGGAGAGAAGCAAGGAGAGACAATTACAAAACCAGATTCATGGTATATCGATTCATGGGGAGAGAAGCAAGGAGAGACAATTTTCTGAACCAGATTCTTGGAGTTTGACCAAGTTAAGAGAATCCATGGTCAATTACAAAACCAGATTCTTGGGATTTGACCATGGAAGAGGTACAGACAAAAGAGAGAAAAGGAAGAAGACATAGCTTTATTATCTCTTTCTCTTTGATCACGTGTAGCAATTGTACATAATTTTAGAAGAAAAAATAGTTTATGGTTAAAGGGTAATTTAGACAAAATACTCTCATAATGTGTCTCACAAGCACAATGTGCTTCTTTTTGTAATTGAGAAGACAAAATGTGTCCCACAGAGTAAAATTCTCTAAATTTTTTTGTTCAAGTGAACAAGTGTTATCTTAAACATTTTGGATGATTTTCATTTATTCTTAACTATTACAGAATTGTGAATATCATGTCATCTTATGGCTATAAGAACAGGAAAAAAAAATTTAAGCGAAACATGTAATCGTTGGTTGATAATGGGCATCTATAATATATTTCATTTTTCTTAAAGTAAAGAAAACTTGTCAGTTTGTTTGTTGAGTGTGTTCAACTCTGTGGTTACATGTACTCTTTTTTGTTTAAACTAGAAAATGTTATAGCCTTTAATTTTAGTATCATGGCCTTGTAATCTCAGTTAGCTCTTGCTTTTTTTCCATAGAATTATGTTTATGGGAAACTATATTTCTGTCAGCCTAAATTGTAAGGATTTACCTTCTTTTTTCAAAAGAATTGACCTATTTTCTATTCTATTATTCAATGCTTCTAATGAAGTTGTTTCAGTAAAACACGAAAGAAAAAGAAAATAAGAATCTAAAAATTTTAAATAACAAGAAGAAAACAAAATTTAAAATCTGGTGAGCTAGCCGAAAAAGCGTAGCTCTCTCTCGTTCTACTTTATCAACTTCAGCCGCTCAAGCCATAATTATTAGCTCTGAGTCAGTTTTTGTCGGAGTTGAAGTCTCTAATTTTTTTTCCCTTTCTTTTTCTTACCCTCTTCACAATTGTCTCTTTCTTGTATTGATATACTCGGTCTTCTGTGAGTAAAGGTAATTTGGATCAAATTTTGCGATGACGAACTGATAGTCACTACCTTTCCATGGAGCAGCGGCGGCCGAGACATGGCAGAGAAGTGACGGAGGGTCGGCATTTAGGACTTAAGGACCTCGTCAGATCTGGTTTTCTCCTTTCAGATCTGTTGAGCGTCTTCATGAAAATGGAGCATGACACAGGGAGCCGCTTTCTCCACCATGATGCTGCCTTCCTATCCAGTGGTGGTCCTACGGAGGAGAGGTTACGACAATGGAAAACGGTTTGTTACCGGTCCATTTTGTTCGTCAAGGTTCACCTTTTCATTCATGCCGGTTTAGTCAGCTAAGGAGTGGGACACGGTTTGCTTGTGTTCCCTAGATTTGGTGTACCTTTTTGATCCTCTTGCTTGTGTCTTTATGTTGGAATTTAGAGTGCAATTTGACAGTTGTAGTGTTGTCTCAATTTATTTTTTTTAATATTTGACAAATTTAGTTGCAGTTTCCTCCTCCTTTTGTGGTGGTGGCAGTGATCTCTCGTCGGTTTGGTGGATAATTGTTGTATTTGTATTGGGAGTAGATCGTCGAGGCTGATTATGTGGAGGTCTATGGTAGGCTTCTATCTAGGTGTAAAGTGGACGTTAGAGAGTTCGTTCAAACCGTATCCAAAAATTGTGTCAATTGTAAAGCGATCTTTCTTGTCGGGTTGTGAGGTTTGTTTCTTGGTTACGAGTTAAGGATGGTATTGTTTGGTAAGCCATAGGCGGCGATGATAGATCCGGTTGAGAAGACGTGGTGTCTTGGATTCTAGTGGATGGTATTGTTTGACTGGCCGAGGGCATCATCGATATCTCCAGATCTTTGTTTTCTGCTATTTAGGAAGTTTATTGCTTTGGATTTCCATATACTTTTATGTATATGGTTTTAGTTTGTTGTGATTTGATGCAGTTTCTTGGTTCGATGCCTTGTTTGTATTGTATTTGAAAGTTGTCCTGGTGTGGATTCTACTTAGCTGTGTTTTTGGGTTCTTGTTTCTAAAGATGTTTTTATCCTCTAGTTTATGTATTAACGGCATCTCCAACTATGACACAAAATTTGGTGTTGAAATTACACCAAATTTAGTGTTTTGGTGTCAAATTATTTTTTGTTATCTCTAACCATGACACCAAATATTAAACCAAATGTAATTATATATTATTTGGTGTGTTAAGTTTTCAGAATTTTTATCTTTTTATTATTTATAGTTGATAAATAATTATTGTAATTAAATATTATATTTTTAAATTTTTTGTAATATTCTGTTTATAAAATTGTTTACATTTCTGTTTTTTCGGATTAACAATTTTATATTTTTATGTATTCATTTTATATAAATATTAATTATATTTAAAATTACAGAACTCTTAACTATGAAAACACATAACAAACATGATATATTTATTTTAATGATAAAATATTAATTATATATAAAAATGCTATTGTAGTATTTGGTGAATTTAGTAATATTACAAAAAAAAATTGAATTATTTATTATTAAATCTAATTTTACAATAATTTAATATTATTAATTGTTCATTATTAATTAATTTTTAAAATATATTATTATTTTTAAATATAAAATAAATCATAATAGTCATTTAGTGATTTTTATTTGAAAATAAAAATAAATATTTTAATTCTGTAAAATGATTAAAAATACAAAAAATACAAAATATTTGTGTTGTGCTGCACATTTAAACTAATTAATAAAAATAACTGAACTATGTTATTAAATGAAACTTAATAAAATATGTATGTTAAATATTTGATGTGATGAATAGTGTTAAAGAAAATTTGATGTAACACTATTTATTCTATGTCAAATTTATTGAAATAATATTATTTTTAGTATTTTATTAGAAATAAAATTATATCAAATTTGGTGTTTTAGTGTGGTATGGAATTGGTCTTAATATATCACTAGATTTTGACCCGCGCTTGAAAAGCGCGGTAATTTTTTATGATTAAAAATTTATATAATTGTGTTTTGTCTTAATTTAAAGAATATTTTGATATAAAATCAGTTCACCAAAATTTGTGGTGATGATTGTTTTTCATTAGTTTTTCGTTTCAGTTTTTATTTTTTGATTTTGGTTTTTGGTTTTTAGTTTTTAAGTTTCAACTTTTTATTTTCAGTTTTTGGTTTGGGTTTTTAATTTTTAAACCCGCTGAGTTAGTTTGAACTGATATTACCAACAAACAAATCTCAAATAATCGAACATCTAATTTAAAACTGAAAAGATGACAACAATTTTTTTAAAAAGTTGAAATAGTTTATTTTGTAAATAACAAAGTAAAAAATATAACATGTGTTTTCAGCTTTTGGTTTTGGATTTTAGTTTTTAGATTTGGTATTTGGTTTTGCTTTACATTTTTTTAATCAGTAAATTATTTAATAAAAATAAAAAAAAATTATTTAAAAGTTACCATTGAAATTTATCAAAACAAAGTGATTGTTATTTAAAATAAAAGAATATATTAACATGTTTTAAAGTACATGATTTAAATAAATGATTAATAATAGATAATTTTGTTTTGTTAAAAATATTAAATACTTTTTGGGTCTGAAAATAATAATTGATTTTTTGATATTTTAAGGTGAAAATTTTATTCAATGTTTTTTTGGAGTTTTTTCTTAATACTAAACCCAAAAACCAAACTATATAATTTGTTCAAAAAATAAAAGTAAGCCCAAGACTATATTCCATAAATAACCACTGCTTTAATTTAAGTATAATTAGTAGATTTTCATATTCCATATTTTGATGATATATATTCTTTTATAATATTACATATTTGTAGGAGAAAATATGTGTTTTCGGTATACACATAGATATCTACCGTATTTTGAAAGTAGTTTACATTAAGCTCGTATTTTTACATTAATTGTGTTGGTTTAATTAAGTAATACGGTTCAATCAATTATATGACTTATATTATTTGTAACATTTTAGAAAGGGTCCAAATTTAAATGACAACTTGTATCAGTAGATAAAAATAATGACTATATTTTAATAGAATAGACTAGATCTTGACCCGCCCTTGAAAGGGCGGGTACATGTTTTGTTTTGTTTTTTTTAGAAATTTAATTTTTTATTTGTATTTTCTTGGAATTATATGTATCTTTTTGTATAATCATGTTTCTGTCTAAATCTTAATTAAAATCTATTTATAAAATAAAAGCGATTTAAAAATCGACCCACCAACATTCACTTGTTTCTTTGTAGTTATATACACATATGTTCGTTTCCTTATAATCGTATTTATCTATTTCTTAACCCGTGTTTTTAGTTCTGGTATAATGTTGGTTTCTATTTTTTTTTGTTTTTTGTGTAAATATATTACATTTGTCTGCAATTTTTTTTATATGTATAAAAAATTAATTTATACGTTTGTGTATAATTTTTTTTAAAAAATTGTTAGTAAGAATTTTTTATAAATGTATTGGATTTGTAATGTTACATAACTATACAATTGTGTCATAACTATTTTATACATTAATTTTATACTTTATTATTAAATAGTGGTTAATTATTATTTTTTAAATAACAATGTATAGTTATAATTCTGTTTCGAGGGAGGACATTTCGGTGGTAGGATACGGATCTCTTATTTTGGTACTAACTTTGTTAAGATGGCCGATACTTCTGTAGCGAAACATAAGGTTGGTTTACAGGTAATTGGTTACTAAAGAATATTAACTGGTATATACTTCTCAGGTGATTTACTAAAAATTAACCCATTTATAAAAATTATTCAAATATCATTTATACTACTACTACTATTAGATTATGATTTTGTTATAACAAATTTTTTAACGGCCTATCGAATTGGAAATATAGTCTATAGGGTTTCGTCAGACAGTATTAAAAGGGTTCTTTAACTTATGAAGTTGCTTGAGAGATATTTTTGTATATAGAAAGGTGTTGATTCCAAAACATACTGGTTTAAATAGTGCTCTGCATTCTATGTATCAGATAATCAACTCATATGTGTTTAACGTTAACGTATATTCATAGACGGGTGACGTCCATATATGTTTCACCTGTTATGAATGTTTCTGGGATTGTGATTGATTTTTTTTTGTATAACAGATGTTTAATTACAATCATAGATGGTGAGTGATTTTTATAGCAGATGTAACTTATATTTTTCTGGTGGCCTGGTTTTTTTTTTAATAGATGTACAATGTAAACATTGGTGTGGTATTATAATCATAAGTTACATAACATGCACATTCATAGCTTGCGTAATTATATTTTGGATTAACGTTGATATATTTGACTTAATATAACTTATTGTTACAATATCATATATATTCATGGCAGAGATTTTAGGTGTTGTGGTTCAAATTTTTTCACTTCCCAAATTATCCTCCTAGACTTCATTTTTGAAAGGCAAATTTGATGGTACAAAAAATAATATACCAAGGAAACCCAAGGATAAATTCATAAAAAAGATTCTATTTTAATAGTATTGATATTTAAGAATGAATTCTAATTAAAAAAAAAAAGCCCAGTGAGCTAGCCAGATGAGATAGATAAATCCAACAGAACTGTCGGAGGGCTCTGACAAAATGCACGAAACTACGAAAGGGTAAACAAGTAATTGCAGGAACTCCAGTTGTTTCACGTCGGTTTGATTTGTTGATTCTTGTCTTCTTCGCCACTGTTCTTGACTCGTGTTTAAAACCTCTCATCTTCTCTCCTTCCCAAAATAAAAACAGACCAAACGTCTCTAATCCTCATAGCCTTTAAGAGATCTAGAGAGAGAGAGAGATGAGAGACCCGTCGATGGAGAGAGAGAATGGAGCATCGGATTCAACGGCGGCGACAACAACAACAACGACCACGACAGAGATAGCTTCTCCTCCTCCAATGAATTCACCGCGTCAAGCGTTGGTTGAGAGACTTAAAGATTATGGACAAGAAGATGTTTTCGCTCTTTGGGACGAGCTCTCACCCGAAGAACGAGAGTTCCTCGTCAGAGACATTGAGGTGTGTTTTAGATCTTCTCAATTAAATCAAATCTCAGATTGGTGTTAACTGAAACAGTGTCAGTGATACTATTTTTAACTAGTTCTTGATTTGGCCATTTCCAGAGTTTGGATCTTCCAAGAATAGATCGGATCATCAGATGCTCGCTTCACTCTCAAGGTTTTCATCAGTTCTCAAGTTTCATGCATTGTCTTTTTGGATTTGCTATTTTCATAAATCTGTGTTTATTTTTATTTTTATTTAGGTTTGCCTGTGGCGGCAATAGAACCAGTGCCGGAGAATTGGGTCTCGACGGTTGATGGAAGAACAATGGAAGACAGAGAGAAGTGGTGGAAAATGGGATTGAAGACTATCTATGAAGGCAAACTAGGAGTGGTACTTTTGTCTGGTGGACAGGTACTTCTTGTCTGAATCTTTTGTGATACTTTTTATTAAATATATAGCATTAGTGCGACTGTTAATTAGTTTAAGTAGTAAAGTTAATTAGAGTGCCTAAATGATTCTCTTGTTGATGGGTTTTCGAGTAATGCCTTACCTACTTAAGATTAAGATGGCTTTAGTGCGGTCTTTACTTTAAAATAATTGATATAATCTGAACCGGAGAAATTGTTAATTAGATAAGTAAAGGGGTATTTATTGTGGTAATCATATGAATAATTAGAAACATATCACTGTCGGTGGGTTTTAGTTTTTTAGGTAAGTTGAGTAATGGCGATGTCTAGGAGGAACCTTCTGCTTAATTGTAAGAAATATAATGGATCGTGAATGATCACGTGATCTAAAAAGATGCTTTTTATAGAATCCTGTAACTTTTGATTATATAATAAATATTCCATATTAAGTTGCTCTGTTTCGTGTGATGTAAGGAAGGTTGAAAATTTCTGATTTAAAACATGTGAGTTGCTTGGATATTACTTCATTTAATAACTTGAGAATATGTTTCTTCTTTATACTCCCCTCTCGTAATTGTACAAGGAAAGCGAATGATGTCAATAGCTTTAAGTCAAGGTTTTTAAAACCGAACCATAAGCTGAACCGGATAATTATTTTGATCAATATGGTTCGTCTAGATTGAATTTGGTTCAATTTTTTATTTATATGTTAATTTTCAATATATAAATTTAAAAGTAATTTTAGTTAATATGATACATGATTAAGATTTTAATAAACTATTGTCGAACAACAAACATTAGAACTATTGACTAGATTTTTTATTCATCCGGTTCATGGATTTTTTTTTAATTGTTTTAATGGTTTTTATCTTCAATAATTTTAAAATCTAACCCAGCCCATGACCGGTTTATTGTCGAACTTAGTCCAACCATCGGCTCGGTCGGTTTTTTTTTTTTTTTTCTTGAAACACGGGTCGGTCGCTTTTAAAAACCCATTTTAATATATTGCGTTAACCTTTTTCTGCCACATTGTAGTGTTTCTGTTTTAGTACATTCTTCAAAAGAATTCAATTGAAAATGATTTTATCATGAACCTATAGGGAACAAGACTTGGAATTTCAGACCCAAAAGGATGTTTCAGTGAGTGCTTCTATTCTAGTTCTGCTTTTTCTCTACTTAGCAACTGAAACACTTTCTTATTATGCACATATTAACATGGTAGTTATTAACTTAAATTCAATCTCAGATATCGGACTTCCATCAGGGAAGTCGCTCTTCCAGATTCAGGCAGAGAGAATCTTGTGTATCCAAAGACTTGCTGCTCAAGTAGTGGGTGAAGGTTAGACTCATGCCTTCTTTCTTCTACATTCAAGTGTATCATGCACCAATTACAACATATCTTGACACTCGTTATTCAAAATATTACTTTATCTTCAGGTCCAACACGCCCAGTTACAATACACTGGTATATCATGACTAGTCCATTTACTGATGAAGCGACACGGAAATATTTTTCGAGTCACAAGTACTTTGGCCTTGAACCAGATCAAGTAAGATATCTGCTTCTTAGTTGTATTTTTTTTCTTTCATACTGTGTCTGACCAAATGTTGATCTTTGACTACAGATAAGTTTTTTCCAACAAGGTACTTTGCCTTGCATTTCAAAGGATGGGAAGTTTATCATGGAGACACCTTTCAGTGTATGTATACCATTTTAAATTGTTCTGTTTTCCTTTTATCCTATGGTCAGTATATTAGTCTTTATGAGTTTATATACATATTATCAGCTAGCTAAAGCTCCAGATGGTAACGGGGGAGTCTATGGAGGTATCTTTACTAATTGATTCTGGTCTTTTGCTTTAATACATTTGTCATCTTTGCTGATCCAAGATTTTACAGCTCTAAAGTCTTCAAGGTTGTTAGAGGATATGGCTTCAAGGGGAATTAAATATGTGGATTGCTATGGTGTTGACAATGTCATGGTGAGTTTTCTAGCACAATCTCGAGTCCTTATTATAGTTTCTTAATTTTTCTCAACTCTGTCTCTTGGATATAAAGTGACATCTTGGAAAGCAGGTCCGAGTTGCTGATCCTACTTTTTTGGGGTACTTTATTGACAAAGGTGCTGCTTCGGCTGCAAAAGTCGTGCGTAAGGTATACATGATTATATTCATTCTCAATAATGGTTTGAGAAAGATTGTAAGAATGAAAACTTCATTTTTCTTGATTATTTAATGTTTTTTGTATGATGAAAACAGGCATATCCTCAAGAACAGGTTGGAGTATTTGTTAGAAGAGGAAAAGGTGGACCCTTGACTGTAGTTGAGTACAGTGAGCTAGATCAGTCAATGGCTTCTGCAATTAATCAACGAACAGGACGTCTTCAATATTGCTGGAGCAATGTAAAAACCCTTTCTTATGAATTTCACAACTCGCACCAAGCTGTTAAAAGCTTATGAAACGTTTTTGTTTTACATCTTTTGTCATCAGGTGTGCTTGCACATGTTCACCTTAGATTTCATTAATCAAGTTGCGACGGGCCTAGAGAAAGACAGCGTGTAAGCTCCACAAAATACATTTTAAATCTCGCAATCAAAACCTTATATTATGTGTGTATTCAATGTGTTGTTTTTGGTAGCTACCATTTGGCGGAGAAGAAGATACCGTCTATGAATGGATACACAATGGGACTGAAACTAGAACAATTCATTTTTGATTCATTTCTGTATGCTCCTTCAACCGCACTCTTTGAGGTAAACTATATCCGCTCATTTACACAAAATAGATGACTGAAAACAAATATTAAAAACTGGATTAAGAAATGTTTAGGTTTTAAGAGAAGAAGAGTTTGCACCAGTGAAGAATGTAAATGGGTCAAATTTCGATACACCGGAAAGTGCGAGGCTTTCGGTTCTAAGGCTACACACACGTTGGGTTATAGCAGCTGGTGGATTTTTAACACATTCTGTCCCTTTATATGCAACTGGTAAAACTTCAAAAATATATTCTCATTAATTTTTTTTGTCATAACTTTTGTTCCTTATGTATATATATACATATTTTTAAAATCATCTAATACGCTGCAAATATATAAATAAATTAGGTGTTGAGGTTTCACCTTTGTGCTCGTACGCTGGAGAAAATCTTGAAGCTATTTGTCGTGGAAGAACGTTTCATGCACCTTGTGAAATCTCCCTCTAATGATTTTCTTTTTGTTTGGTATTGGAATGTCGTCTTCTTGTTCACATGCTTTTCTCTTCTTTGCTTTCATTTTTTTGTTTTTGCTTCCCGGCTGGTTTTTATATAAACTTAAATATTCCCATGAGAGAGAGGACTTGGCTTTTGTATCCATTGTAACATATCTAATAAAAATATGTTGGTTTTTAAAACTTTTGTGTATAGATTATCGAGTTGGTTCAGTATAAGAACAAAACTTAGATTCATCCTTTAGAGTGAACTTTTAAATTAATCTCTCTTTTTTATAACTAATTAAAACTAGGTGATTTTCCCGTGCTCATGCACGGGCTTTAATATTTAAGAAATAAATATATTATAATAGTTGATTGATATTTACTTTAAATTTTATATTAATTTATAGTTTGTATGTATAATTTGTATTATTAATTAAAATAATTATATTATTTTAGTAATTATAATTTTTTATATATTATATTTAGTCAGTTTTATCATATATATATATATATTGGATTCTTTCTATTTCTATGAATTCAACTATAATTTTTTTTATTCTAAATATCTTAAGTTTTTGATTAATTATTTTATTTACATTTATGTTGGTTGTTAACTACGAAATATAAGTATATCTTAGTAAGATTATGTATTTTAAGATTTTTTGTGCTTAGAACGAAAAAAATAAAAACTAAAGTGTCTGATTCTAAATAACATAAGTAATAATAAATTTTTGAAAGCTTATGAACACATATCAATATTTAAAATAATTAAAATATTTTATAAATTCTAAATAATTTATGCTATAGATTGATTGGATGATAAACTGAATTTTTTTTAAATAATTTTAAAAATAAGGAATTCTGATTTGCTTTAAGTATTAGATTATGGTTATATTAAATTCCACAAACATAAAAACAGAAAATTAAACATCAAAAGAGTTATTAAGAAAACAGATAATTTTAACTATTAATTATAATATATCTACCTTGTTAAATTATAGTGTTATGATATATTAAAAGAATTGTAGTTATTTGANTGATTTGCTTTAAGTATTAGATTATGGTTATATTAAATTCCACAAACATAAAAACAGAAAATTAAACATCAAAAGAGTTATTAAGAAAACAGATAATTTTAACTATTAATTATAATATATCTACCTTGTTAAATTATAGTGTTATGATATATTAAAAGAATTGTAGTTATTTGATCAAAAGATGTTTATTATTAAATTTGTTTTTAGTTTTGTTTTTAACATCTATTAAAATATGCAGTAAAAATGTGATTGTTTTTAAGAAATTATATTATGTAAGTAAAATATAATTTATATTTTTTGCTGTAATTGTAAGATATTATAATCAAATAAATATACAAAAAAATATTTCAATAATACTAATTATAAGTTTTTTGTCAATTAAACATATATAAGTTTATGTTACTTAATTATTTTATGTAATCATCTAATAAAATAGATAGATATATCAAAAAATAATTAATTTGAAAATATATATTTTATTGTTTAAATTACTTTTTAAAGAAAAAATATTTCTTTTCTAATATCAAGATTATTTGTATGAACTTTTTTAATGAAAACACATTATATACAAATATTTTTTTCATCTAGGAAGATATAGATATAAAGTATTTTATTACTTAAAAGTATAAATTATGTTATTTAAAAATATATTTAAGTTAAATATTACTATTTTGTAAACTTCCTTTTTTTATGAAACCATATTATATATATACTTATTTTTTCGTTTTAAATTTTGTAAATTTTATAAATATTTCCTTTTTATTTTATATTGTTATTTGGAAGATTTTAAAAAGGAAATAATAATATTAAAATATATTTGTAATTCATTAGGGGTATCATAGTAATCAACCAGCGTGAGAATTAACGTGAGCGCGACACCTAAGAAAGTGACTTCTCAAATAATATTATAGAGATGTTTAACTAATTAAAAATAACTAAAAATAGAAATAATGTATGTTGACGCAGCTAGCTAAATTGTAAACTCTAAATTTTAAATTTTAAACCCTAAATCTTAAATCCTAAACTCAAACCCTAAATCCTAAATTCAAATTGTATACCCTAAACTCAAAATGTATATATACTCTAAACCCAAAATTTAGATCTTAAACCCAAATCATAACCTCAAACCATATACCCTAAATCTAAATCTTAGACTCTAAACCAAAATCCAATAGCATATAGGTTTAGGGTTTGAGTTTAGAGTTTACGGTTTGGGTTTTAAGTCTAGGACTTGGGTTTAGGGTGTACGGTTTGGGGCTAGAGTTTAGGATTTGGTTTAAGGTATAAGGTTTGGATTCAAGGTTTACGGTTTGGGTTTAGGGTATGCATTTTGGGTTTAGGGTATACAATTTGGATTTAGAGTCTAGGAATTGGGTTTATGATTTAGGGTTTAAGATTTAGGGTTTAGAATTTACAGTTTAGGATTTACGATTTAGTTAGTGGCGTTAACATCATTAAAATTGGCGTTATTTTTATTTTTTAGTTATTTTTAAATTAATTTAATATTTTAAATTAGTTATTTATGTGGCACTTTGATTGGTTTTAAAAAGTAGGTGAGTTTAAAAGTTCGTTTGGAGTCTCCTTTTCCTCTTTTCTTCTTTAACCATCGTCGATCAATTTTGATTTGAGAAATCAACTTATCACTGTTAGTCAAAAAAACAAAAACAAAATATCACGTGTAGACGTTGTTATTCCTCTGCAGGAAAAGCTAAAAAACGAAGTTAAAAACTACATAACAGAAGATAATTAAGTGCTGAGACTTGAAACTTTTTTTGAGACTTAAAACTTTCAGTTGATCTTTTGCTAAACAACTATTACAAAACTCGTCTACACCACTAACCTATGTACACCACTGTTACATCGGTGATGAAGAATCAGCTATGTTGGAAGCTTAAACCACGTCGATATTGACAATTGGGTTATATGGCAGTTTGGTTTAAACGGCCGGTTAAATATTACTCATGGTTTACGGTTAGGTTAATAACCGGTTATCAGTTGTAACAACCCTTGCCTAATATAAAAGCAAGGCTCGTGAGTTATATTAGATATCAGAGAAAGATAGATTATACTAGGGTTACAACTTTATGTTACAGCCGTCACGTGATCTTGGAGAGTTAGTAATTTGCCTTGCCAAGCCCCAGAGACGTAGCCACATCGGTGAACTCTGGGTAATCAATTAATCTATGTGTGCTCCTGTCTTATTTTTCGTTCCTCATACAATTCGTGCATACTCGTGTTCCTGAGTGTTTTTCCGTGAGAGTTTCGTGTTGTGAATTGTGCAACGTAACTCGAAGTTGAACGATTCGCGGATTAGATCAAACATCTAAAACGAACATGAACCCTAACAAGTGGTATCAGAGCTCCGGGTAGCTGAGTTTTGGACTGTTGAATCAATGACGTCGAAGGCACGGATCGAGGTAGAGAGGTTCGATGGCAAAGGAGATTTCTCCTTGTGGAAGAAGCGTATGCTTGCTCATCCACTACAAGAAAACTCGTCCATTACTAGGACGGGTTTTCCTCGTTAGTTCCTAGTAAATGGCCTTTTACTAGGAACTTACGAGGAAACGCGTTTCCTCGAAACACGTTCATCGTAAAGCCATTTTCCTCGTAAGGTCGTAGCGAATTTACGAGGAAAGCTTTCCTCGTAAAGGCGTGGTAATATTTTCCTCGTAAGGTCCTTGGAAGCTTTCCTCGTAAGCTCGTAGTAAACATTTCCTCGTAAGGTCGTAGTGAAACATTACGAGGAAATAACTAGAACTTTTTACGAGGATATTACTTGGAATATTTTATGAGGATTTTGCTTGGAAATGTTTTTTTCCTATTAAAAAAATAATTACAAATAATTAATTTATTTTTTAAAAATAAAAAAAATCAAACTATAAATAAAAATAAAAAAACAAAATATTTTATAAATAACTAGATAATATACAATAAGTTTTTAAATTCATAATATACAAATAAAAATAAAAGAAA
The DNA here is from genome assembly GCA_932364175.1 of Eruca vesicaria subsp. sativa. Classification (NCBI taxonomy): domain Eukaryota; kingdom Viridiplantae; phylum Streptophyta; class Magnoliopsida; order Brassicales; family Brassicaceae; genus Eruca; species Eruca vesicaria. The sequence goes on from CAKOAT010541820.1 coordinate 463,843, forward strand.
CTACGGATGCTGGTCGTGAAATTGCTGACTGAACAAAACGTCGTCCTGGCTCGGCAAATTCTCTCCATAGTTGGTTGCCGGCTGTGACTGTGATGGCGGAGGATGTTGGGTACTTGGAATCCCTGCACGTTCCCGTCTCTGACGCAACAGCTCCTGCACTTGTGGGTTTCCAACCGCCATAATGTCGAGGATATTGGTGACAGAAGTGAGATCAACGGTGAGCGAAGTCACTTGAGACTGCGTCGCCTCCAACTGCGAGCGCAGCTGATCATTGACATCGTGCTGCTCCTGATGATAAGACGATGTCGCTGCAGGGACATCGTTAACCGAGCCAATCCCGATGATACGCCCCTTTTTCCTAGGGGCGACCTGAAAATAAAAATATTAATAACATTAAGAAAAATTTAAAAAATANAATTAAATATTAATTTAGAATATATTCAAATAAAATAAAAATTAAGTTAATTGATATTAAAAATCATCTTACCATGTCAAGACGAACTCCCCCGTGAGGTTTTCGACCCGTGGTGTGAAGCACCTTCGTGTTGCCATGCTCGTCCTTGGTCATGCGGTTCCCGGAGTTTGTGTTGGACGTTCTGACCGAGTCCGGCAACCTCCAATAGCTGATGAGGCCATCCCACACCGTGGTTGTGAGGCAATCGGGTTTCCCGGCCTCGTAACCATCCACCTGATTAAAAAAAAATATTAGATCATTAAAGTCAATATATAATATTTTTAAAACTATATATATATTATAATTTATAAATCAATACCTCATAGTCGCCCTTCCAGTTGTAGACCGTGTCGAGCAATCGTGCTTTTGCCTTGGCCTCAAACTCCTTCTTCACTCGCTCATGAATCCCAATAGACCAGCGATACTTTTGCTGTAAGCAGAAAAAATATAAGACGGATTAGTTCAATTATATTAATAATCTAAAATAATTAAAAATAAATTAACAAACTAAATTAACTTACAGCGAACGATTTGAACCACGTCTTTTTTGTGTGGCTCGCCGTCTTCTTCCAGTTCGGAGCTGGATCGGGAAAGTATCCCTTGATACAGTCTGTGACGCTAGATCCGACACTATTGTCACAACCAAACCTGGAAAGACACAAAATAAATCATTAGCTAG